>CM034539.1:24079340-24581531 GCA_020002185.1 Paraescarpia echinospica | reverse complement strand
CCTCCCCTCTCTTCTCTCTCCCTCCTCTCTCTTCTCTCTCCCTCCCCTCTCTTCTCTCTCTCTCTTCTCTCTTCTCTCCCCCTCTCTCCCTCTCTCTCCCTTTCTTTCCTCATTCATTATTTCTGTGTTTACTTCTTCCTTGGTTATTAGCCATACATAGAATTGACATGTATCTGATAAAGACGGACTATATAACAGAAAATTAAGAGTTTCGGTGCAAACACAATAATTTCAGAAATTTTGCCCAAATGGAATTACACATTCTTTCAATCACTTGTTCAATTAGTACAATATATTGTATACCAAAATGCGATATATCACTGTTCTAAAGTGTGCACAAAAGAGTGCTTGTTTTCAAAATGCAGTAAGTGTCATATGTCTTTTTTTTACCAAAACACATCTGCAATAAATATTTAATGTCTTGCTACCATTCTGTTTACTTTTGGACTCTTCAGATGTTCTAACATCACATACAGGATTTCATTTACATTCCAACGATGAAACACAAATGAGTTTTTCTCAAAACCAACAAAATAGATGTATCGCATACAGCCCTTAAACTCTTCATTTGCTAGATTCGGTGCGTTAAAAGCTTCCCAGTTCTCTCGCCATTAGGGACCATTTCACACAAAAAACCATCATTAAACAGAATCCGTTATAAATTTAAGGAGTTTTTTTAATGCAAAAAAGCCTCCATGACATCATGAAGGACACTATTTCAATCGTGACACACCGTCGAAAGTGTTCCAGTGGCGCACCCTGGTGTTGGTAGTTTTCAGTATACAAGATCACCGTTTAGGAGTGAAATCATATTTGAGGGGTAGAGTTTGGCTCATGAGCTCATAAGACATTAGTTAGTGACACGGTTCCCAGGAGTTTGTAGTTTTGGATAGCTGTTTTGTTAAATCATCTGTGTGACGTGTCGTGGTGTCGGTGTCACAGGGAGCGTCAGCAGCAGTTGGATGAGCTGACGAAGGAGCTGGGTCGAGCCCAGGAGGAGGCTGACATGCTCCGGATCAAAGTCCGCTCCATGGTGAAGGCTCGCAAGGCTGGCACTGGGGTCAGTACTCACCAGTGTTCGTGTTAACATAGTTTTTGAGCAATGTTACATTGTTTTTCAAGACGGGGCTCCGTTTTTCAAGTTTGCGAAAATGGAATATGGTCATGATAATAGTTCCCAGCTGTTCACTTCCATAGAAAATATATCTGTGTGTGTGAGTGTGTGTTCACAGTGTTGTGGTGTGTGTTGGTGTGTGTGTGCACGTGTGTCTCTGTGGTGTGTGTGTTGTGGTGTGTGTGTGTTGTGGTGTGTGTGTGTATGGGTGTGTGTGTGTCTGTGTGTGTGTGGGTGTTGTGGTGTGTGTGTGTGTGGGTGTTGTGGTGTGTGTGGCGTGTGTGTGTGTGGTGTGTGTGGGTGTTGTGGTGTGTGTGTGTTGTGGTGTGTGTGTGTGTTGTGGTGTGTGTGTGTTGTGGTGAGTGTGTGTGGTGTGTGTGTTGGTGTTGTGGTGTGTGTGTTGTGGTGTGTGCGTGTTGTGGAGTGTGTGTGTGTTGTGGTGTGTGTGTGTGTGTGGGTGCGTGCGTATGGGTGCATGTGTGCTTGTGCATTTATGGATAGATATAAGCATATAAAACCACACTACATTTTCAGGTTTGCGATTATGCATCTTTGGGTCCCATTTTTTTTGTTGGGTTTTGTTTTTAGGTTCCCAAGACCCCATTTTTAAACCCTAACATGAACTCCGACTCACACTAGCAGTGAGAGGCACGCCCAGTAGTCATTTTTCAAAGATATCTAGGTTAAATTTGATCTACTCTTTTACACCAAATGTTCCTTTTCACAAATCTGTTACAGCCTTTGTTCATATTGATTGACAAAAAGGTTTCATCAAGAGTTCATTTTCACAGTTGTATCATTCATGGTGTTTATTTCTCACACGTGTCATACAGTGTTCATTTTTCTCAGCTAAATATCATACAAATTGTTCATTTTTCTCAACAAAATGTCATGTAAAGTGTTCATTTAAAAAAAATTATTTGTCACATCAAGTTTTCACTTCTTTCAAATATGTTGTGTCTGGTGTTCAGTTCTCTCAACTAGGTTGTGCTTGGTGCTGCAATTCTGTTGAACCTGGTGTTCATTTTACTTAAATCTGTTATGCTCTGTGTTCATTTCCCTAAAACCTGCGCAAGTGTAAGCAGAGCGAAACTGGCTAAACTAATGACATTGAATTTATTCGTTAACATACAAACAGTCGTACATGTCTGCACATACAATGCAAACAATTTAATGGATTTCAGGCGACTTAGTGGTGTATAATGACCCCCACTGATATGGTTTAAACTGTCATTACTGGTCACTCTATCAGTATTTCAGTAATTTAACGTGGTAACGGCTGGGAATAATAACTAATATACCGGTAGTCATCAATATTGTTCGGCTGTTGTGGTATGTTAGACATTGTCAGTTAATTATATACATTGTATATTAATACAATTCTGAGGTCAGCATGTTGGCACATACTATGATTGTGTGGTAACGAATGTCTTTTAATGGGTGTAGATATATTGATTAATAATGTAAACAATTAATGTCACTTGTTACATTGGATTTGTATTGTTATTCTGAAAAACATACTATTTTATATTGGAAATTGGTTAATATTATTTTATTAAGCTACCCTGTTATTCTGTAGTGTTTTATGAGATTAAGAAACATAATATATTCATGTCATATTTTAATGAAAAATCAGATTTTCTACAAACACTCAGGCATTAATATTTTTAGACTATGTGATGTTATTTCATGGGTGAATTTAAATATTTTCCTGTTAAATGTTAACAAACTGATTCTTTCAAATCACCACATTGATAAGTTATAATATATACATTTTTTTCCAGTTCAGCTCATGCATGCAGTGCAGAACCTTTTTCAGGCAAATGCTGGGGTTTTGTTAACTTTTCATAGCCAGTAAATATAAGACACACCGGAGTATATCTCATATAGGCAGGTCAAGACTTTGTATGAGCAAATTACTTTTGTGAAAGGTCTTTAAAATCCATAGTGTATTTATACATGTACTACAATCTACCTCGAACAATTTTGATATCAAACTGCACCTTTGCCAATTGCATACAGATAATAACGCAAGTGATCATTTGTCTGTCACTGCCTGTTTGAAAACAAAAACATTTCACCTTCACCGTATGCAATGATTGTGTCGTAACATAAAGAAACGGTGCACCATAATCCCTCTGTATGAAGTCAAGACGTTTTAAGATGCTCGGACAATGTTTGTTTCAGTCATCGTGTGCCAACTGTGAATCATTGACTGCCCAACTGCAAGAAAAGAAAAGGATACTGAATGTGAAAGATCGACGCATACGAGACCTAGAAAATGCTTTCGGAAAGTCTCAAAGAAACAAATAGAACCACCAAAATTGTAAAAAAAATGTTTAATTATGAAGGTACCAGGGCCATTTGTTTGTTTATATAGTCAACAGTATTATCTTATAATTATTATGTGCCAAACTATTTTATACCGTGTACATGTATTTATATATTTTATTGGTGTAAATCCATTTAACTGTAGACATTTGCTGCTAGTTTATAAAATTTATACTTGATTAGATTTTGTATTTGTTTTGTGTTAGTTATATATCTATTGTAGAATATATCATAATTGTTGGCATATAATGTTATATTATAATAATACTTGTATCATGTTTTTATATAGTTCATATATAAATAATAAAAAATGTGGTTTAAAAGTAAATTTGAATGTTTGTATCATAAAACATGTTGTAGAGGCTAACGCCCAAATGTGTTTTAAAGGGAAACAAAAGGTATTTATTTGGGGCTATACCCCTAAGAATTTATACAAACTAACCTTTTGGAGTAAAAATCAGCAAAATCATGCTAGTGGCTTAGTCAATTAAATTGGCATATTCTAGTGAAATTACATAGTTCCCGACAGCCGACATGTTGTGACATGCCCCTGACCAATCAGCATCGAGCCTTTAATTGTCGTAGATTCAGAGGCGACACCTATTATAACGCCATACAGTGCAACATACAGACGTAACTTTGTTACAAGTTACAGCCACAAAGAAAATTGCCGACAAATCATCTCATTCACTGCCATGTCTGCTGTACCAGCCATGAATACAATATTTCACAATAAATATAAAAACAACTAACATGACTAAAAATGGCATAATCAGAAGAGAAAATAGTAGTATCTTTAAAAACTTTAACAAATGGTTCGCTGAAATATAGGGGTTACTGAACAACAAAAACTAGACCAGTATTCTTAGTTGGGCGACTGGCAAACTGTAGAGTATAAATTGGTGACGTCGGACTCTCTTACAGTGGCACTGTCCATGCAGTATAAACTCTGTGTGTTCAACAGTGTTATTCTAGTAAGCTACAGGCATAATTAATCCTTGATTGTAATTGTAAATGGTTAGTTACTACTAAGTTTTAGATGCATAGGACCAAAAATATGTCTTTTGCTTCCCTTTAATGAGCCAACATTGGTGACCAGTGTACAACAGGTTTACTTTGTACTATACAACGACTTTGTATCTTTAAGAAAACTGTGTTTATATAACATGAGTCTGTGTATGCGTTCTTTTTGTGTATTAAATAATACCGATACATGTCCGTCCAAGCGAGATGGTGAACTACCTCCTGAAGTGAGGCCATGTCTTTGTAGACATGTTACAGATGATTTGGTTCAAATAAAACATTGTGATAAACTACGGTTGTGGACAAAATCTTCTTGCCCATGACAAACCATTTCTATATTACCATGTGTAACTTAAACCTGAAGCTGATAAACATGTTGTTCAATCACTAGTGTGAATGTTTAACCTTATAGATCTCTGACATTTTAACAGAATGTACTCCAATACCCCCAACACTTGGACACAGGTTGTTCACCAAGATGTTTTTAAACAATGCCAACTCAAAATCTTCCACTATAAAGCCATACAAAAACTACTCCCATGTATAGCAATACACTAAATAAACTTTAAAATGTCAAATTGCACACAGTTATTCAGTAGATGGTTCTATATATATATATATATCATACATTAAAGTTCAGCTTAGCTATGGGTGGATTCAGGAGTTTGATGATCATGACAGATCGGCTGGTTGCAGGTGCCGCATTTGGGCTCTAAAGGGTTAACTATACATATGAATGATATGATACAGAGTTGACCTCAAAACATCAATATTTGACATTACACAAAATTGGTTTTATGGGGAGGGAGTTTGTAACTGTTTCATTAAGTGTTGTGTAAATTAATGTTTCAAAAAAAAACATTTAAATCACCATTCATAAGGGTGCCAACTTCAAGTGGATGTGGCAGGCTTGCACTATGAAGGCACTTCAGCCATCTAAAGTTAAAGTACAGGAGTACAAGATTAAACGACATTGGTTTCATGTAGTGTTATACATCAAAGTTTAGCAATCATAATAAACACACCTGGAGTCATTCCAATTTTAAAGCTACTGCTTAAATATGGCACACAACAGTTCATTGGATAGAGTTTCGGGCTCTCAATCAAAAGTCTGGGTTTGACTCGTCATACAGCCATTACAAAACTTGGGCAAGTTCGTTCACTCCACATTGCTGTATGAATGAGTACCTGGCTATAGTATGTTTTTTGTGTACAAATAGCCTTTGCACAGTAATTGCAGTGTGGCTGAATGCTTCCCAGAGAAGTCGAGATGGTGTTCAACTGAACAGGTCTGCCAGGAAGTGTGAAGCGTTCTGAGCAGTCTTAATGACTGGACACCGTGTTATATGTATGAACATGAAATATGGAACTGTTCCATTAAGTGTACAGTACAGTCATCTCAGCAGACATGAGTCTAATAATTTAGTACTTTCGAAATGTTTTCATCACCAAGCTTTCAATCTAGTGTGACATGGGTAGGAATTAAACTACACCGATGGATTCAACAGACAAGATTGTCACTGGTGATCTCCGTCATGGTGTCATATGCTGCTAAAAAGGGGGGTATGCAAATTATGGCATGTACACTTAATTGAACAAATATAGCACCTTTAATATGAACATATCATACTGGCTGGTTGTGTTTTGACATGTCCTATGCTGCGTTCAGTTCTGACAAGACAGCATATATCTAATAAAGATAGCTATCAAAACGCAGTCTAGAGTGAAGCAGTCATGCTATTAGAGGGAAACTGTAGATACTAATAAATGGTGCATACGTATCCCAAGTACACTTCTATGATTTACAGCACTCTTTCATTTCATTTTAAGTGTTACCACTTGAGGTGCAGGAAATATGAATAAATAAATGCTGCCATACTACTTTCAAGCATAGAGTACATAAAGGATCACTTGGTCCTATTAATCATTTCATTGCGTTCCGGTAAGAAGGTTTTATGTCGGTTATAATTGGATTTTAAATTGCGCCATTCTAACGGAGTTTGTCATACTCTTGGAGAGATTCTCAGTAGTCCTTAAGTCGGCAAGAACAGTATGTACAATAGAAACATATGCAAACACACTTTCTACAATTTCATGCCAACTGATGTTGAAGTCACAATATCTGAATTTTACTTTTTTTGGTGGATATAATTTCAGCATTACACAATCAGAACTGACCTTTTTAATAACTGCCTGTGAAAAGGTTATGTACATTTGTTGCTTAAATGTTTCACGATTGGATTAAATAGTATAGGAATACAAAATAAATCTTAAGATAAAGCAAATCCCAAAACTGAAAATTGTGCCTGTAATGACATAAGAAACACCTGTTTAGGTGTGATCAAAGAAAAACAAAATGCCTCAATACAGTATTTTTTATTTACACAATTGATTATTATTTCTGTGTCGAAAATATGAACAACATAACAGCTTAAATAACGTGCATGTTATGCACATAAATACATGATTATGATAGTCATGCATTTTATCACTAAATCGCACCCATGTTGCATGTTTTATGACAATCGGCGCATGGTGCGATCGCCTTCAAAGCCTCTCGAGTCTTTCACTGGGTATTGACTTAGACACAAGTTGTAGCAATGTGGTAAATGATTTACACTTGTTAATCTCATTCTTTCATCTTCACTGCCCTAACATTGCTAGAAATGCACACATTTGGCCTCGTCCGTGCAATCCTGGTGATAATAACTGCTCCCCTCGTAGTGCCCCCTTGTGGCCGCCGTAGCTATGGTTTGGCGTTCGTTTCTCGACTTTGTTGCCTGATTTGTCCTTCAAGTTCTAAGAGTTCATGTCGCAGACGTTCGTTGATTTCTTGAATCTCTGCAGAAAAGAATTAATGTAATTACAAACACGGTATACAGTCGACCCTCACTACTGAGGTCACCCAGGGACTGGTCGAAAGTGACCTGAATAGCAAGGTAATTTCCTATACTTCACTTTATATGGATAGAGAACTAATTTGGGACTGTCTTAGGGGGACCTTAATTGCGAGGTTGCTGTATTACTGAAGTGACCATAACTTGAGGTTCGACTGTATGGACATTTAGTACGTCACTAGGATAATGAAACCCATTCAAAGTTATCAATGTTTTGTTTCTAAAAAGCTGTAATAAAAAAATTAAGCAGTACCAATAAATACATGTATATTGATTGGATTTCAGGTAAGAAATATTCAGGCGAGTCCATTCATTGGTTAAATCTAACATTTGAGCCCATCAATCAGTCGAGCCCACCTATCAACTTAGCCCACCCATCAGTCAAGTTCATATGTCGGACAAGCCCGCCCATCAGTTTAGCTCATCCTTCAGTCAACCCCAACCTTCAGTCGAGCCCACCTTTCAGTTGAGCCCACTTTCAGATAAGCCCACCCACCTGTTGAGTCCACCCATTAGTCAAGCCCACCCATCAGCCCACCTTTCAGTTGAGCCACCCATCAGTCAAGCCCACCCATCAGTTAAGCCGACTCTAGTCAAGCCCACCCGTCAGTCAAGCCCACCTGTCAGTCTAGCCCACCATTAGTTGAACCCACCCATCGCTTACCAGCCACACTTGTCGGGCTGTATTGTTTATTGCGATCCTGTTGACTTTGAGCTGTCTCGCCTGTCCGGTGGCTTGTTTCTGCAACGCAACCATAGCAACTGTAACCATGGCAACAGGCACTTCCTAGGAAGCAGGAAGAACAACTAGGAAGAACAACTGCACCTATGACACTATTGACCCATAAATAAGCACTATCTGGGATACACTAGCCCCACCCACAAAATGCACTAGCCCCACCCACAAAGTGCACTAGCCCTGCCCACAAAGTGCACTAGTCCTGCCCACAAAATGCACTAGCCCCACCCTCAAGCCATTATGTAATTATCAGAGTGTGAGTTTACAAGAAGAGGCTAAGGCCTCAAATATAAAAACATTATTTTGTTAGTAGTAGGCCAACTATACACAATGCTTCATAGAAATGGACCACATGTTAACAAACATTACCAACTGGTATTACCTGCAAAATAGTTTTTCAGTCAAATACCTTATTGAACAAAAAAGACATCACCAGCACTGCTGTCAAATCTGTTTTTCGTCAGAAAGTATTAAATAAACAAGTTTAATTCCGAGTTACTCATGTATCCAACTATTTGCATCTCTTACACGAGATACAGCAGCTGTGTGCAGAAGGGCATGCCATTAGAAAGAGCATTTGAGTCATTCAAGTGCATTTTCATGAAGAAAAATCTATGTTTATGTGCCAAGTTATACTTTGAAATGCTGTAGCACGCTTTTTAAATCACTAGTAAATTCATTGAGATGTATATGACTGCATCGTCATCAATCATGTATTCTTCTATTCTGAAGCTGGAGGCAGTGGGTCTCCATTCATCCCTGATCTCAGATCTGTTCATGAAGTTGTTCTCGTCGATACTGATAGTTCCATCTGTGTGATACATTTTCTGCTCCGGGTTCTTTGTCTTCGATCTTGCCTTGCAATTGCTGTTTTTTGTAGGTTATCTAGTTTTGTATCTAAATGGTATTTCTTCCTCTTTATTGCCTCAAGAATGTATTCATGCTGTCCATAGAAATATTAACATCCTTCAATATTAGTCCTCATTTAGAATGCTTCAAGCTTTCTTATTGTGTCCTTTTATGGGATCACTGTCTTTGACCCATACAGGTGTGTTGACCATACACTGCACTTTAACTTAAGTCTAATCTGTATACCGTCATATGCATAATTTCAACAAATTACCATTCTTGCCAAAAAATGTTGTTCTGCATTTCTGTTGCAAAGTAAACAAATTTGGGCCAGAATTTCAAAAAATAATATACAACGAATATCCGACTACTTCACTTTATGTGTGGCAGCCATTTAGTAAGCTTGATGGACTTGTCTGCTAGGGAATTTCTTGATTTATTGGTCATACAACTGGCATACTGTATGGTTACTGATCTAGGTTTGTCTGCCAGAAGACACTATATCTGGTGTGTCGAACATTCTGGTCGTGCTATGTTATAGTGCTGCAATGATCGACAAAGATGGAGTAACCATAAAGGCAATTTGCATATTTCATCAATTGCATAACCAACATGCTAGCGCGGTGGTGTTGTGATTTTCAAAGTAGAATTCTTGGTTCAACACTTGGACCAGTATGTTTGTTATTATGTCAACATTGGGACCACATTTATTGCTGGTCTTGTCTTGTTAACTTTGGATCTACAAGGACCATTAAGGATAATATGCACAGCATTGCAGGCTGGCAGTGACCACCATCGACATCAAAAGCTGGCTTCTGTGAGATGGTGGCTATGCGGACATAAGTAATTATAAGAAAATGACGCAATAAATGCCAGTGACACACAGTGATACAATGCGTATGCACACAGTGACATGCATTAGTACTCACCTCGACTGAACTGTTTGATTCAAAACCAACAGAACACTCTTAGTTATGCACTGTCAAACTTGTTTATTTACAAGAATATGAACATTCTACCAATACTCAGTACAGATTCTTAATCATGGCCACTTATATGAAACATTCTATTTGACGTAATAGCATCAAAAATCTTTTATGTTTCTTGCCTTAATTTAAATATGTACTTTTCACTTGACATTTTTTATAGTTTAATGTGTATATATATTTTTTATAATTCAACCAACAACATTCAGATTGCAATGGAATTCCACCATCAAGTATTACTCTTGCTACTTCAAGAATGTCACCAGAAATGTTATTTGTTTCAGCAAGAATACATTTAATGGGTATGTCATGCAAGTAAAAGTTAATATCAGTGAAGTATCCACATTTGTTTGTCACCAAAACATATATAGTTATTGAGGCATAACAAAACAAGTGACTTCGAGTGAATTACACATTTGTTTTTAAAAATTGCCATCAAAACAGTTTTGGGTTGTAACTGAACAAGTGTCTACAAATGAACTACACGAGACCCACCTTTGGACCCTCGTCTCTGGTTGGGCTTGTTTGGGTCGGTGGGTGTGATGTTGGATGCTGTTCCGGGGTTGCTGGCCTTGTAGTCGTTCTGCTGCTGTAAGCGATTTGTGTAGCCTTGGGATCTAAAAGAGACAGTTTGTTTAATGTCAACATTTTGTATTTGTCACCGTCTCCTGTTATTGTCACCAGAGGTGATGTCACCAGCAGCTTCTGTTAGGTATATTCTGAGTTGATCAGGCAATTTAGTTAGTGGTAGGAAGATGTGACAGGAAGTTTGCTGTTTAACGTGGGACATGGGACATCCTTGAACATCAGAGGGTATTGTGGTTAACTTAATCAGCCCGCGTTGGCAAAATTGCCAATAATTGAAGCTTGTTTTGAAACTGAATGTTTTGTTTCCCATTTAAACATGCTCCGGGGTCGTTTCTATAAAATTGCAAACATTGTTACGGGTTTACCAAACGCAATTTGGTGGGCAGTATACCTTCAACATATAGTTATTATAGTCTTAAAAACATTATATTACTTACTAAATAAATAAACCAGGAACAGACAGCCTCCTTTTAAATCATGTTTTATTAAAGTTGAGAGAAATCACTGATGGTAAGAGAGTGGAAAATGGCCGTACTTGCTGACTGTGCTGCCCACTGGCTCCGACAGACGATGGGGAGGTCTCATTGGGTGCTGGAGGTGGGGGGCAGGGTTCTTCGTGTTGCGAGGAGTCGTCGACATCTCCTGCGGGGTCAAAGTTCACGTCAACAAGAAGCAACAAGATTACAACCCAGAGCAACAAGATATGATGGCAAGGAGACAAGAAGTAATAATTTATTTCAGTGGTACCTAAATTCTCAGTAATTTGTTCTCGGAGGTGAATCCAACTACAATCAATTAATAGTGAAATACAAAGAAATACAAATATTGTCACTCTAAAACTGTCAATGATTTAAGGGGGTGCAATCTCAAAGATCTTCTTAATAATACCTCTCATGTTTCTGTAAAATCGGGACAAAAAGAATTAGTCAAACTGATTTGGTGAGTGGAATTTATTTCCACTCACCAAATCAGTTTGACTAATTCTTGAAAAGTCAGAGGAAAAAATTCGTGGAATTAAAGTAACTGTCTTGGATAGGAAAAATGTCACATGAAACAAAGTCATAATATAAATTTAATTATTTGAATACTGAATACAAAGGTCTTGCATGTTTTCACTGATAATTGAAAACAATTAGGTTTGATGATTAAGACGACTACCTTATAGACACTTACATACCCATTGCTCAACAACTGACATTTTTGTTTAATTGAGTTTTTTTTTTATTTCACAAGTTGAAAATTGCCATTCTTGATCAGTTGCATCACCTTTTTTTACCACAATCTGCCTGTTTCACTTCGGAGAAATTGAGCGATTTTCATGTTTCTTATAAAAAAACTTTGAACTTTTGAGGGAGTATTTACCACAGGGGTGGAGTTCCAGCTACCGGGTGGTGGTGGACCCACAAGGGGCGTGCCCCCTAAGCTAACATCCGAACTCATGGCCGAGCTTCGCACGGAGATAGTTGCCGACTGAAGACTGTAGTTTGACATCGGGGTCTGGACGGCAGATCTGTCACTGCAAGTTCAACCCACATAAGTCTCATTGGTCGATTCTCACTGAACCGTGAGAATTTAGAATAATAATGCATAGCACTAATTCCCATTTTATGATCAACGTGCAGTACATATTATGCGAATTATTATCCTATCACCACTCAATTCTTTCAGGCAGGAGAAAGGCCCGCAAGAAAAGCCATGCATATAAAAATGCATAAGTAAATAACTAAGTAACTAACATTGTGTTTTCTGAAATACACGAACACAGAAAGAGACATCAGTGCCTCTTAAGAGAGCTTTTGCAATACTCCAACGTTTATTAACGTATTAATATATTTATGCATTTTATATTAAAAGCAGTTCTTTGAAGTGGTGTCTCTAGTTTCATTAGCTAATCAGTGCTGCCACAGATTAAAAGTAAAACATTATAAAGTCAATAGATAATAAATTACGTATTCATAAAAATAATTTTTTATGCAATTTTAGAGTAATAAAATATGAGACTATGAAACTCTACCTTCCTGTAATGGGATTCAAACCCAAAACATTAGATCTTGGACAGACGAAAAATAGAAAACGTTTTTTAAATTGAATGATATTCAGTTGAGGTGAAAGCTGGGACAAGCCGCCTACCTTCCTAGCGCATTCTCCAGTTTACGCATGAGTCGCTCGTTGTCTCGTGCCAACATCTGTTGCTCCCGGCGACTGAAGTCTCGTATCTGATGTAGTTCCGTGTTCTCCACCCTGGCACAAGAAACACAGCATGTAATCTAACTACAATTGATGTATACATTACATCACAGTTTACATACCACATGGTCCCCTATAGATGCGCACTGCCTAATAGACGCACACCCCCTTTTACAGAAGTGAAACCATCCACGAAAACTGATTTTCGGTAATGAGCATGCACTTCGAAAATACAAAATACGGTAATAATACCACTGCTGGCTCCACCTTGCAGATACTGTCTAAATAAACAAAATTATTGTACTTTTTCTGTAAGGTGGCCCCACATTTATAATTTGAGCGACTTTCGTTTTATTCGCGGAGTCGGACGTGTTGTCAGAATCACGTAAACCTTCCTAACACTGCAGCCATCTATAGCCACGAGGAAGGGTCAAAACAACGAAGCGCACTTCAATGTCTGACTTGATATTTTAGAGAATCGCTCCCTCCGCGCTCGCAGTTGGCCTTGCCTCATTGCATCGTTGGGAAAGCATGCGGCTTTAGATTCTTTGAGTGCCGATTCAGCTCAAACACATGTTATCCTGCAGTGCCCAATGATGTCTTCTCACTAGCGTCATGATTGTCAGTCAGCACTGTTCAATGTATCAATTTGGCATTTGTCCGGACTGTGCTGTCAGTAGCTGTATTGTTGCGAGTGGCGCATCGATTACCGTTTTCTGTCGACCAAACGATAGGTGTTTTGGTAGATGTGCTAATTCTATATTTACTATGCGTTGCCTATCTTAGAACTGCACATGCGTGACGTATATGCAATTTGTGCGTTCGTCCACCGCTGGCATCTTGTGGTAAGCATCTCTTGTAATAAATCGACAGATGCGCACCCAAGCCCTTGCACTCGCGCAGTGCGCGTCTATTGAGAATAATACGGTATGTCACAATCAGAATTTTGTGTGTGACTTCCATGAAGCCGTGCCACACCAACAATGTTGATAACAGTTATATGTGAATTACATTACCATTGCTGCATGACATCTCATAAGTCATTCCCACGTACAGTTGTCATTTTAGAAACTTTGCCTTTTGCTTTTGTCATAATGAAACTTTTGTGGCCAGAATTTCAACAAAACATGATACAGGTGTGTACGACAGAATGCACGAATGCATCACATTACGGCCTGACGGAGCTTTTGTTTGGCGACAGGTCACGTGATGGATAGGTCAGTGGACCTAGCACAACATGAGTGCATGTGTTTGTATGTTAAGCTTTTCCTCCTAAATCCTTTGCATCTCAGGCCCCAAACTGACATGGGTTCATCTGTGACCACTCGCACAAAAAGTAACACCTTAATTTTTTTATTTGCAGTTGCTTAAGGGTTCTTACTGGTTTTATGGTTAGTAATGCCCGTTAGATGGAGATAAACTGGTTGTTCATAATGTTATTTGCAGTATTTTATGCAACTGTTCTAAGGGCCACCAATCAGTTAGGGATGTTTCACATACATTAAAAACGTAATAATTTGTTTGTTAGCATATGTTAATTAAAACAATTCCTAACGTATCAGCTAATGTGTTAATGTTATTCCTTTTTAACACTTACTAACACATAATTAACACATTCTTTGAAAGATATATTTTCACATTTGTTAACATGTTTGATTACAAATTTATTAACACATTTATTAAGACAAAATACAAACCGTCTAGGATAAAAAGCTTAACATATATATGCAAGCTCGATTTTAAAAGTTAGATTATTACAAGAGGTCAACTTGCCTGAGAATCTCGTTCTCGATCATGTACTCCTGTAGCATCTCATAGAGGCCGTGGTCGGAGATGGCCTTACTCTCCATCTTGTGGTCTTTGAGCATCTGCAGGAACTTCATATCATTCTCCTTCTGCAGCTGACCCCGCGGCTTCACCGGGAACTCCAGCTGAAACGAGCACATTCCCATTGGTAATTTCGCAAATTAATTAACCCAGTTAAGTTAATTTAGAGGGACCCAGTTTGTTCATCTACCCGAAATTAGCGGGCATAGTAATTTGTAACAGGAAGTCTGCCATGTTGAACATGGGAAAATTGAACATTGAAGGGTAAGCAGTTAACTCAGTCAGACTCGGTCATGTTGCCAATAAAACCTGCTTTGAAACTGGATGTTTTCTTTACTATTTTAATATGTTCCTGTGGTCGTGCTTTCAAATTGCGACCATCGTTACTTGCTAACTAAACACAATTAGGCAGACAGCATACATTCAACATAGTTAGTATAGTCTTAAAAACAATATTATTAAATAATAAATAAAAAACTAGGAACAAACTGCCTTTTAACATTGGATCATTGTAAATGTACACCTCCTTTCAGGCAGCGAGGTCCACTCGCCTCTGTCTACATTCCTTTTAACATTGGATCATTGTAAATCTACACCTCCAAAAAGGTAGCGAGGTCCACTCGCCTCTGTCTACATTCCTTTTAACATTGGATCATTGTAAATGTACACCTCCTTTCAGGCAGCGAGGTCCACTCGCCTCTGTCTACATTCCTTTTAACATTGGATCATTGTAAATGTACACCTCCTTTCAGGCAGCGAGGTCCACTCGCTTCTGTCTACATTCCTTTTAACATTGGATCATTGTAAATGTACACCTCCTTTCAGGCAGCGAGGTCCACTCGCCTGTCTACATTCCTTTTAACATTGGATCATTGTAAATGTACACCTCCTTTCAGGCAGCGAGATCCACTCGCCTCTCTCTACATTCCTTTTAACAGTGGATCATTGTAAATGTACACCTCCTTTCAGGCAGCGAGATCCACTCGCCTCTGTCTACATTCCTTTTAACATTGGATCATTGTAAATGTACACCTCCTTTCAGGCAGCGAGGTCCACTCGCCTCTGTCTACATTCCTTTTAACATTGGATCATTGTAAATCTACACCTCCTTTCAGGCAGCGAGGTCCACTCGCCTCTATATACATTCCTTTTAACATTGGATCATTGTAAATGTACACCTCCTTTCAGGCAGCGAGGTCCACTCGCTTCTGTCTACATTCCTTTTAACAGTGGATCATTGTAAATGTACACCTCCTTTCAGGCAGCGAGGTCCACTCGCTTCTGTCTACATTCCTTTTAACATTGGATCATTGTAAATGTACACCTCCTTTCAGGCAGCGAGGTCCACTCGCTTCTGTCTACATTCCTTTTAACATTGGATCATTGTAAATGTACACCTCCTTTCAGGTAGCGAGGTCCACTCGCTTCTGTCTACATTCCTTTTAACATTGGATCATTGTAAATGTACACCTCCTTTCAGGCAGCGAGGTCCACTCGCCTCTGTCTACATTCCTTTTAACATTGGATCATTGTAAATGTACACCTCCTTTCAGGCAGCGAGATCCACTCGCCTCTCTCTACATTCCTTTTAACAGTGGATCATTGTAAATGTACACCTCCTTTCAGGCAGCGAGATCCACTCGCCTCTGTCTACATTCCTTTTAACATTGGATCATTGTAAATGAACACCTCCTTTCAGGCAACGAGGTCCACTCGCCTCTGTCTACATTCCTTTTAACATTGGATCATTGTAAATGTACACCTCCTTTCAGGCAGCGAGGTCCACTCGCCTCTGTCTACATTCCTTTTAACATTGGATCATTGTAAATCTACACCTCCTTTCAGGCAGCGAGGTTCACTCGCCTCTATCTACATTCCTTTTAACATTGGATCATTGTAAATGTACACCTCCTATCAGGCAGCGAGGGCCACTCGCTTCTGTCTACATTCCTTTTAACATTGGATCATTGTAAATGTACACCTCCTTTCAGGCAGCGAGGTCCACTCGCTTCTGTCTACATTTCTTTTAACATTGGATCATTGTAAATGTACACCTCCTTTCAGGCAGCGAGGTCCACTCGCTTCTGTCTACATTCCTTTTAACAGTCGATCAATGTAAATGTACACCTCCTTTCAGGCAGCGAGGTCCACTCGCCTCTGTCTACATTCCTTTTAACATTGGATCATCGTAAATGTACACCTCCTTTCAGGCAGCGAGGTCCACTCGCTTCTGTCTACATTCCTTTTAACATTGGATCATTGTAAATCTACACCTCCTTTTTAGGCAGCGAGGTCCACTCGTTTCTGTCTACATTCCTTTTAACATTGGATCATTGTAAATCTACACCTCCTTTCAGGCAGCGAGGTCCACTCGCCTTTCTACATTCCTTTTAACATTGGATCATTGTAAATGAACACCTCCTTTCAGGCAGCGAGATCCACTCGCCTCTGTCTACATTCCTTTTAACATTGGATCATTGTAAATGTACACCTCCTTTCAGGCAGCGAGGTCCACTCGCCTCTGTCTACATTCCTTTTAACATTGGATCATTGTAAATGTACACCTCCTTTCAGGCAGCGAGATCCACTCGCCTCTGTCTACATTCCTTTTAACATTGGATCATTGTAAATCTACACCTCCTTTCAGGCAGCGAGGTCCACTCGCCTCTGTCTACATTCCTTTTAACATTGGATCATTGTAAATGTACACCTCCTTTCAGGCAGCGAGGTCCACTCGTCTCTGTCTACATTCCTTTTAACATTGAATCATTGTAAATGTACACCTCCTTTCAGGCAGCGAGGTCCACTCGCTTCTGTCTACATTCCTTTTAACATTGGATCATTGTAAATGTACACCTCCTTTCAGGCAGCGAGGTCCACTCGCTTCTGTCTACATTCCTTTTAACATTGGATCATTGTAAATGTACACCTCCTTTCAGGTAGCGAGGTCCACTCGCTTCTGTCTACATTCCTTTTAACATTGGATCATTGTAAATGTACACCTCCTTTCAGGCAGCGAGGTCCACTCGCCTCTGTCTACATTCCTTTTAACATTGGATCATTGTAAATGTACACCTCCTTTCAGGCAGCGAGGTCCACTCGCCTCTGTCTACATTCCTTTTAACATTGGATCATTGTAAATGTACACCTCCTTTCAGGCAGCGAGATCCACTCGCCTCTGTCTACATTCCTTTTAACATTGGATCATTGTAAATCTACACCTCCTTTCAGGCAGCGAGGTCCACTCGCCTCTGTCTACATTCCTTTTAACATTGGATCTTGTAAATGTACACCTCCTTTCAGGCAGCGAGGTCCACTCGCCTCTGTCTACATTCCTTTTAACATTGAATCATTGTAAATGTACACCTCCTTTCAGGCAGCGAGGTCCACTCGCTTCTGTCTACATTCCTTTTAACATTGGATCATTGTAAATCTACACCTCCTTTCAGGCAGCGAGGTCCACTCGCTTCTGTCTACATTCCTTTTAACATTGGATCATTGTAAATGTACACCTCCTTTCAGGCAGCGAGGTCCACTCGCCTCTGTCTACATTCCTTTTAACATTGGATCATTGTAAATGTACACCTCCTTTCAGGCAGCGAGGTCCACTCGCTTCTGTCTACATTCCTTTTAACATTGGATCATTGTAAATGTACACCTCCTTTCTGGCAGCGAGATCCACTCGCTTCTGTCTACATTACTTTTAACATTCGATCAATGTAAATGGACACCTCCTTTCAGGCAGCGAAGTCCACTCGCCTCTGTCTACATTCCTTTTAACATTGGATCATTGTAAATTGGATCATTGTAAATGTACACCTCCTTTCAGACAGCGAGATCCACTCGCCTCTGTCTACATTCTTTTTAACATTGGATCATTGTAAATGTACACCTCCTTTCAGGCAGCGAGGTCCACTCGCCTCTGTCTACGTTCCTTTTAACATTGGATCATTGTAAATCTACACCTCCTTTCAGGCAGCGAGGTCCACTCGCCTCTATCTACATTCCTTTTAACATTGGATCATTGTAAATGTACACCTCCTTTCAGGCAGCGAGGTCCACTCGCTTCTGTCTACATTCCTTTTAACATTGGATCATTGTAAATGTACACCTCCTTTCAGGCAGCGAGGTCCACTCGCTTCTGTCTACATTACTTTTAACATTCGATCAATGTAAATGGACACCTCCTTTCAGGCAGCGAAGTCCACTCGCCTCTGTCTACATTCCTTTTAACATTGGATCATTGCAAATGTACACCTCCTTTCAGGCAGCGAGATCCACTCGCCTCAGTCTACATTCTTTTTAACATTGGATCATTGTAAATGTACACCTCCTTTCAGGCAGCGAGGTCCACTCGCCTCTGTCTACGTTCCTTTTAACATTGGATCATTGTAAATCTACACCTCCTTTCAGGCAGCGAGGTCCACTCGCCTCTATCTACATTCCTTTTAACATTGGATCATTGTAAATGTACACCTCCTTTCAGGTAGCGAGGTCCACTCGCCTCTGTCTACATTCCTTTTAACAGTGGATCATTGTAAATGTACACCTCCTTTCAGGCAGCGAGGTCCACTCGCCTCTGTCTACATTCCTTCCATTCCGTGGCCCATATATTGGCCTCTTACCTACTATTTGGTCATGTATTTGAACAAATCACACAGGTATTTAATTTGTTTTTTTTATAACTTTTTCAGTGTATTGTCATTCGATCATTCCCCAACTGGCGCCACAGGAGTTAAGATAAAATGATTATCTGCTGAATACAATGCCATAAATGGTCATGGGAATTAGTTTAAATTAAAAACCCTGTATTCGTGACTATTGTTGACCTGTGTCTGTTGGTTCATGAGTGGGTATAAGCTAGTATAAATAAATAAAAAAATTTACGAGAAAGGCTATTTAAATTGAGGAATTCCTAAACTTTTTACATTTTTTCCACAAAGGATTACCTAATTTAATTAACTCTGCCAGAAAGGGCTGTTTCATTTAATTAGTTTGTTTACATTCATAAAATCCCCCAACTGACTTCCAAGGCTCGTATAAACCTAGTACTGTTTGGCGTTGCATTTCATTCTTTGGTGATTTCAGCTGGCCAGATACTGCAGGTAAGAGATAACTCTGACTGAGGCAAGGAGGGTCGACACTCACAATAGACCATTCACCATCACTCACTGTTTCTTTTCACACAAGATAAAATCTTATTTTACATATCATCATTTTACAGAAAATTCTTAAAATAATGCATAATAATTAATAATATACAAACAGGTTTATGTTATCCTATTTTTATGCATCTTTTAAGGGTTTTTGGGCATGATGTGATATCTGATTTGAAGTTGATAATAAAAACTCTGTGTAGAGACACGTGGCGCCCCCACCTGTTGTCTCAGGTAGTGATTCTCCTGTCTCAGGATCTTGATCTCTCGCTTCAGACTCAGGATCAGCTGTTCTCGTGGATCCTGAAGAACAAATACAACAAATCTAATAAGCAAACTTTGGATCATTGTAATTCTAAGGTCAACTCACCCCTGTCTATGTTCATTTGCTTCTAGGACCAGTCTCTTATCTACCAATTGACAATGCATTTTATTAAACACAATAATATTTAATTAGAGTACTTTATTTGTGTTTTTTATGATGCTATCCTTTTTATGGGGCATTTCTCCAACCTGAGAACTTAATTGGCTTTCTTAAAAACAATTAAAAATTGTAGTTTAACTTTAATGTGTAATACACAATTACTAAGAACTAGTACACAATGTGCTGCTTTGAGGCATCAGAGAAAGTACTCTACTGCGAATTAACAGAAATGAGGGGAACGCCTCACACTTAATATTTGTATCCACATTTTATATTTATTATTATTTATTATTCTTTCTTAACTACCGGTAGTTGTTTTTACTGTTATTATTAGTACTTTTTATGAATGTTCTTACCTATTAATTATTTATATATTATATATATAGCTTAATGTTTTAATAATCTTAATAGGTACATATTCCATGTTTTCTGAATGGACATAATCACCAGATTTATGGCTCAGAAAAATGCTGTCAAATTATGATTACATTATTATGCTGGATGCCTCACCATCTTGATGACAGGCTTCGACTTGATCTTCTTGGCGCGGTTGGCATACCTCAGCGTGTTCATGCTCTCAGTGGCATTGGAGAAAGAAGGAGAGACGCAGGCAATCTGTGACCGCAATCAACAAACTAAGCACACTTCTACATGTTTGTGACAATCCATGTCGAAATGGCATCATCAAGCGGGCTCTCAAAAACAATCCTACAAGGAACAATACAGAGGAAAGAAGACAAGAAAGGCGGAGAAAGAGATGGACTGACAACATGAAGAATGGACCGTAAAGACCGTTACTGAAACCCAGGCATTAGCACACAACAGGCAATTCTCGAATTGCCTCATGCTGTGTTCATTGGTGCAGTACGCTCCATGACCCAAGTGGTTTTTGGGATCAGTAGGGAAAAACCATGACGAAATGTGTAACATTGCACTCATTTGGGAATACACTGGCTGGAAATTAAGCCTAGGAGTAGAGGGGGAGGGAGGGTGGGAGAGGGAGGGAAAGAAAAAAGGAGGATATAGGCAGAGGAAAACGGTGGTAGGAAAAAAGAAATGGCAAGAATTGAGGGTATGTAAAGTATTATGTATTATAACATGATACCAATCTATCAATGAATGATGTAATGTACTATATATTTCTGAGAAATAGTGGCATTCTTAAAGAGCGTACGTTGCATTATTTCTCTTCAAAAACTTGTGGTCTAGCTATATGAGGCAGCCAAGCCAGGTGCTGGGCTGCACAAATACACACTCTACATAAATACACAGACAGCAGGAATACACAGACTGCACAAGTACAGAGACCTCTACACAAATACACAGACTACACAAATAGAAAATGTTCTTGGATTAAATGTTCTATGAGTTCACCCATAGCATGTCTTGTTTTTTAATTACATTTACATATTCTCATTCAACGTATAGGTACTATGTACACTAGCAGTTTTATGCTTCTCAGCTGGTAGTGTATAATTAGGGTGACTGCACAAATACAGAAATTACACAAAATGTATAGACTGCACAAATACACAGACCGCAGAAATACAGAGATGTACCGCAAAAATGTACATTTATTGACTTTCCGAGATTACACAAATACAGACCACACAAATACACAGACCCCACAAATACACAGACCCCACAAATACACAGACCGCACAAATACACAGACCCCACAAATACACAGACCGCACAAATACACAGACCACACAAATACACAGACCACACAAATACAGACCGCACAAATACACAGACTGCACAAATACACAGACCGCACAAATACACAGACCGCACAAATACACAGACCGCACAAATACACAGACCGCACAAATACAGACCGCACAAATACACAGACCGCACAAATACACAGACCGCACAAATACACAGACCGCACAAATACACAGACCGCACAAATACACAGACCGCACAAATACACAGACCGCACAAATACACAGACCGCACAAATACACAGACCGCACAAATACACAGACCGCACAAATACACAGACCCCACAAATACACAGACCCCACAAATACAAGACTGCACAAATACACATACCACACAAATACACAGACCCCACAAATACACAGACTGCACAAATACACAGACTGCACAAATACACAGACCCCACAAATACACAGACTGCACAAATACACAGACTGCACAAATACACAGACCCCACAAATACATAGACTGCACAAATACACAGACTGCACAAATACACAGACCCCACAAATACAAGACTGCACAAATACACATACCACACAAATACACAGACCCCACAAATACAAGACTGCACAAATACACATACCACACAAATACACAGACCCCACAAATACACAGACTGCACAAATACACAGACTGCACAAATACACAGACCCCACAAATACACAGACCCCACAAATACACAGACCACACAAATACACAGACTGCACAAATACACAGACCCCACAAATACAAGACTGCACAAATACACATACCACACAAATACACAGACCCCACAAATACAAGACTGCACAAATACACATACCACACAAATACACAGACCCCACAAATACACAGACCCCACAAATACACAGACTGCACAAATACACAGACCCCACAAATACACAGGCTGCACAAATACACAGACCCCACAAATACACAGACCCCACAAATACACAGACCCCACAAATACACAGACCACACAAATACACAGACCACACAAATAGACAGACCACACAAATACATAGACCCCACAAATACACAGACTGCACAAATACACAGACCCCACAAATACACAGACCCCACAAATACACAGACCCCACAAATACACAGACCACACAAATACATAGACCCCACAAATAGACAGACCGCACAAATACACAGACCACACAAATACACAGACCATACAAATACACAGACGACACAAATACACAGACCACACAAATACACAGACCATACAAATACACAGACCACACAAATAGACAGACCACACAAATACACAGACCATACAAATACACAGACGACACAAATACACAGACGACACAAATACACAGACCATACAAATACACAGACCACACAAATAGACAGACCACACAAATACACAGACGAAAAAAATACACAGACCATACAAATACACAGACCACACAAATACACAGACCGCACAAATACACTGACCGCACAAATACACAGACCGCTCAAATTCACAGACCGCACAAATGCACAGACCACACAGATACAGGGACCACACAAATACACAGACCGCACAAATACACAGACCGCACAAATTCACAGACCGCATAAATACAGACCGCATAAATACAGACCGCACAAATACACAGACCACACAAATACACAGACCACACAAATACACAGACCGCACAAATACAGACCGCACAAATAGACAGACCGCACAAATAGACAGACTACACAAATACACAGACTGCACAAATACACAGACCGCACAAATAGACAGACCGCACAAATAGACAGACCGCATAATTACACAGACCACACAAATACACAAACCACACAAATATACAGACCACACAAATACACAAACCACACAAATATACAGACCACACAAATACACAGACCGCACAAATACAAACAAGAGCCTAGACCTACCATGAGCGTGACCCCACTTCCTCCTAGACTGTCAGCCAGTAGTTTTGTCAACTTGCTGTCCCTGTACGGGATATACCCTTGCCTCTTCCTGGCATCCCCCAGGGCCGATATACAGTTTCCTGCAACCACAACACACCCTACTCAGCACCAATACCAATGCACATTCCCCAAGAAAGCTCATACAAATAATGTCAATAGCAACACAGATATGCAAAGAACCGCAGCATACGATTCCAGAGATTACCATATAAATGGTGGGCTGTTACGATGTTTGTTCACGGCGATGAATGTTGGATGACAGATGGGGAACATAGAGCACAACAACATGACAGCCAAGCCAGCAACCGACAACACTTCCATCTCAAGAACCATAATCAATTAATATTAACAGCATTACTGTTGTTGTGGTATATTTGCATCATATTGATTGAGAAGCATTTTCACGTACAGTCAACCTAGAAGGTTAATTTTAAAATAAATTTTTCCAGTTCAAAATAACTTTTCTCTGGCCAAAATTAGTTAATATAACAAAGGGTTAGTAGTAGTCCCCAAAAGGTTGACAGTGGGACCATCCTTCAATGGGAGGCTCTTTCTTTCTAATAATATTAATAGAAGCTATAGATGTCACTTCAAGACACATGAACACACTCCTGCACACATGCCAGATACACATGTACAGACACAAACACACGCAGGTACAAACATATGCACACATGTTATTGCATGCATGCATGCACACACTTGCATGAGTGCACACATGCACGCACACACACATTGTTTCTACTGTGGCGAGCCACTCACCTAGGACTAGTAGACTCTTGTTGATGTTATGTGACTCTGTCTGTTGTTCTACTGTTGAGACCATGTCAGTCTTTGTCTTCTCACTCCCTGCAAACAAAATACGGTCCTCAACCATCAAGAGGATTATCTACAAAAATACACAACATAAAGCTAACTGATATATCTTCCTCACAACCAGAAAGTTTGTGCCAAGTCAAACACTGTGTCACTGAATTCTTGCATTCTTAACACTTAGTAAAGCTTAATACACTACCTGATTTTGCAATGATTCATGTGATTTACACAGCTCATATAGGACATGTGGTTTTTGAACTAGGCATCTTACGAGATTAGGATTCCATCAGTCTATTTTTCGTAAGTACTTCGCTCAAAGCAACTTTTCTAACAGTCTGTTTGCACAAATTTATGGAATAGGTGATAGAGATTTAACACAGATATCTTATAGAAGAATTTGATCAGGTATTTATTAAAACAGCATAAAACATTAGGATGCACGATCTGTGCTCCCACCAGTATACATCTTGTTGAACAACTGCCATTTAGAACAGAAAATGGAAGACATTAGGACCTGTATCAATACCAGCCTCACCATGGAGTTCAGGAACAAAGGTATGAAACACAATTATTTTGTCTTGCTTAATGACAGTTTATTTATTTATAACTTTGTTGACTTAATGTTTAACTTATAATTTTTAATGAACATCACGCTTACCTTTAACTTAATGTCACTAGTTTTGATACAGTTGGGTGTGCTTTCTTTTAATTTTATGTCTTATTTAAATTTTGTTGTAAATCACTGCGCTATATAAAAAATTTATTATGATTATTTATTATAATGTTTCATGTGTAAACTTAAAAAGCAATACGTCTATTTGATATCTCATTTAAATGACATTATAAATAAATATATAAAATTGTTATGTTGTACGGACTTAAGACTGACACAGCGATAACGTCAACAACAACATTTGTTGCTTGGCAACCCTGCAAAAAATAAAAAGTGTTCACCCTGACAGGTGATGTTATCAGTGACAGGCATTGCTAACATTCCGCTTGCCCCATTACACCCCCCCATTTTAAAAATTGAAACCTGCAAACCACCCTAATGGGCTCACTAACATACCTACAAAATGTCGGCAGCATACATGCGAAACTGACAAAGATATGCTCAGACATACATGACCACCAAAACGCATACTGTTTTATAATATAGAAATGATAGGTGCTGCCACCTACCAGCGAGATCAACAAAGGTGAGTTTGCCGTGTTTGGTGACAAACATCTTCTCATCGTCTGAGTCAGGTACGTCTGTGTCAATGTGTAGGGTAAGCATGCTGTGACTGCGGCTAGAATGTTCGTTCATACTGTTTACTCCCGTCTGACGATTCCGCAAACCTGCAAGCACAGCACATTCACGTGAAACCTGCAATTATGTTTATATCAATATATTTTCAGATATTCTATTTATGATATCAGTGTTATAACATCAAGCCCAGAAAGAAAGCCACTGCCTGAACCTGTTAAAGGGACAGTCTGCTCCTCTACCCCGAATTAGGCAGCGTCGTAATTTGTAACAGGAATTATAAGTCTGCTGTGTAGAAGTGAGAAAATGGAAAATCATAGAACATCAAAGGGTATTGCAGTTAACTCAGCCCACCTTTGCTGTATTGCCAATAAAGATTGTTTTGAATTTGAAAATGGATGTTTTGTTTACCATTTCAACATGCTAAGGGGTCATACTTTCCATTTTTTTTACGGGCTTACTAAACACAATTTGGCAGTATAGTTAGTACACCTTAAGAACATTATATTAAATAATAAATGAAAAACTAGGAAGAGACTACCTCCTTTTAAGCATTCAGCAGCGTGTCCTCAAAGTAGGACCATATACTCTCATTTCAAGAAAACACCTGACGGATGTAAAGGACTCTGGCTGAGGTTAAGAGAGAGGGGTAAATTGTGATCGAAGAGGGCAGATTGCAACTGAAGGTGTATTCATCCTACTACAGCTGCAAAATACAAAAGAAGAAGAAAATAAACTAGCTCACAACATGACTTTCAATGAAGAAAAGTCCATTCATGGATGATAGTGCATACAATTATCAAGCTTGGACAGCCCCATGCTGACACACTAAACTGAATATCTTCAGGCCACCTGTTGAATCGACCCTCATAATAATATTGCTATACGGTTGTGATTGTGATTATGGATTGTGACACAGGTCTTAATAAATCACACGGTGGCACATGTAGAAGAATCCTCTCTGTCCTAATCATATCACCAACCAGGAACTGTTAACATCTGACAGCGCCGCAATGAGACAACTGACATACAAAATGCAAAGGAAGCAGAGAAGACAGTAAACTACCTTCTTCCAGCACTGCTATCAAGTCGTCTCTTGTTTCACATTCCACCACAAAGAGATTCTCGACATAGAAGCCTCTGTTCTTGGACCAGCGAACCTGCAGGTTCTTGCGGTGGTTCGGGTCTAACAGATCTATCACCTGTCAACACGGCAAATCTCAATATAATAATAACATCATCATAAATAATATTTAATTTATATAACAACATATCCAATGCAGTTGACTGCACTTCACTTAAATGCATAAAAAAGAGCATTGTAGGAGGAGATATATACTTGTAATATCATAGGTCAAATTATTATACAATATTTCATTTTAAAATAATACTAAGATGGTCAATGTTAATATAATTATGAATCATAACTAGTATAAGAGGATTTTCATTATCTGTGTGTGACAGAAGAAATTTAGACAATGGCTATTTGGACGAGTATATATTCAAAAATATTTATATATTTGAACCACCCAGCAATATAATGTGCCTTTCATGTGTGTCATTTCTTCTGTTTTACAAAAAAGTGGGAAATTTCATTTTAATTTGGCAGACTGGGGATTTTAATTTGCTCTCTAATCAACTAGGAGTTGCTGCTTGAGGAGTCAAGGAGCTCCTACATTTAACTCTCAGGGTAAATATTACAAAAAAAAGATAAGCAATAGAAAATGTACAACTAAATAATATCCAAAAACATTCAATTCAATGGTCACTTGCACTCTTGTGGCTTGTCCGGTCTCGACGATCTTGGTATCATTTGAAAGCACACTTCGTGTTATTCTGGTATACATAAGGTTTCTTGATAACCACTCCTAAAAACCCATAAACGGAGCCACAATTGTATTGATTTTGGTATTCTAGACACTTCTGAACAATGTTAGCATCAGGCACACAGTACACGGATCTTCTGATTGCTGCACCACTTTTGAATTTGCATAGGTTTAAATCCACATATTTTTAGACACTGGTGAAACTGACATTCTCGAAGTCAGCGTGACGGCATAATCATGTGGTTGATTTACGTGATTGTGATGTCATGCCGACTTTGAAAAATATCGGTTTCGCCAGCATCTAAAAGTGGATGGAGCTAAATCAATGCAAATTTGAAAGTGGGGCCTGCAATCAGTAGATATGGGTGAACTGCACACATGTTGATAATCAAACATAATTCGGCAGTGTCTGAACACACCGAAAACTATGATTGTAGATCCGCTTATACTTTGTTTAGGACTGATCATTGGAAAACCATTTGTATATTAGAATAATGAAAAAGACAAGCTTTATCAGGATTGGACTAGCCATAAGGATACTATTGACTGTTGAATTGAGTATTTTGGATGTGTTTTGAATTGTACATTTTTCGTTCGCTTATCTATTTCTAACATTACCCACAATGCTCAGCTGTTGTGGAAGAACAAACCTGTTCATTGTAGATCTCTAGGAAGGAGGCAGTGAGTCTGAAGGCCGTCGTAGGAGGCTGCTTCTCTATCAGGTAGAAGAGGTAATAGAAGGAACGAGGAATGAGGCCATACTGGTCCGGGTTGCGCCAGTGATTCCCTGGAAACTACACAACGACATTGCACTGTCAGACCACATATCACAACAGCTCCAGTGTACAGGCGTCAACATGTAAAAATCTGCTCTTTCCCATGGTCCTGTTTTTGTATGAACATTTTTGCTTTTATACAGTGGAAACTTGCTAATTAAGGTCATTTTTTTGACTTGGCCAATGACCTGAATAGTGAGGTGACCGTATATGCGGAACTAATTTCCTATGTTTTATTGTAATAGAAATAAATTGGGAACGTTCCAGGGTGTCCTTAATTGCAAGGTGGCTGTATTACTGGGATGACAGTCAAGTTAGGGTCTATTGTAGTATCTTTTTGGATAAAATCTATCCATTTTCATGTATGAAGCCATTTGAGGCAAGTAATTTCTCTGATCTCAAGTGATGCACTGGTGTCAACATATATGTGAAAACGTTCTGTTTTTTTCATGTTCCCGCTTTTTGTATGAAAACCCTACTTTTTAAATTATTATTTTTAGATGGAATGTTGTTGACCATGAAGCCATTCAAGCCTTTTCAAGGCATGTTATTTCTTTGGTCTCAAGTGATTTCATGGCGGCATCTCGCGCATGTGTTTCCCGCAAACGAGAACGGCAATTCAAAATGGTGAATATAAGAAGAACACATGAGAGCAGTAAACACAACAAGTCGTCCTGTTTTTTATGAGCATTTTCCCAGTTTTCCACGAACTTGTGTTGACATCTATATGCAAGTATCATCATGAACAGATAGTGGTATCAACCTGTCACCATGACAACAATGTAGCCAAATAAAAAATTCCTTTGTATATATATATTAACAAAATTATTTTTATCAAAACAAATTTAATGATGTTATGAATTAGGATTATACCAATGATTTGAAGATTACAAGAGATTACTCTGGTGCAACATTAACGTAATCCTCTTTATACTGAACAACATTAGAGACATTGTTTAATTATTGCCATATGTTCTGCACTGGGATATTTTTATCACAATTTCACATTAATATGTTAAACGGTTGCCCATGTATGATATCCTTTATTGACATTTAAATTATGGAGATCTAATTGAATTAAATCACAGGTAGGGTAAATGCAAAAAACATTTATGAATTATCATTTCCAATTACAGCTATCACTGGCATTGTGGACTGGAACAGAATATTTTGTTATATCAGCAGGGTAAAACCTTTCTAATTCTATGTTTTACAACATTATCATCAATAGTACAGTGAGCAATGCTGGAATACTACAAAGCACTATCATGCACACATACATTAGACTTGTCTTCAGCAAACCATCCTTGATTCTGAGTCAATATCTCTCTACCATGCCTAATGCCTATGCCACTGCAGCGTTCTGCCAGTTATTGGACCAACATGATATGAAAACTTGTAGCTCGTTGGTTAATAATATAAATTTAATACATGTGTAGTGGGTGGAATAAATTGCCACAGGGGCATGGTATATATGGTGGGACAGCAGCACCATGGTTAGACCGTCAGACTCCAAATCGAGATGTGTTGGGTTCAAACCATATTGCTGCCATTCTGAACCATGGACAAGTTCATTCACTCTGGCACGTTGTTAATAATTACCACTGAGCAGACCCGTCAGCTGTATGAACGAGTACGTGGCAGTGATGGATATTTGTGTACGAATAATCTTCGCGCAATAATTGCACTATTAGCTGAATGATTCACAGAGAAGTCGAGATGGTGTTTAATTGAACAGGTCTGCCAGGGAGCGAATAGGATAGGATACCGCGCTATATAAGAACTTACCTTTAATGTCAAAAATGCTTCACACCTTCCATAAAATTAAGAGTAGCAACTTTATGCAGGAGTGTCTGCCTCAGACATGCATTGCATCAAGACTGGCTGTGAATCTAGTGCTTCATGTGAACTATGCAGCAGTGACCAGTTTCTAAGGTTGTTCAGTATATTACCGGATTAAATGACAAAGGCAGACACATATCCACCAGCATCTGGCCAACAATTAAGAGTGCAAAGTGAAAACTATCTTTTTTCTCAACAGGTTGATAGCACAGTAGCAGTTGATGACAGTGAAATTTGACAGGTAATCTCATAAAGATTGGATTAATATGTGTGTGTGTATGTATATTATATAATATATAAAATATATATATTATACATACATGTGAATATCCAATACCCATACTGATGTGCATGTGCAGTTGCGCACATGCTCGCACGTACATACATGTAGGAATGTATGTATGTTCGTATATATACATGCATGCATGGATGTACATATGCATGCATATATGTAGATATAAACAATTTACAAATTAAACTATTCACTGCACTTGGTATCACATAAGTATAGTTTCATCAGCCAACTTCTTCCATCTCACATGGTTCTCCTTGAAAATAGGCAAATTTATATTTTCACACAGGATATTACAAACTATATTAATAATAATAAGGTAACTTCTTTTGCGCCTAAATCTTCGGAAACCAAGCTCAGAGGTGCATCAATACGAAGGGGTTAGTCAATATCAGAATCGATAAGCTATATTAAAGTTGTCAACAGATGGATTGATCCGTCAGGGTGGATACGCAAGGTTATAAAGGTAAGTTTGTAAATGACGCCAAAATTGTATAATATTTTCAACTGATCTAACACTAAGAAGGAGCATATTCTAAAGAGTTGGTGCAGCAACAGAAAAAGTTATGTTAGTGTTGACAATAGGAACAAAAAGTAAATCAGAACTAGATGATCGAAGCTGGATAAACGTTTTTACAGGAGTAAGCAATGAATATAAATACGCTGGTTGCTTACTTGAAAGAGCCTGGTATGTAACGCTACATATCTTAAAAATAACACGATATCGGACAGGAAGACAGTGCAGACTTCAGAAGAGGATCTACGAAGATTCCAATTTTTCCATGCCCTGCTCAATGCTTAAATTTCTGCAAGGGGGTATCAAATGGCTTCTTGTATATCATGTTTTTAATATTGCTTCAATGTTACCAAGTCTTCGTAGATTCACAGGCGTAAAGACAACTGTACTATATTGTATAAAAAATGTAATTTACTCAGCACAGGATAAGTCATTTGATTCTGGAAAGCCGACTAAAGGTCATACATAGTCAACCCTAAGACCAGTGAACAGTTTAACTTGCCATATAGCAACACACATTGTATAGTGACAGATCTGCAAGCAGACAACAGACATTGTATGGTGACAGATCTGCAAGCAGACAACACACATTGTATGGTGACAGATCTGCAAGCAGACAAGACATTTTCAATTTAGTTGTCATCGTGATCCCCAGATGGCACCAATACATGGTGATGCTGCAATGCACCTTTAGACAGGCGCTGAAACTTACCTTTGTGCCATTATAGTCAGACAGCTGTAGCAACAATAATCCAACCCATTTTGGACACATGAGGACACCTGATCTTTCAACATGTGATTAAACGAACAATCTGTCTTTTTAGTCATTATAAACCTTATAGTTTTGCTGTTGCTAAAATCAAAGATTCTGTTCAAAGCATAATACGTTTCAGAAAGTTGTACGGAATGACAATTTCATAGTGCAAGGGCATTCCACATCTTTGCACAGAATCTGGTCAAGCACAAACAAGACGCATGCCACAAAGGGTTCATTAACTTTCCACGGTGTGGGAAATAAAAAAAATCGAATTAAAAATGTTAAATTTATAAGGCTCCATTCTAGCAATCGTTGCTCATGGCAGCATACAGTGTTCTAGAAAACAGATGAGTTTTAAGCTTCGACTAAAAAACAGCATTCGTCATTGCTGTTAATGTCAAGTGCTGCAGCAGCAAGTCCCACAGATTGACTTTGATTCCCTGACTAATGAATTACAGCAGCATTATGTACAACATGCAACAATATTCAGTAGTTTTGTAACCAACTACAGGAGAATTATGAATGCACCCATTTTTAAGAATAATTTAACCACATAGTATCATACATTCATAACTATGTCAGCAACACTGGCTGCTATTAGATAAGCTATATGCCTAGTCTTGACGGTAGATATTATTGTTTCAATGTTTTACTGAGCGATGATAGGAGATGCCTCCAAGGTTGGTGCCATGAAGTAGTAGTCTGTAGGCAATAACTCACCAGGTCTGGAGGGCCTGTGATGGTGTGCGTCTTTCCTGAACCTGTCTGGCCAAATGCGAATGCTGTGCAGGAATATCTGTAGGAATAACAATGTCACACTCAACATCACTTGGAAGACTGTTAAAGCGAGGCTGTCTGCTCATTACCAGGAATCAGCCAGGTGTGGTAACTATTAGTTATTAGCAGGAAGTTCAACGAATCTGTCCTTTCCGATTGTGCGAACACAGTAACTGGATGGGTTGTGTAGGTCGTTAACAAGGCAGGGTTAGATATAAAGACAAACATGTTGGACTCACGATAAGTCAAAGGGTTCTTTGTCCACTTGGTATCTGGGGTTTTTGCTCTGACTTCCTTGTCCACTTGGTATCTGGGGTTTTTGCTCTGACTTCCTTGTTCACTTGGTATCTGGGGTTTTTGCTCTGACTTCCTTGTCCACTTGGTGTCTGGGGTTTTTGCTCTGGTTTCCTTGTCCACTTGGTATCTGGAGTTTTTACTCTGGCTTCCTTGTCTACTTGGTATCTGGGGTTTTTACTCTGGTGTCCTTGTCCAGTTGGTATCTTTGGGTTTTTATTCTGGCTTCATTGTCCACTTGGTATGTGGGGTTTTTACTTGGCTGGGTATCTAGGGTTTTTGCATTGGTATCTGGAGTTTTTACTCTGGCTTCCTTGTCTACTTGGTATTGGTATCTTTGGGTTTTTATTCTGGCTTCATTGACCACTTGATATGTGGGTTTTTTACTCTGGCTTCCTTGTCTATTTGGTATCTGGGGTTTTTACTCTGGTGTCCTTGTCCACTTGGTATCTTTGGGTTTTTATTCTGGCTTCATTGACCACTTGGTATGTGGGGTTTTTACTCTGGCTTCCTTGTCTACTTGGTATCTAGGGTTTTTGCTCTGGCTTCCTTGTCCACTTGGTATCTGTGTTTTTTGCTATGAGTGGCAGTCTTGTTCAATCTTGTGAAATCATTACAAAAAATATATATAATAAACATAATAATAAAATAAATAATAAAATAATTATACTATAAGAAATATATAATTAACAAAACAGACCATTTTGGATTAATCAAAATTACAAAAAGGGAACATTCGCCATGTCTGACTTTTCTGCCTTTTAATAATTACTAAAATGACTTCTTTAGTGCCAGTATCCATTTCCACCTTTCCTCTTTTCCAACTTTTCTGCCTTGTCCACCCTTTCCTTATTGCACAGCTCTTAGTATGTATATCGATGAGTGACCATTTTCCATAGGAATTTTTTATTATTTAATTTTTGTTAGACCATCAGTTTGCAATCACACAAACAGATATCCACACCTTACGCTCAACCATTGAAACATTGATACCTTGTTCCATCCTGGAAACGGGCAGTGTGAGCCAGAACTATCGCCCTAGTCCCCCACCGTGACTTCACTATCAAATAGATATAAATGGTAGATTGTGCCGTGAAAATGACAGAGTTGAGGGGCCACGCCACTTAGAGGAGTAACCAGGGACATGCTCTCTGTAGTGTTGTTGTAAAGGACTTCATATACACAGAATCACAGTATGCTCTCAGTGTTATTGTATGGGACTTCACACATCAGGAATCACAGCAGTAAACAATTCACAATTGTTGTATCCAATACGTTGAGGTTTGTGTATGTCACAATGAAAATTTTGCATGTGACCGCCGTCAAGCTTTGCCTTCAAAGTTGATAATGGCTAAATATATATATATATGTGAATTAAATTATTATTGTAACTTGACATGTCAAACATAACCACTTATAGTTGTTATTTTTAAAACTTTGCCTTATGTTTCTGTCATAAAGAGATACCTCTGGCGCCAGTATTGTTAGGATGACTTAAATCCTATAGTTAAACTATAATAAATTTGAAGTTGTCATATAATTTTATTCTTAATTGAAGCTATTAAGCAACATTGTTTATATTTTGTGATATTGCCCATTTAATAAAAAATACCAAAATATGTAAACTTTGTTAGTGTAGTGTTATAATAATTATCACTGAGCAATCTCTTCTTGCAATTTCAAACCAATGCCTTTATTTGGCACCTTGTATATTTGGTTGATATCTAATGAAGAATGCAAGGCATGCATGAAAACATCTAATTTATATTTGACATTCACAGTAATTATCATACACTTGATCACACACATGGAAATGCATAAATGTTCAACTGATGACGTTTTTAGCTATGCTGCAAGAGGTTGTGCCTTTAAATTCATCGTTAATCCCTGCGTTCACAGATTTAATCCTATCTGAGAAGTTAATTCTATTGGAATTCCGATACTATTTGCATGTTAATTTACATACATGTAACATAGTCAGAATCTCATACATATTTTAAGTACAGAAACAGGAAGATGAAACTGAACTAAGAAATTATGTAGGAATAATCCTTTGCAAACATTAAACTAGCTGTGTGGAAGGAAGTAAGGAAATACAGTCAAACCTGGCTTATGGTCACCTCAGTAATCCAGCCACTTCACAATTAAGGTCATCCTACAACAGTCCTAAATTATTTCCATAACAGTAAAGTAACTAATTTGGTCACTTTCCCAGTCAGGTCACCTTCCCAGTCAGGTCGCTTTTGAACAGTCACGACGGTGACCTTAACAGAGCGGGTCACTTCATTTATTTTGTGTAGAATATTTTTAAAAATTTAACAAATCTGCAACCCAAAGCAAAAGGCTAAACTTCCATTCATTTATCATCCTCCGAAAGAAGGAAAACTGCCTTGTATCTGATCTATTCTTCTTTTACTAATGCTACATTGTGCCTTCCTGTTTTTTGTATTATCTAAATGATAAGTTAACAGTAAGTTGTTACACAATGCAGTATCCAACCTTAGGACTGCTCAAAGTACTTTACACTTGTCCTTTAAATACCAACATATCTTCTCGGGGAATCATTCAGCCATGCTGCGATTACTGCATAAAGAATATTCATTCAAATATATCCACCACTGTCTATAGCTAGGAACTCATTTATACAGCCAAGCAAACTGAGACAATGTGGCGTAAACCAAATTGTATATTTTTTAAATACAAGCAAAATTATTCAAACCTGGTCATCTCAGCTGGAAATCCGATGTTCCAACACAGTGATACTACCGGTAGATTTCTTAAACTTTGATTTATCTTCCTACGTAGAGGCCTACAAAAACTTAAGCAGTCAACCTACCCGCTGAGCGCCATATTGATGAGTTTCTTCACTCCGCAATTCTCAAAAACGTCCTCCTGGGTCGCTTCGGGTTCAAAGGTCACGTTGAAGGTGAAAGATTTTGTTTGCATCGAATTGTCTATCTGAAGACACATGAAAAGAGCCAGTATTAATGTTGATGCTACATGTGGAATGTCGTACTTTTAGTTCTGTATTAGCATTTATATCGGATAAGGTTGCATAATATCTGCATATGTTGTCAACCTTCATACAATACCATTATGGGACGTCCAAATATAGACTTGATGTATAGCGTCAAGATTGGTGGAAGAGGCATCCATCAACAACCTTTGATACGTCGACAATACCCTGTTGATTATAAATCGCAAAGGACATCAACCACCTAATACAAAAATTAGAAGAGGAAAGAAAAAAAGTTGGCATATTTTTAACATCAAAAACCCCACCAAAGTCATAATGGCCAACGATAAAATTAAACAGTTTAAAAAGAGGCATGAAAAATTACTGGAGGTAGGGATTAGCATAATTTTCTTGGGTTTAAAAAGTGATACATTTCTGGTGATTGTGACAGAGAAATATGAACAAAATTGGTTCTTGGCAGGACACCACAGCAATGGAGAACTTGGAAAACATCTGGAAACAAATGGATGTAAGAACCTGTTTCTATCCCCCCTGCTTTTGAGAAACCAAAAAATAATTTGTTTCAAGTTGCAATATTTGGAGGCGACAAATACAGAGGGGAGATGTGTTGGAAACTAAATCATTAGGATAAAAACTGTTATTGTGATGGCACATCAAATAAGCAGGAAGTACGTCTTACCCATAATGCTCCATCCCCAGGAAACTGAATTATCAACTTCTCGCCTCGGTTGACGTCTGGTTGACTTTGTGGCCGCACCCTATCAGTGGCAGGTTAGTATTCAGTCGTGTACACATATATAATATTTAATATATTACATGCCACAAAAAATGGGTACTAAGCACCATTTTGAGAAATAAGGAATTTTGACTTGTATTGTTCATTGTTTTTTAACCTGTGGATTCGTAAATCTGCAAATTTGTTTAGTTTTGGATTGTTTCTTAAGAACAATAAACTGAATAAACTACATACCTATTTTAGCTGGTAGGCAGAATAAGTCTATGTCACTTACTACCTGGTTCGTTGGGGCAGACATGTATTTAACAAAGTCAGTTAAAAAGTCTGTGTGACGTCCATTTCATATGGTAAACCGGTTGTCAAATTCTAATAAATTGATGTATTGTCTTGCAAAATAACTTGTCTAATCAAAAGTTTACAAAGAGGATAGTTTCCATTTCAACAATAAAATCTAAAATTTATTATTGTAAAATATGTCAAAAGTTGTGTTCTTATTTTTAAAATAGTCTTACATTTATTTGTTTATTTATTATGCCTTACATATTTTTTATTTACCAGTTAATTATAAATAAATCTCTTTTAAATGCATCTCAACTTTGAATAAGATCTGTACAATGTAACGCAACACAGAGCACTATGTGAATATGCATGACGCTACATAAATGTTGTATCTTATTATTAATATTCATCAAAAGTCACATGTTAGTCACATGACCATGCACTGACCTTACAACAACATTGATGGTGTCCTCATCCTCCCCCTGGGAAACAATTCCAGCAGAAGATTCCGTGTTGCTCCTGCGAACAGAAACAACACCATAAAAACACCTGGAGACTATAGAATGCACTGGTAAAGTCAGTGCTATTGTACGGACATGGGACATGGAAGTAAACGAAAGTGACAACCGGTAACTGGACACATTCCGTTTAAAGGGATCATCTCAGAACATCGATGTCTGATATCAGACAAAATTACTTTCATCTGGTGTCAGCCCCCCACCCCTCCTCAGACGAAAGTTTGTAAACATTGATATACAATATATATGGAAACAGCTCATCTATGCTCAGCCCCGCGCGCCATACTGATGATAGTGATCAATATATTACCAGTATCGGTCCAAAGCATAAAATATCAATGTCTGACACCAGATGAAACTGCCTATGACCCCCCTCCCCCAAACAAAAGTAATTTTGTCTGATATCGGACACTGATGCTCTGAGATGATCCCTAAAGGAGGATCTAGAAAGTTAGATGGTCGTATATAACGTATAGAAGTCATGATAAGAAGACAGAATTGGATTATACATATTCTTAGAAGGAAAGACAGCCCATGCCTGATGGTCATATCACGCAGGGATATGGAAAAGTGGGTTGTCCAAAGACAATTAATTAATCTAATGCTGCACAGATACATAATAACAACGTGTACAACTATTGACACACTGGGGCATATATACAGAATAACAGTATGTACAACTATTAACACACTGGGGCATATATACAGAATAACAGAGTGTACAACTATTGACACACTGGGGCATATATACAGAATAACAATGTGTACAACTATTGACACACTGGGGCATATATACAGAATAACAGTGTGTACAACTATTAACACACTGGGGCATATATACAGAATAACAGAGTGTACAACTATTGACACACTGGGGCATATATACAAAATAACAGTGCGTACAACTATTGACACACTGGGACATATATACAGAATAACAGTGTGTACAACTATTAACACACTGGGGCATATATACAGAATAACAGTGTGTATAACTATTGACACACTGGGGCATATATACAGAATAACAGTGTGTACAACTATTGACACACTGGGGCATATATACAGAATAATAGTGTGTACAACTATTAACACTCTGGGGCATATATACAGAATAACAGAGTGTACAACTATTGACACACTGGGGCATATATACAGAATAACAGTGTGTACAACTATTGACACACTGGGGCATATATACAGAATAACAGTGTGTACAACTATTGACACACTGGGGCATATATACAGAATAACAGTGTGTACAACTATTAACACACTGGGGCATATATACAGAATAACAGAGTGTACAACTATTGACACACTGGGGCATATATACATCATAACAGTGTGTACAACTATTGACACACTGGGGCATATATACAGTAACAGTGTGTACAACTATTGACACACTGGGGCATATATACATAATAACAGTGTGTACAACTATTGACACACTGGGGCATATATACAGTGTGTACAACTATTGACACACTGGGGCATATATACATCATAACAGTGTGTACAACTATTGACACACTGGGGCATATATACAGAATAACAGTGTGTACAACTATTGACACACTGGGGCATATATACAGTAACAGTACAACTATTGGGGCATATATACACAGTGTACAACTATTGACACACTGGGGCATATATACAGAATAACAGTGTGTGGGGCATATATACAGAATAACAGTGTGTACAACTATTAACACACTGGGGCATATATACAGAATAACAGAGTGTACAACTATTGACACACTGGGGCATATATACATAACAGTAAACTATTGACACACTGTGTAACAGTGTGTACAACTATTAACACACTGGGGCATATATACAGAATAACACTATTGACACACTGGGGCATATATACAGAATAACAGTGTGTACAACTATTGACACACTGGGGCATATATACAGAATAATAGTGTGTACAACTATTAACACTCTGGGGCATATATACAGAATAACAGAGTGTACAACTATTGACACACTGGGGCATATATACAGAATAACAGTGTGTACAACTATTGACACACTGGGGCATATATACAGAATAACAGTGTGTACAACTATTAACACACTGGGGCATATATACAGAATAACAGTGTGTACAACTATTAACACACTGGGGCATATATACAGAATAACAGAGTGTACAACTATTGACACACTGGGGCATATATATATACAGAACAGTGTGTACTACTATTGACACACTGGGGCATATATACAGACTAACAGTGTGTACAACTATTGACACACTGGGGCATATATACATAATAACAGTGTGTACAACTATTGACACACTGGGGCATATATACATAATAACAGTGTGTACAACTATTGACACACTGGGGCATATATACATCAAAACAGTGTGTACAACTATTGACACACTGGGGCATATATACATCATAACAGTGTGTACAACTATTGACACACTGGGGCATATATACATAATAACAGTGTGTACAACTATTGACACACTGGGGCATATATACATCATAACAGTGTGTACAACTATTGACACACTGGGGCATATATACATCATAACAGTGTGTACAACTATTGACACACTGGGGCATATATACATAATAACAGTGTGTACAACTATTGACACACTGGGGCATATATACATCATAACAGTGTGTACAACTATTGACACACTGGGGCATATATACATAATAACAGTGTGTACAACTATTGACACACTGGGGCATATATACATAATAACAGTGTGTACAACTATTGACACACTGGGGCATATATACATAATAACAGTGTGTACAACTATTGACACACTGGGGCATATATACATAATAACAGTGTGTACAACTATTGACACACTGGGGCATATATACATAATAACAGTGTGTACAACTATTGACACACTGGGGCATATATACATAATAACAGTGTGTACAACGATTGACACAATGCAACAACACAACACCAGGTACTGTGAAGAGACAATTTATTGTTGACATTTATCACTAGGATTACCCACCTACAAAATGTTGTAAGCAAACATGTGTATAGTTTTATGACGTGTGTAGCTAAATCGGGCAATGCATTATATATTACGGAGTATTACGAACAGTGACACATTATACACATCACCACTGTGTCGTCACTGGCGAAAGTTGCTGAATATTTACACAGTCACAGTCTAGTCTATATTTTATATGGATGTACTATTCAGGAATAAAGTTATTGAATTGAAATACAAGTTAAACCTGCTAAACCCTTTGAGATTTATCAAAATGAAACATATTTACAACAAACAAATGTGGGCCAATGAATGTCTTAAGACACTGTCCCAATTACGCAGTACGTTCATTCTAAAAAGATCCACCTACAAATCAAAATATACTAAAAAAAGATGTCCATAAAAAACCTGTTGACACATACTACAGAGAAATGATGTCATTCTGCCACCAGGTCAACTAGACATGTGATCCCTCCCCCCAACAAAAATATATACAGTCTGTATTGTAAAACAATCAAACATAGCATTACGAATACCTTGGCAATACAGCCACCTTGCAACTACTGTCACTCCTTAAGTTAGACCCAAATTATATTTCTGTAACAAATGAATTATAGGAAATTAATCTTGCTATAATATAGTATTATCACCTCAATATTCATTTGGTTCAGATCAGAGTATGACCTTAATAAAGAGGTTTTATTATATATATATATATAAATATATATATATAAATATATATACATACAATGTATAATTATACAAATTAATTTATTTAAAAACATTATAATAAATTAATTAAATCATGATGCATATACACAAATCAAACAGCCACAGGTGTGTGCTGTCTATTAGTCCACAAGACATGTGTCGATGCACTAACCGTGACCTGTTTCGGTGCACTGTCCAGGACACATCTCGATACATTCTCACCAAGCCAATCCCCACGGTACCACTCTTCCCGTCTACCTAGTACTGGCCTAGCGTGGTACTGATGCAGTTCTCATTTACAATTCTCTGTACGCACTCAGACAATACATCAACGAAACAGTGAAAACCTATTAAAACAGAACGCTGTCTTGTTAGTCCGGGCACAAAAATGCGTCCCCTCGCTTTCGATCTGTTTAACTTCCACAATGCCGGATGGCTTACTGGTTCTATTGTGGACTTTACTCTAATATTTACCAGAAACCAAGGACGTCAAGCGATGACTACACGACTAGTTCATTAGAAGTTTGATGACGGATACTGCTGTGTAGGTATGTAATGTTATCCCACACATATTTGATGGGTCAAATAAGCCATTCTTCTTAATCTTTGTGCCTTCAAAGGTAAGCTTCTGCGTTAGCTTTGATGCTGGAGTTCAAATTAAAATGACGTTACACTAATTATAATGTTTTTGTAACATTAAAATTGTAAGTATATTATATAATTATTATGCTACTTATAGCCATAATTTTAATATTCTATTAACTTATTTAATTGTTGATACATATACAACCTAATGAATTTCACCGATTATTTTACCCATTTTACAATGTACAGAATACTGTAAAGAGGGCAGAATAACAAGAATTGTTAAGATTGACTTCATATGACAGAGCTGTTGGGTGATTTGGTTAAAGTTTAGATTTTGTGATCAGACCAGGTTTTCTCTTAATTAGTGCTCAGTATATTGGGTCTGATTTCAGGTACATCTAAACTATTTTATACAGCATCAGATATGCTGAATTTCATATTTTACAATAACTTTAAATTGAAGGTATTCAAAAATTGGCATGATTTTTTACATATTGCTGAAAATTTTATTTGTGCTTACAAGTACATAGATTTTTGGTATTTAAACTACCATGAAATGGTAACATCTTTGTCGCCTCACCCCCCACTCCCTACCCCCACCCTTACACCCCCACACTCCCACCCCCAGTCACCTGGCAATGTTGGATACATTTGTGTAGTCTTCTGATCCTGTGAACACATATTTGAATCAACAACAGGCCTAATCCAGGAGCTATAGTTTATAATGCCACCACAGCCCAGGAAAGTCAACACTACACCAACTGACATACCGTAAAGTATCCAATACATGCCCAGTGTGTGAATGTCACAGCCACTGTGCTATCATTACGTTAGGAGAAGGAATATATGTGCACGTTACACTACCAGTGTAGCATGACTGACATCAATGTTTCCCACATGCAATTTTCATTTGAATAATTTTGTCTTATGTTTTTGAACAACATTCGGGGCCAGAATTTCAACAAATTTGATGTTTTGCAAAATGCATCTGAAATAACACGAGCAAATAATTCAAATTAACTTACAAAATATGACTTGAATAAAATTAACATTTTCACACATTTCAATGATACGAAATTTAAGATGTGCATAAATTACATGATGCTACATAATAAAAAGATACAGGTTTCCTTTATTTCTGAAGCATTTACCAGCAATACTTATTTAATAGTGTGCCTCTGTTAGGTATGCCATGGTAGATTATTGAGTACATCACAGTACTATATCACATCATTTTAAATCTTTATAAAATATATATCTGCTGAATGCCTAAACAACGGCAGCGTGGAGATCAATTCACTGTTAATTGCCACACATTGGCAGTAATATAAAAACACAGATAATTAATTATAGAAATAAAGAATCACGATTGTATTGGGAAATTCAGAGAGAGTTCTATTCCATATCAGACTGGTGTTGAAGACAAAAGGTGACAATTAATAATTCATGAGGCAGAGATATACCACCCAGACACAAAACCAATGTATGTGTGTGTGTGTGTGTGTGTGTGTGTGTGTGTGTGTGTGTGTGTGTGTGTGTGTGTGTGTGTGTGTGTGTGTGTGTGTGTGTGTGTGTGTGTGCATGTGTCCGTTTATATAATATTATAGCCGAGTTATACGGTGTTGTCCGTGGGAAAAAGGCAGTATGTGACCCCTTGAGATCCTTACCGTCCGAACGGTGTTGTGTATTAAAATAATTACTTCTAACTCCCGAACAGTACACGTAACATGGCCAAACTTGATGGTTGAAAGAAACAGCCAAACACTTTGGCAAACGATATCACTGACTGAGCTTAACTTCAGTATTTCGCAACGCGATCTGCTAGGGGGCACTGAGACCGATGTAATCAACAGCATCCCCTGGTGTGCCAGGATGGTTTACATAAATAACATAAAACCCAGTGGAAGAGTAATTATTGGAAAGCAGACTGACACGTGGGTTTGTAGTTGCAGTTGACATCACATGATATGGTTGTATTAATTACAACCCAGCCAAGAGTCCTCACCCCGGCAAGTGAATGTCTTCTGATTATGCACAGCACTTAAAGTTGTTGATGAATGAACAGAATAAATAGTGCATGTAATCAAACGATTAATGTGTAAACAAGTGACGCACCAGGAGATTTGTAAATAATGTAACAATTACGAAAGTGCAATGTGTTACATTTGGACATTGTTCACTGACCATCTCTGTGTAGACACCTTGTTGTCATGATACGTAAAATAATGTAGATTTTATACTTACAGAGCAGTTATGCAATGAAACTGCAAAGACCTTCTTATTATGAGCACACACAGAAAGCAAACATTCAACATGAAATAATGTTTTGTTTATATTACCCAGAATCGCAATTACAAATATTAAAGGAAATAAAACACATATTGCTCGAATTCATATTATATTACATCCTGCTTTCTATTTCTATGTCCACAAAGCCAAAAACAATCAAAATAATTAATTGAATTAGAAATTCCACATTTTATGCTGTGCAGCCGGACATTTTCAAATATGCATATTTTTGGCACGCTTTTCAGGATGCCAAGATGTGACGTCACATATGACCCATACTCGCATCAGGCCGACCCTTTCCATGCATTCAGAGCATGTTTACAAGGATAGCTTTCAGGTCGAAACGAGCGTCAGAATGAGTTATTGTGCGATATTCCTATGTAATACAAACACTAGTCATCATAGAGGAACAAGCAGTTATCTTACGGTTCCACATGAATCCAATTTTATTCAAAACAATGAATGCAAATGGGCCTAGCTACAAGTCGACTAGGTTTCGCCGAGCTTGGGTTCGTTTTCAGAATAATTATATTGAATGCAACCAATGGGAGATAATCTACACTAATAAACATACATAGCAAACATATATTGTATCCAGCTACAGAAAGTAACATGTATTATCTCATAATATCACTAGATTATCGATACATTTACAAACAGTGCATCATAGTATAAAAATGATTTGGTTTACATTACTTTGTGAAAACATAAACAAAAGAGTGTATACAAAATCAATGGTTTGGTGTCAGGATTGAACTGGCGTCGTCCGATTGTAAAATAAATGACAAGAAACCAACGCGTTTACCAACTGAGCTAGCGGCACCGACGGAAATTCACTGACTGATTTAAGTTGGTATGATAAATTGTACAACTCCTCCTTCATATATCGATATTCTAGTGATATTATGAGATTATACACGTTATTTTCTGTAGCTGGATACAATATATGTTTGCTATGTATGTATATTGGTGTAGATTATCTCCCATTGGTTGCATTCGATATTATTCTGAAAACGAGCCAAAGCTCGGCGAAACTTAGTCGACTTGTAGGCCCATTCGCATTCATTGTTTTGAATAAAATTGGATTCATGTGGAACCGTAAGATAACTGCTTGTTCCTCTATGATGACTAGTGTTTGTATTACATCGGAATATTAAACAATAACTCATTCGTTTCGACCCAAAAGCTATCCTTGTAAACATGCTCTGAATGCATGGAAAGGGTCGGCTTGATGCGAGTGTGGCCACTAGGTCATATGTGACGTCACGATACCACGTGATCGCCTAGCTCATTCACTTTTAATTTAGTTTAAAATCGATTTTTTTCTACAAATGTATTTTTCTGTATTTTTTAATGTTAAACTTTGTGTACACATGGAAAACGGATTTTAGCTAATTCCTTGTTTTTATTTCCTTTAATACATTGACCATTCGCCAGGCCTAGCTTAATGTCGGCTTTTTAAAGAGCACTGGCAATTGTGGTAAGAATAATCTAATATCCAATTTGCTGATCAGTTCCATAAGACTGTGTTTGATAAGGGTTCATTTCAAAACATTAATGTACACAAAAAAGAAAGTATTTTGGCCATTATATCTGATAGCTTGCGAAAGCCAATTGACCAACTGACATTTAGCACCAATCCATGGAACATGAATAACAAGAAACAGCTGCATCACTTTTGTCCACAGTACTGTTACCTTTCCAAAATACATCCTCACAATTGACAACTATCTCTGGCAAAATTAGGTTTTAATCCTCCTTTCAGCTGACATACTTTATTACTTTTCAACTACACTTGTAGAAAATAATTGTCTTGAAATTAGTTAACTTTGTGAGTGCATCCGGCCTTCTTTCTTCGGAAAGCTGCTAAATAAATCAGCATCTATCATCCAATGAAACAAACTAAGCGTATTAAACATAACATCTTGAGATGGTCCCTAAGTATTAACAATGTAAGAGCTCTTCTGTTTTGATGACCATGTAACTAAAGTCACACTGCACACAATGAGGCATTGTTCATCCTGTCTTCTCAACAATGAAGACCTACAGTCTTTAAAACTATGGACCCTTAAGATTAATGCTGTATCAAGAGATATATGGCTACAAAAGTTTATCAATATGATTATCTAGAAATAGATCTCACTTAAGGGGGCATCTCACAATAGGTGTTTCACAAAAGGGTGTCTAGAAGAATGCTCTTTCTAAACATATAACTGGGTGTATACAAAGGTCTACCAATAGGATTAACCAGAAATAGATTTTCTGCAGTGGGGCATATATCTTATACTGGTGGCCGGATGTTTCTCAAAGAGGATATTTTAGTTTAAAAAAATGGTCTTTTTTCTAAAGAAATAGCTAGCAATAATAGCTTCTGAAAGCACATACAGCTGTATGTGGTAATTTTTCAAAGACAGACACAGAGCAACATAACTGTTTATTTAAATCAATTTGTACATATTATCATAGATCAATGACAACAGTATTATAAAAGGTTTATAAATGCAAATGAGCAAAGCTGTGAAAAATGGAACACTTGCGTAAACATTGAGAGTAAAAAATTGTATTTCCCAAAATAACTTTTTTTTTAAATTGTTAATGAAATGGTGATCTTTGGTACAAAGCAGGTTACAACGGTGCAACCTTTCCAGAAGTAGGCATTAATGCCAAACATGGCAGGTAGATAGATTATTTTTTACTCATGCAAATAGTCCATTTTTTTCTGCCCAAAGTATAGACTGGGTCTTACTGAATAAAAAATAGATTGAACTTTTTTCACCCAGACCCCTTTTGCTTTGCTACTCATTAACTGCAAATCACTGATTAATGATTTTGTATATATGTGAATTGCAAACGGGTCAAGTACTGCATGTTGACTGTATTTTTTCATATTTTTCTCCTCACTTTTTTGGTATGCGACATAAGGGAACGGATTTTTTTTCCAGTTTTCCCAAAATAAATTCTCTATGACTTATAATGTTTGTTAAATTTCTTTTTTTACAAATCATTTGAGGACTGGTTCTGTGGCAGAAAAATATTTTTTTAATGTTCATTTAGCTAATTTCCTTTTTTCCCCCGAGAGACTTTAAAATCACCTACCGCCCAAAACTAATGTCTTTTGAAAAACAATGCCAGATTCTCACCTCAATAATTCAGCGATGGGTGAGAGTAGACAGTTAGTTTTTTCACCCAAATATACCTTGGGGTATATTCTATATATTCAATATAAAAAATAAAAGGAGGCTTCCAGATGTTCCTGTATTTTTTGTTTTTACCTTTGAAATGCTGTCATCAAAAGTGTTTACATTTTTATGCCAAAATACCCCCATTTTGTTATCTTCAAATAGCTACAGAAGAGGCACATCTTGATGAAACTTGGAAAAGTTGTCTTTCCTGACAGATAAGACCATGTTTTATCCCTAACAAAAATGGGATATCCATTTTAATAACTGAATGGCAAAACGCAGAGGTTTAGAAAATGGAAGTGTTCCATTTTGTGTGACTTCACTCAAATATCAATGCACATTATAATTAGAATAAAAAGAAATCGAAAAAGTAATAAGAATTGAGTCTAATTTATATTAAGTAATTTTATTGGTTATCAATGTTTGCATCTATATTGTATATGAAGTAAGCATTTACGTTAATTTATGAGTAGGTAATAAAAATTGGATATGTGAGACAAAGATGACCTGTCTATAATGTGCACTGTTCTCTGTCAGAAACTGTCTCAAGTGAGATCTGAGTCAACAACTGTCCCCCAAATCAGTACCTTCTATAAATATATACGTCAAACAAAGTTGTGTACTTATTAATGACAACGGAACACCTGGTCAAGCTCAGCGCCGTTACTTAATTCACTACCAGTTGTTTACACGTAAATTACATGGGACCGGATTAAAGTTGTGTACCGTAGTACGAATGTACTCGCCGCATGTACTGGGCGAGTGTAGCCCGAGCCTGTACCAAGGCCTAAGAGCTAATTTCATCACCGTTTGGTATAAGTACCTTGCTTTTAGACACACCCAGTAACTGAGACTTAGCGGCTCCCATGTCTAGAGACGCATGAGGCAGTCAGACCTATTCTTGTTTAATGGTGCGTTTAGCATGTTTATATGACAGCCGTAGGTATCACTTAGGTCTTACAACTGCTGAATGAATGAAATTGTTGCAGACTCTATTGATCAATGAAGATATCAGTTGTTCTCGAAATTTACACTTGCAAAACATTTTACATGGCAATACAATAGTCACATTTATGTGTTCATACACATATACTTCAGTATCATCTTTTGCCCATGTTAGATCCAGTATCAAGAGCTACGCATAGTAGTGGAATAAATGTATATGGATAGCTTTTGTGCAATAAACGCAGCATGGCTGAATTCTTCCAGAAGTTGTAAATAAATACATTTGCCAAAGATTGTCATCCTTGTAGTGCTTCAGAGCAGCCCTAATGACTGAATACAGTGCTATATAAGGACATACCTTTTTTATAAGTACACACACAGTAATTACTTGTGAAGATATGAATAGTTTACGAGTGTTTTACGTAAAAGTAATCCTTTGAGCACTGCAATAGGTACTCAGGCTAAGAAAATGTTTCTGTCAATCTATTTGATGGTTTATGTGGGGGGGTCACATGTTCGGTGACCTGTGGCGAAATACCCCCACACTTGGTATTAGTATAATTTTAGATTTAGTGTTTTTGGCAGCAGATGGTGTGGTATTCAGAAAGGCACTTTTTAGTTAATCATGTTGGCTTAGTTAATCATGTTGGCTTTAAAATTAACTCTACACATAACAAGCTCTGCTGTGATTACATGTCATTCCTTTCAATTGTTCTAGGAATACCACTGCTGCTTTATATGTTGAAATATGGGCTCTAACAGCCTGATGTTCAGGAGACTAGTATGGGCTCAGTCACAGGCCTGGCATTGGGTTGTAGAGTCCACATTTCTTTTATTTAAATATTACAGTGTGCCAAAAAGGCTTATACACTGGTTACCCATAATAAACAAACGTCATCCATTTGGCCTTTTTCATATCTATATTTGTCTCCGTGTTGTTGCTTGCATAAATATATGTATACCTATATTTAATCTTTGTAATATATATATAAGAAAATGTTTTTGTCAATCTATATATATATATATAGATTGACAGAAACATTTTCTTTTTATTTAATCTTTGTAATATATTAGACCTCTAGATAATATCAGTTCTGGCCCACAAATTTATTCTTCCAATATTGTCTTGAAGCTAGTAGTGACAGACAATTGGATTTACTCAATATATGCCTACATATAATCACAATAATATATTCCAATATCAAACAGACAGCAAAATCTGGCCGAAAAATTAATCCTTCCCAGAACAGTCTTGAAGCTGGTAGTCACGGATGACTGATTTCACTCAAAAGGTACACTCAAGATACGCTTATTATTTTCTTTCTTTCTAAATATGCTGCCTATAAATATTTAATAATTTCATTAATAATACATTTTAAAATTAGACAGACAACAGAAACTATGGCCCCGAAGTTAATCCTTCACAGAATAGTTTTGATGTTGGTAGTCACGGATGACTGGTTTTATTAAGCGTAGGATAAGACAAAGTCAGCTCTGAAAAGGTTGACAACATCACTCAAGAACTGGACTTAACCCACGCTCACCTTTAATCTTGAACGCACCTTGGTTGAAGTGTAACATGTAAGGACGTGCACGTATTGTATACGTGTAACTATGTTCCTGGGAGGTTGTTCCCTAGCAACAATAAACAACCACGTCCCAACAAGGTGGCTGGATGCCATAGTTTTTCTTTTCCTACCAGTCATAGGCTTTTCTGACATGTTCTTAGACAATATTTTAGCAAACAATGAACTTCTAATAACCTGCGAATAATAATTCTTTACAGGCTCATGTCATCTTTTTTATTAAAATATATGCATTGATGCAACATTTTCTCAGCTAAATTTATTAACATTATGATGGGCAATACTGTATTATTAAATCTTGTCATTCTTACAAATACTACATTTGAAGCTTTAGTATGTTTTTATTAATTTATTGTTGATGTAAAAGCACCTTCAAAAATATATCTCCTGGATATAGCTCTACAAATGCTAACTGTTTATTATTATAATTGAATTACCGGTAGTTATTTTGCACTACAATTGACATTAACTGTTAAAAAGAAATTAATTATTTATTCCTTTATACAATTTATGATCTTAATATTATTATTTGATCTGACATGGAGTACACAGATCCACGTGGTGGAAATCAATACTTTATAAACGCAATATTATTAGTATAAGAAATATTTTCTTAGGGGTAGAAGAAAAAACAGGGTTGATTAACACTTCTCACTTTTATAAATTATAGGTGACACATTGTGAAGATTTACAAGAGACAATTGATATAAACATTTCTAGTAACAAATCAGTCAATTAGGCGACAATTTACAGGCATATTACAACATGACAGTAACATTATGAAACCTTCTAGACTTCCCAATACTCAGAGGTAATTAGGACTTTCTTAATAGGCGTATGCCTATTAGCTTCAAAGGTAGTATTCTTTAATTTATTTATATGTTAATTAACCTGCATGGGAATATGCACAGGCGTGGGCAGACTAACACAACTTGGCTTATTGCCTTTCGATTACTTATTAACTATGTATAAGTTTAATCAGTTATATTCCCCCGCATCACTATGGCAATGTCAGCGATCGTAAACAAATGGCCCCAGTAGATGGCCCACATTTCAACTTAATGTATTCCCAACTTGAAGGTGTTTATAATAAATGAGAATACACGCATTCTGTAATTAAGTTCTTCGAGACAGTAAAAATGTTTAAGTACGTGACACAATTAAAAACAATAAACAGTCAGCGCTGGGTCTTATAACATACATTTATAATTTAATACTCTATTACATTGTTGTTAAAAGATTTAAAAAAAACTCATCATTCATTTTTGTGTAATTGTAATGATATCAATTATGATTAATTACTGCATTTATATCACAAACTCTACCTGAAAATATATATAACATGATACAATATGAAAACTTCTATTGCAACAAAACCCTCAGAATCCTGAGTTTGTAAAAACCAAAGGTTTAGGCAATCTTAAAATTTTTACACAATAATACAGTTATCAACAAATAAATAGAATTTTTTTTTCACATAAGATGAGGATCATAAATATATACACCAGCTCACATATGTAATGAAATATTAATAACAAATACTGAATAACTAGTTGGCTTTGGATAACACAGCAGAAATTGTATTTGAAATGTACACATATAAAAAATTATCTACACCCTGTAACAGAATTAACGGAACTTTAAAATCTATAAATTTAATTAGAAAATTATAAACCCATAAACTCAGTCACCTTATTAAGTTGGGCTGAACGAGAGCAAGGACTCTGGACAGCGTTCACACTGTCACACACACACACAAACGATGCGTTGTTTACATCGCCATCGCCAGTCATAATGATAACATGATACACATGATATTGGCATTCAGATGCACATTTATTTTGGTATAATGTGCCTGATCCTGGCATACCGGCCTTAGCATTGAGCCTCAGGCACAGCCAAAACCAACAAATGCTTTTGATGTGACGAGGACAGCCAGCTATAGTATCAAGTTTCGAGATGAAAATAGGTCGGTGACGTCTCGGATTTTGTGTAAATGCAGACTACAGAGTGATACTGCAATTAAAAATCTTCATTTAACTTTGCATTATCACTTCTTATAGTCGCTATCTTAATTTCGTAAACAATGTACACAAATAAGAACTTTGGAAAAGTCAGCATGACGTTGCTCCAAGCGAACCTTAGACTTTATGGACTTCTTCAGTGAAGCGACCGACAGGCACCTCAGTATCAAAATATTTGTTTACAAAATCCGAGCCAGTAATTTTTTTGGGCGGGCCAGTAATTTTTCAAATGATCTACTGGCTAGTGGATACAAAACCTTAATGTCAAGACCCGTTGTACAACTAACAACCATCAATGAATGATCACAGCTAATTAGACACAAACAGAGGAGAGTCATGCCATATTATGCAGATTGATTCATTTAATTGTAATCCAGCTGGATAATAATGGGCAGAATGTCGATGTAACAGATAAACAAGGTTGTTGATAGTTGGATCACTGGTTGATTGATAAATAGCATGGGGCACATCCAGTCTTGAAACCATTCCACATTAGCCTGTTGTTGTTGATCAGAAGCTACGATCAGGACAATTAAGACACTTCCAAGTTTGTGCCAAGAAACGCAGCACTTGCAGATCATGAAACCAATAGATTACAGGCATTTAGATATTAGTCAATGTGCCAACATTTATTGAACAAACGTTGAGTCTATGTCACTAATATCAAAGAAAGCTGGAGGCTCGCACTAAAAATGACTTTCATTTGTACACAAATTTTAATTTGCAAAATAAGCTTAAGATAAATTCACAGTACAGTTTTTTCCCACTTTAGAGATATTTTTTAAATGGTGATGACCAACACCACAAAAAATTCACAAAGGGAATAGAAACTGTTTCTTTAATATCTGACATATCAATGTATTTTACAACAAATTGTACCCCAGTTTTTATATGACTATTTCACAGCTTGCAATTTTGCTTCATGGCAGCTGATCCAAGCTGCAACTTGGCTAATAATATATGAAGTCAAAGAAATTAAACATTTTTTGTTGCAGGGGATCTGGGGTTAGTTTGAAGATAAATTTAAGGGGTGACAATTGTGGATAGTTTTACTATTGCGATGTTATTGCATTAGCAATATTACCTAGTACAATACTACAGCAAATTTGCAATACTGTTGCGATAGTGTCTTAACTATTGCGATAGTATCGCAATAGCATTATGAACTAGAGAATACATAGGAAAAACCATCCCATACTATAATGCCAGGGTGGCGTGGTCTTGTAAGCAGTTGATTCCCAAAATGAAGAATCTCTCAATGACTATGGTTGACAAATGTTGGTGTTAGGTCGGTAAGGAAATAACAATACAAAGTGAAATTGAAAAAGCGTATTTATAAGCATTTTTGTGTGTGGCACAAATACATCTGGTGGCCTATTTGTTAACTATTGATACTATAGGTGACAACTATCGAGAGTTAAATTTACTATCAACATATTGTTACACCCCTAGATAAATTACATCAGTAATCACACATCACTATTTTTGAGAAAATCCTTACACACACAAACATTGACACATGTGTTCTGGATAGCATTCATCATGTTCCAGTTTGTCACGTTTTTGTTATCGTACATGTTTATTTATTTATACTATTTGTCAACATGTCCTCCACTTTGAAGTAACCGTGATTGTCAGTATTCTGCTGAGTCATTCCTGAAATCCATTTGTCATTGATTTGACAGGTTACGCAGTCGTGACAGTAAATGGAGAAATCAATGACGTCTGCTAGCACACTTAATAGTTCTAATTAGGCAGTAATTGACATGGAAACATGACATTAAGTTACTGACATCAACAAACAATGCACAAAGAGCTTCCTGCTTATGATGCTAATAGACATCCATCTATAGATATACCTTTGTCGATTTTTTGGGGGGTCTGCTATAGTATTGCTGTCTCTCACTCCAGCCATACAGACCTGGAATTACTAGGTTTGAGACAAAAAGACCACAACCCTGTGAGTCTATGACAGGTTACATTTACTCCCTACACGTGTGGGATATGTTACAACCCTTGGCATCAACAGATAGAAGGCACTAAGGGTACTTTTGGTGTCTTCCAAAATACATAGAACAAGCAGGACATAGGGTCTGTATGAAGGATGCATTCGTACCCCTTGCTGAGCCTCAAAGGGATGCAAATGGGGGATTTTTAGTTACCATCAAGGGGGTGCAATTTGGAAGTTTCTTGTGAGCATCAACGGGATGCATGGGAAGTTTTGGTGAGCATCAAAAGGAATGCAATGGGAGGTTTTTGTAATTATTAAGAGGGTGTGCAATATGAGGTTTTTGGTAAGTGTCAAGGGGATGCAATTGGAAGTTTTTGGTGAGCATTAAGAGGGTGTAATTGAAGGTTTTTTTGGTGAGCATGAAGAGGGTGCAATTGGAGGTTTTTGGTGAGTGTTATGAGGGTGGTACAATTGCAGGTTTTTGGTGAGCATTAAGAGGGTTCAACTGGTTTTTTTGGTGAGCATTAAGAGGGTGAAATTGGAGGTTTTTGGTGAGCATTAAGAGGGTGCAATTGGAGGTTTTTGGTGAACATTAAGAGGATGCAATTGGAGGTTTTTGGTGAGCATTAAAAGGGTGCACTTGGAGATTTTTGGTGAGCATTAAGAGGATGCAATTGGATGTTCTTGGTGAGCATTAAGAGGATGCAATTGGAAGTTTTTGGTGAGCATTAAGAGGATGCAATTGGAGGTTTTTGGTGAGCATTAAGAGGATGCAATTGGATGTTCTTGGTGAGCATTAAGAGGATACAATTGGATGTTCTTGGTGAGCATTAAGAGGATGCAATTGGAGGTTTTTGGTGAGCTTTAAGAGGATACAATTGGAAGTTTTTGGTGAGCATTAAGAGGATGCAATTGGAGGTTTTTGGTGAGCATTAAGAGGATGCAATTGGTGGTTTTTTGTGAGCATTAAGAGGATACAATTGGAGGTTTTTGGTGAGCATTAAGAGGATGCAATTGGAGGTTTTTGGTGAGCATTAAGAGGATGCAATTGGTGGTTTTTGGTGAGCATTAAGAGGATACAATTGGAGGTTTTTGGTGAGCATTAAGAGGATGCAATTGGAGGTTTTTGGTGAGCATTAAGAGGATGCAATTGGAGGTTTTTGGTGAGCATCAAGGGGGAACAACTGGAGGTTCTGGCGAGCATCGAGGCGGTGCAACTGGGGGTTTTAATGAGGTTCAAAAGTGGAGGATTTTGATTAGCTTGAAGGGGTGTGTAGAGAGAGATCTAAAAGCACACACCCAAAAACATCGACCACATTATGGGATTACAAAGTTAGGTGAATTAAATTGCATGAGTTTATAAACGATTAGGTGGACTAAAACCCTGGTCATATCAACTAATAGTGCAACACTCAAACACTGAGCACCCCCACCGTTACAAGAGATCACACGAAAGATAATTTCTTACATATAGCACAGTATCCAGTTCTTAGGTCTGTTTAGATTACTTAATTCCTACAATTATTTGTTTGCCCATTATCTATCAAGTGACTATGAATTTATGAATATCATCGTTCACCAGGAATGCATTAATGTTAATGTAGAAACATTCAGATTTTGTCAATAATTGTGATTCACAAAACATTCTGACACTCAAGATATTATAGTAGATATAGTCTATAAGAAAGATCAGATAAGTTAGTACATATTTTGTACACATGTACTTGAACCAATATGTACCTGTATGGCTACATGCTAATTGTTTTACAACTACCCCGGGGGGTATGTGCTTGGCATCATGTAATTTGTTTTGCTGACAGTAAAGCAATTCGATAGTATGCATAAAAGATTAAAGATAACGTGACATTACATTTTAAATGATCACACTTTATCCCTTAGATAGCCACAACTGGGCTGTAATTGACAAGTAAACATGACACCAATTATAAGTTGCTGGCGCCAATAAACAACACACACAGATTCCTGGGTACAATTCCATAATTATGTGTTTCAGAATATCCACTACGCTATCAAAGAGGTCAGCTAGGACACTTAACATTCTAACAGTAACAGCTGTAATTTACCATGAAACCTGACTTTTGGCAATTAATTTAAACTAATAACAACATCTAAAGAGCTTCCTACTTATGACAGAACTGAGAAGAAGTTCTGGTAAAAATTACATGTAACAACAATATGTGAACTATGGATAATTGAATATGCTAACATCTGTCTGTTCAAAGGTTATTTTACATGTATTATATAAGTATACCAGTTGTATAATTATCAACCGAGATTCATGATTTTAAATGTATAAACCTACAACTATAACAAGAGACAAACATATGGACTCATATAAAGCATTCATACATATTTATTTGAAACTACGAAACAAAACTACGTCCAGACAACATGCCAATATACAATTTACCTCATGCATTGCCTTAGGCTAAATGCTTTGCATCAAGTCATTCCACTGGTCTAAAATCACTATAAACGTATTGCATCAAAAATAGTTTCATTCATTGTTTTGGGAAACCGGCGTCAATATTTTTGTTTCATCTACTTTGCAATTTCCACATTATTTCTGACATGTTAGTGTTCCCCCTATGGCATTATAAACCCATTTCCTGTTCCGCAACACAGTTTATATGCAGATCTATAACCCATATAAGAAAAAAAAAATGCTTAGCAATATCCTGCAAAACCCAATCTTTTCGGTGTGTGATTACTGATTTCCTATATAAGCATAATGCTAACTGTATTACCAAGGTAAGAACAGAGATCAATTAAACTAAACAGTAATTACATGTACCAATCGCTGACCTATTTTTTTAAATTTAATTTGTAAAAAAAGTAACTTGTTAATTATGAGACATTTTGAGCATACTGCAATATTGACAGGTAACATGACAGGAACACTTAGAAACAGGAATATGTTGGATAAACAAACAATTATGACTGTCTGTCTGTCCGTCCGTCCATCCGTCCGTCCGTCCGTCTATCCATCCATCGTCCGGCCGGCCGTCTGTCTGTCTCTGACCATCTGTCCGTCCATCCATCTGACCGTCTGCTAGGCATGTCAGAAAATATATCGCACAATAAGTACATAAAATGATGATTCCGACCATGACTACACTGTCGAATTACATGTAATGCTTTCTGTTAGTCACAGACATCTGTTAATGCAGGAGGGTCATGCCTGAATAGCACAGTTGTAGACACACTTATTAGCCCCACTGCCTAGTGCCTACTAGAAATGGTGAACCCTATAAATGTTGTGGTTGGTGAGTGTGGACGTCATCAGACACAGAAGACTGGTGGTTTGTCTGCCGTATGCCAAGCGAAAACTTAATAAAAATAACTTTCAAGGAAGATTTTTAAGTACAGAGAAAACGAGGAAGGCCGCAGAAGAGGGGGAGTGGCCAAGTTAGACAGGACACTGGACTCCCGCTGTTAACAGCAGAGCGGTATGCTCTAGACAGGATGAAATGGAGGGATGTAACATCCAGGAGGATAGCGAGGGGTCAAATTGGCCTGGGCATTTAAGTCAAGTCAAGTGTGGTTAAGGTGGATTGTATAATAATTATTTGGACTACTGTAATAATTGGTTATATTGTCTTAATTTGTATTAGTTAAAGACTAAGTGAAATGAAATTTTAAATGTCTTTGAAACTTCGAGTTCACAAACTTAATACTGTTGTCAAGAAATGTGCCAAGTATGAAGCTTGTTCATTGCGAACTTGTGCCACTAAGCCCGGTCAAACGTGGTTGTTTGCATGTCACAGCCCGTCAGATGTTGATGTCACCACAGGCAGGGTCATTGAGCGTGCCTTATTCTTTAGCATGACGAGCGGTGGTGCAGCCTATTTTTTCGGACTGAACATGAAATTGCAATCGCAGAGTTTAATATTTTTTGATATCACCGTAAAGATAATATTCTTGTCTACAAGTTTGATGTACACTGTACTAACGAATTGTGTTAACTTTTTGAGTTATTGCCGTTTGAACATCGCGAATGCTCAACCTAGCATTATATCCACTGCCGTGTTTACATTGTAGGATTAAGCAATGTTCAAACAGCAATAACTCAAAAACTAAAACAAATCCTGTGTACATCCAGTGACAAACTTGTAGATAAGATTATATTATCTTTACTGTGATATCAACAAATATTAAACTCCTTGCAAGTTTGAGCATCCATAATGTTCAAACGGCAATAACTCAAAAAGTAAGCAAAATTCCTGGTGCATCCAGCGACATACTTGTAGGTAAGATTATTATCTTTACGGTGATATAAAAATATTAACTTCCACGACTGGAATTTTAGGTGCAGCCTGAAACACTAACCCACATAGATGCACATTACGCTAAATCCTAGCGGTGCTACCTGCGCTGACATCACAACGACCGCTAGGTGTCACAACAAACTGTGCAGAAAATGTACAGAAAAGTGCGACTAAGAGTCCTTGAAAAGGGTGAAGGTGGGGGTTAAAAAATGTGTTGAATATCAGGACACTATTTTTAGATTATGTTTAATTCAGATTGGGAATAAAAAAGGTTAATTTTGCTTAGTTTTTAACAATTCTTATACCATGTGATTTGTAGATCATAGTTGGTATTTTGTGGTATGTTATTGTTCATATACATAACTTTTGTTCTCCTTTTGATTCCCTGTCGACAGGACAGGAGTGAGGCTGGCCTTGAGTTCCTGTCGACAGGAGTGAGGCTGGCCTTGATTCCCTGTCGACAGTAGTGAGGCTGCCTTGATTCCCTGTCAACAGGAGTGAGGCTGGCCTTGATTCCCTGTCGACAGGAGTGAGGCTGGCCTTGAGTCCCTGTCGACAGGAGTGAGGCTGGCCTTGATTCCCTGTCAACAGCAGTGAGGCTGGCCTTGATTCCCTGTCGACAGGAGAGGCTGGCCTTGATTCCCTGTCATCAGGAGTGAGGCTGGCCTTGATTCCCTGTCGACAGGAGTGAGGCTGGCCTTAATTCCCTGTCGACAGGAGTGAGCCTGGCCTTGAGTCCCTGTCAACAGGAGTGAGGCTGGTCTTGATTCCCTGTCGACAGGAATGAGGCTGGCTTTGATTCCCTGTCAACACGAGTGAGGCTGGCCTTGATTCCCTGTCGACAGGAGTGAGGCTGGCTTTGATTCCCTGTCGACAGAAGTGAGACTGGCCTTGATTCCCTGTCGACAGGAGTGAGGCTGGCCTTGATTCCCTGTCGACAGCAGTGAGGCTGGCCTTGATTCCCTGTCGACAGGAGAGGCTGGCCTTGATTCCCTGTCATCAGGAGTGAGGCTGGCCTTGATTCCCTGTCGACAGGAGTGAGGCTGGCCTTAATTCCCTGTCGACAGGAGTGAGCCTGGCCTTGAGTCCCTGTCAACAGGAGTGAGGCTGGTCTTGATTCCCTGTCGACAGGAATGAGGCTGGCTTTGATTCCCTGTCAACACGAGTGAGGCTGGCCTTGATTCCCTGTCGACAGGAGTGAGGCTGGCTTTGATTCCCTGTCGACAGAAGTGAGACTGGCCTTGATTCCCTGTCGACAGGAGTGAGGCTGGCCTTGATTCCCTGTCGACAGGAGTGAGGCTGGCCTTGATTCTCTGTCGACAGGAGTGAGGCTGGCGTTGATTCCCTGTCAACAGGAGTGAGGCTGGCCTTGATTCCCTGTCGACAGGAGTGAGGAGTGAGGCTGGTCTTGATTCCCTGTCAACAGGAGTGAGGCTGGTCTTGATTCCCTGTCGACAGAAATGAGGCTGGCCTTGATTCCCTGTCAACAGGAGTGAGGCTGGCCTTGATTCCCTGTCGACAGGAGTGAGGCTGGCCTTGATTCCCTGTCGACAGGAGTGAGGCTGGCCTTGATTCCCTGTCCACAGGAGTGAGGCTGGCCTTGATTCCCTGTCGACAGGAGTGAGGCTGGCCTTGATTCCCTGTCAACAGGAATGAGGCTGGCCTTGATTCCCTGTCCACAGGAGTGAGGCTGGCCTTGATTCCCTGTCGACAGGAGTGACGCTGGTCTTGATTCTCTGTCAACAGGAGTGAGGCTGGCCTTGATTCCCTGTCAACAGGAGTGAGGCTGGCCTTGTTTCCCTGTCGACAGGAGTGAGGCTGGTCTTGATTCCCTGTCGACTTTTTCTTTTCCCTCACTTATCTTGCACTATATTCTTTCCACCAACTGTCTCCATTCCCCTCTATCTTTTGCTCTCGTTCTCCACTCCTCTCCCAATCCCTCCAAGTTTCTCTTTATACAGTCCTCCCATCGCAGTATAATATGGGCCTTTTATGATGTGATGCTCAGGTAAATGACGCAGTGTCTGAAGACCTCCATTGGCCCACATTTGTCTATAAATACTTCATGTTTCACCTATCAACCAGGGTGTCTGGCTGTTATGAATATCAGAAATACATCCTGGCCATTTCCATTCTCTCTGGTGTTGTGTTGTTGCCTTGCGTAAACAACTTTGTTGAGTCAGGCGAGTTTGAAGACTTAATTCATGTTTATACAGCTGAGTTGCCACCATTATTCAACTGAGACACTGTTGTGTTTGGGCTTTCCTTTTATTTTTTAGCCTACTACTTGTCCTAAACAAGATCACAAAAACAACTATTGAATGACTCGATCACTCAAAGAAAACATGTTGTTGAATATACGGTTTGGAGCTGTCACAATTTACTTTATGAACATGTTCATTTAAAATCCCTATTCAAAGTTATAGTGATAGACCTATTCAGTTATATAGATCTATAGATCATATATTGTATCATACCGATACTGTCGCATCTGGCTGTAGTGGTTAGCACACCCACCTAGCATGCCAGCGCTCTCAGTTCAAAACCCGAACCGGGCAGGTATGGTATTTGGTGTAAAAACCTGGCTCTCAAAATTGGGGACTGTGTATCCCTCGTGACTCAGAGATCACGTTAATGTTGGTCCCGTCTCAATTTGGGACGTAAAAGAACCACTGAGGATGACAAGCACCCTGGCAGTGACCATCCTCAGTGCTGGCATATAAAGGTCGGTTTGGCGATAATGTTCTGAAAAAGGCTGACTAATAGTTGAATGAGACCTCATAAGACCATAACATTGTAACCACAATAATACAGACTAGTCAGTTAATAGAACGTTGTCGAGCGCTGGAAACAACTAGTACAGCAACTAGAACTGGTAGCTTACATAAATCGTGTCTTATTACGGTCAATGCAGTACAAACCAGTTGGAGACAGTCGACTTGTTAATTGCACCAGATCATGTCAATGCTTAGTCTGTATGAATGGCAGCTGTATGGAGAGATTAACTACACGGCTAAGTTAATCCATGAGATTGTCAGATATTTAAAGTAACTTTGATGATAATCAGTCACAAATTTTGGCTCATTTACATAAATAATGTAGAAAATAATTGTTTCTTTCTTTGACGTATGTTTATTAAGTAAAGTTGTTTTACAATGGAACATGTGTTCTTAATTCTTACTTCAGCAAATAAGTTGGCATCGCTTATCACTAGGTTTAATACTATCCCAAGTAAATGCTACATTGATTAAATGTTTTTAGAGTAGACAGGTAACTAATTGTTCTCTGAATGTGCTATGTAATTTAAAAAGTTATAGGTCAAAATCTCCGAGTACCATACTGACCGTATGTTTTGGGACACCTAAAATTAATTAAATTATCAGCTGTCAAAAAAGGGCAAGAAGAAATATATATATATATATATGTATAATTACATCCTCAGCCATGTGAAATGTTTAGTCTGTCTAGTACTGGTTTCCCACACTTGTTCAATGACTATTTATTGAGTGACAGGTTGTACCATATTTGACCGCAGTACTGCCCATGTCCGCATTACCTCCCACCACTGCCACATATAGAAACACATTTGTTATTCAATTATAGAAGATAAACTTGCAAAAATGCAACAAAAGGTCGTGTAATCCCCATTGAACTACGTATTAACAGGATGTCATCCATTACACTGTTAGTAACTAATTTCTTGGTGGATGACCATATATGCAAGTTAAAATGTCAACTATGTGAAACGATGTGCAAGTCTTGGGACAATGCAGACAGTCAAGAGATCATGCAGTTTTGCACATTACAGCCAAACATTGGGGGACTGTAACTAGGATCTTAGATGTATATGGTGACACTTCCTAAATGTATAAAGGCCACCTGGTGGCTGAGAGAAGGGCGACACATCGTGCTACAGTAATTTACATCACCCAAGTTCGTGTTGTTTATGTCAGAGCAGCTACGATTGTAAAACATTTTATTGATGCACAAAACAAAGTGGGTACGTGCTGATCAGAAATACAAATAATTGGTCTCCCAATACATAGGGACAAATATAATTACATTTATAAAGGTGCCCCAAAACTTACGGTACAGAAAAATAATAATTTTTCTAGATTTGTATTTAGGGTGTCCCAAAATATACTGTGACCATACATATGGTCATTATGGTACTACAAACTAACAGAAATTTGAAAACAATCACAAAGTGTGAAATCTATCAACCCATTCACTTTGTGAGTTGAAAGTTTTGAAACCACTTTTTATGGTGAACTTTCAAACTTATATTAAATCAAGCGCTAGCACCGATGCCAATGTTGAAGAATGACAAAATCATTGTTCCTTTTGACATGACAATGGCTGTTCATGACATTTTAAAGAAGAGTGCAGTATTGGGAAATTTGACATACCATGCCCCTCCATTCATCAACGGACTAAAATTCCACATGCAAGAGAACATTGGACTATTTATTTACATTGTTCAATAACATCCACTCTGTCCTTTCTATAAGAGATGTATGGGTATTTTGTAGAAAAAACTGCACGAGAAAAAATTCTGCTGGACGACAATGGTACCCAGTAGTTGAAGTTATATAAACCTATCCATAACATTTATTCTTCACTATGCATGTGTGCATATTTGTGTGTCAATCACAATGCAGTTGCAGTGAAAACAGACCATTAATGTTCTAACAGACAAGGGGTCGGTTTCATGAACCGTACTTAAAGTTACGCAATTACTTAGTGTCACGTGTTTGCATAAACCCCTACGTTCGCCTATATTAAAACAAATCACGTCGTTTACTAAGACAATCATCTTAGCGTTAAGAATGTTCTTAGCCGCTTCATGAAACCGGCCCCAGATGATTTTCATGTGGCATTTAGACATGACAATATTATATATTTAGACACTCATGACAATACCATAGGACCATGCTTTGCGACATTTACATACATATAATCATAAGCTCAAAATTATAATTAAACATCCACCATCCAATATTGCATATGACCAGTCACCAACGTGCATTAAAGATCCCTCCTCAAATCATCGAGTACATCTGTCAAAATCACATCGCAAGAATTTACATTAATAATTAAATTGCAAAGTGTAAGGCACTTTATGTTATCGTATACAAATCCAAACAGCCTTAGCCTGTTTTTTTCCCAATTTTGACTGGACCCAGTCAACACTATTTTAATAACTAGTCCAAAATAAATAACAAGTTTGTCAAATGAGTTACCATGTCATAGTGGATAGGTTCATTTTTTTGGCGAAATGAATTTGAAACAATACAAAAAAATCAAATTGAGGACGGACCTTTAAAAGTAACAAAGGTCACTGATTACAACAACTTGGCTTACCATGAATTACGTCTAGAAAACCTGCGGAAAACACACACAGCTTGGAGCGTAAATACAGGGCATCATGTGTGAAGCATACCTACAGGTGTCAACATGTATACTCGTGTGTACTCATATGTCAGCCTTGCATACCTTGTCAATGAAGTAATATGTTCAAGCAGGAGTCGAATTTAAACCTATCGGAATATTCTGCTTAGAGTTTCCCCACTGCCGTATGTTCAAGTTAAAACATACATGACTGCCAGTTTTGTTCAACTATTGTATCTCACACTATAACCCTATGTTGTCCAACTACTTTGTAGCTTACTAGTAATTTTCATTGCGAGAAGATGACACAATCCACTGTTTGACAATGGTTAATGCTATTAACATTTGACTCACTGCGCAGTATAATCACCAATAAGAATAGCATAATACTTTGCAGATCACAGAAGAAATAAGCATCAGTTGTCATTGGAATGCGGTCAAAATTCCTCTGAGGTTGTCCAATATAAAAAACTACCTTTAGGCTCACCAAAAACCTCCTTAAGACTGTCAGAAAAACAACATCCAGCACCTCCATTTGCACCCCCTTGAGGTTATAAAAAAACCCACCTGGAGGCTCACCAAAAACCTCCATTTCCACCCCTCCCGAGGCTTGTCAACTCACCAAAACCTCAATTTCCACCTCCTTGAGGTTCACCAAAAACCTCCAGTTGCACCCAAAAATGCACCCTCCTTCGTCAAATATTGCGGGGCTAATCTAGCCCCCATCAAAAATATTGGGGGGTTCTGCCCCCAAACCCCCCCTGGTTCCGTGAATTGATAAGAATTGTCTTTTGGATTCATAGGTCCACAGCAAAATTAAGATACATTAAAAATGTCTTGATCTTGCCAATCATAGAACACATAACAGTTTCCAAAGCACACACATGACTCCCAAACAAAATGTCCACGTTGATACATGTCACAGACTTGTTATCACATACCTTGCAACCAATTTTGTCACCGATAATTTCTTATTCCTTGGCATCGGGACGACGTCATCCTGCTCCGACTGGACAGTGGCATCACCTGGTGGTTGTTCACCGGAACTACGCTGCAGCGACCCGTTACTCATACTTTTGACTGGCTTCCTCGACGCGTCACCAGTTGATGTGTTATTCTGCATGACATTGTCAACACTCGTCGTCATCCCATTCGAGTCCTGGGCATTTCCGGGAATGCGTGCCGAGCCCGTGTCAGTGTCTCCCACCCTCTCCTTAGACATCGGAGGGGAGGGATGGGATGTTTTCCGTGGGGCGGGCTGCCTTATTTCTTGGCTGGCTCTGCCTTCCTGTCCACGCTGGGAGTTATGCTGTGGCGGGCCACCATTGGCAACAGGACCTGGAATCTTGCTCATATCCACTTTTTCACTGGCCGTGTCTACCGAATATCAGTCTGCTCCAGTATATGTTGTTCTATAGCTCCATCGCCATAATTTCACATGTCTTCTGATGTCTGTTGCCTTCTGCGCTGTGACAAGATCATCTGGTAGTTTTGGGAAGGTTTTTTGGTTCAACTCGATACCAGTTTCGTCTGAAACTATACCATCCATTTAATAATAGTTACCTCCCAATGTGGTTACAGCAATCGCCAACGTCAACACTGATTCTTATCAATTTAACGCTAAACATACGTTCAAGTCTCAGAAAAATTTCAGAAAACCTGCATTAAACTGTCCTGTCTTGTGTAGAAACTTACTCCTTATTGACTCATCAGTGACCACAACAATAGAACAACACAATTACTCGTAGCCATGATACATTTGTTGCTATTAATTAAGTCCAAAGCTGATCCCATTGGGATCATGATGTTTGATGGGATTGCCTAGCAACACGTTAAGATGTGTGTAAAAAGTGCCGAGTAGCCACACAGAGACTCATAAGATGTGTACCTGTTTGTATTGGCTGATGCAGTCTCCTGGAAACCTTGATCAGTGCAGAGTCAGACCACAATTTGGCAACTCAACCTGCCTACGTCTGATTGGACATGCAAATGGAGTGAAGAATCAATGTACAATGTACAATGAGCCGGTCTATCAATGCAGATTAAGTTCCATGGAAGAGATGACCAATTACGGTTTACCAGGTTTGTGGTTAGCCAGCTCATTCAACCACGGCAGTCTACATTCAACTTGCATGGCTCTAATTGTGCGGTGTTCCAATTGTGATAACTATCAGAATGCACCCACAACATTCATGAATGTACAAGTTTATAGTACAAAGAATTTTACTAGATGTTACAATTATTGGATCATTAAAAAGTTTCTTAAACCTATATGGGTGTAATTGGTACATGTGGATTACCTGGAAAACAGCACACTTTACAAGAATGTGTATGGACAGTATTTGAGTTAATACACGTGTATGCATTACCTGTCCATGTCCCCAGTGAATGGTGCCCTGCAAATCTCTACTCTGTAACTGCCGAATGATTGGACTTTGTGGCTTTAATCTGAGTACATTGTGCTCAGGTTACCAGCGTCATATTCTAATCTGGAAATAATAAGTATGCATATCAAAATTCACTGATTGTCTGTTATCAACCCATCCTATAACCTACACATGTATATCTGGCAAGTTGTTTACAAGTTTTATATGTTCAGCATAACAAACCATGTAAACAGTAAATTTATCAAAAGTATACTTGGTGTTCTTTGTTTGAGTTTGGTTTGGAGAGTGTGTTTGATGTGTGGTCAATGACTGTAGCATATAAACAGCTAGACTGTAGTCACTGTATCATAGAACTTGTAGGCTATAGCTGTAGCAATGTTGATAAACAAGCATGTGCAGTAACCAGTGTACATATATATGATAATGATACTAATCAACTACCATATATGGGCAGGATTAAAAGGTTTCTACCTCAGAACAATGGAAGGAATAAATGCTATGAATGTAATAAAGTCAATATTATAGACTGGATGGTACAGCAGAGCGTTTGGAAAAGACAAGTAGTGAACTTATTTCATACTGAAATTCAGACATTCTAAAGTAATTAGCTTGTTATAATAAGCACTGCTGATATTTGCTGCATGCGATTTGATTTATTTAATAAAACCAGTAGGTGGCTGTGCATCCAATTTATATCAAAATTAGCAGACGTCCTCAAATGAAAAATCAAATCGGTTGTGTGGTCCTGTCAAATCAAATCGGCAGCCTACCTAGCCGTCATATAATATATGCCCATAGGCGAACCAACCGACTGTCAATTCTCTAAATGAATCGGGACGGAAGGACTAGCATGCATGCATTGCAATGCATAGACAGTCATAGCCTAGTAAAACGTCATCTGGTTAATTATTGATTTGTTCTGGAATGTTTAAGTATGACTTTCAGACACGACAGTGTGTACATACAGTATATGTACATGTGATTGTTGCAGAAATATCACAGTAACTTAACTAACTTTTGCCAAACCCAAGCCACGTCAACTCAATTTTAAAGTCCTGCCCCGCCCCGCCTCAGTCCAGGTCAAGACTGAAACAGAAAGATCGGAGGCAGGCCAAGCCAAGTCGACGCCGTCTCGCAATATGCTACTGCGATACACGGACACAATTTAGTCACACCTGGTTGTTGGTTCTGCTCTCAGATATGACACCAGCCGTTCTCAAAGCCACTACAACTACTTCTCTAGATCAGTGTCAGCACATACCACAAAAATAAAAACCTAGTGCTATGATTTTTCGCCTGAAAAGTACGTCATCGTTGGTCGCCAGGGCGAACAACGCGACATCTAGTGCCATTTTATTACATTATAACTTCAAGTTTAATCATGCTTGTGTCAAAAGACTGCTTTTCCATTACAGTTCGCTAATTCGTCAATATCCTTCATAAAAAGTACCAGAATAATTATGATAAATCTAAAAGGCATAAAGGTTATTTGATATTCCCATCGGCGTGGCGTTCGTGGTGGAAATCTTGTTACTTGTATTGTAAGTTGTACTAGACTAGTACTAGTAGTAGTAGACTTGTTGGAGCCTTCGTGTGTATACGTTCCCTCGGAAGATTGCCAGACAAAATGTTCTAGTAAAACAGTCTGGAAAGCATACATTTTAAACATTACATGTCACTTAATCGGGGCGGTATATTATATGCACGTGTCCCGGCACCTGCCTATAGACATAGTCGTAGACTAGTAGAGGGTTTACCTGGATGTTCAGTGTCACAATTAATCATGCAGACTCAGCAAGGTGGCGCCATAATATATAGCTACCTCTTACAGGTACAGATCTTTGTTGTAAAAAGTTTGTGATGTACGAGCATTTCAAGCTATGCTGATGAAGGTAACATTCTGGTGGCTGTTTGGTTTCATGTCATTAATGGCAGGATCCGCTGCATGCATAGCTTAAAATCTTGTTCTGGTATTACAGAACAGGAGCATCTTCGATTTTTAATTGTTTTGGAGAACAAAATTTAACAGGTTTTTATTAAAAAAATTAATATAAATATAATACTATAGCAGGTCAGTGGCATTGTGATTAAATTAAAATCATTATATAACACAAGTTGGAACGCTGTTGCACGGTGGCTAGAACATTGGACTCTTGACCGAAATAACCTGGGTTCAAATTATCTTGCTGGTGAGGGACAAGGTGATGCCCCTCCAGTTGTTGCAGTTCGACAGGTCTCCTTTCTTGGGCAGTTTGACTATCAATCCTGACTTCCATGCTTCTGGTGTCGTTTCATTTTCCCATAGTGTTACTAACAATCTCTGTCAGTAACCTTGGTGTATGTGTTTCTTCTGCCATCAACATTTCTGCTGTCACGCCATCCACTCCTGCTGTCACTCCATCCACTAGTGCTGTCACTCCATCCACTCCTGCTGTCACTCCATTCACTCCTGCTGTCACTCCATCCACTCCTGCTGTCACTCCATCCACTCCTGCTGTCACTCCATCCACTCCTGCTGTCACTCCATACACTCCTCCATCCACTCCTGCTGTCACTCCATCCACTCCTGCTGTCACTCCATCCACTCCTGCTGTCACTCCATCCACTCCTGCTGTCACTCCATTCACTCCTGCTGTCACTCCATCCACTCCTGCTGTCACTCCATCCACTCCTGCTGTCACTCCATCCACTCCTGCTGTCACTCCATCCACTCCTGCTGTCACTCCATACACTAGTGTTGTCACTCCATCCACTCCTGCTGTCACTCCATCCACTCCTGCTGTCACTCCATCCACTCCTGCTGTCACTCCATCCACTCCTGCTGTCTTACCGCTCTTCTTTCCCATGACCGCTGCTTTCACCTCGTCCATAGTTGGTGCGTTTATGTTGATGTCCAGACCCTCTATTGCTGCTGGTATTTCTGCTGTGTCAGGGGGTTCTGGCCTGTTCAGAATGGTCTGAAAATGTTCTTTCCACCGTGCAATCTTACCAGCTTCACTGAATATGGTGTTGTTTTCCTTCCCTTTCACTGGTACAACATTGTTGCTGAACCCTCCATTTAGAGTTTTGGTAATTCTATAGTCTAGATCTTGTCTTTCCTCTGCCTCATCTGCAAGTGTTTCTGTTTTCTTGTCTGCCTTTGCCAATATTTTTACTTCTTTGTCTAGTTCTGTGTATCTTCCCATAAGTTGGTGCTGAACCCTCTCTGATCTGGTTGAACTTATTGTCTGTTTGAGTTCTTTTCTTTCAGCAACTTTTTGCCTGGATCCATTCTTTTTTCTTCTTCTTTTTGTATCCCAAGACTTTCTCCTGCTTGAACAGGTCTGTCAGGGAGAAAATTGTAAAGCGTCTTGAGCTATCATAAGGACTGAATACTGCACTACATATAACTTTTAAGAAAATGTTAACAGAAACATATTTATCCCTATCCTATTTGAAACTACCAAAGCATTTAACTACAAGAAAATGCAATGAATTTGATTTGAAACAAGTTATTTTGATAAAACTGAAAAATTGGATCTAAAACATGTTAATACTCTTTATAAGCATTATATATGTCTACAAAGGACAATTTCTTCCTCAAAGTGAATATATGTATATATATATGTGTATATATAAGTTATGATATATATATATATAACCCCCAGTCATTATCTGGGAATTATTCAGATCAACATATTTGTGTCTAATGAAACACATGAAGGGTACTATAAAACCCAAGAGAATTGTGAGGGGCTTAATGCCAGATATCATTAACAGAAAAGAACATTTACATTCAGTTGGAAAGTCTGGTAAATCAAAATCTCCCATAAGCTTAAAGCAGACAAGATAACCAAATTTTAAATTCTTGCTATTAGTGTGGCACCGTCACAATAATGTAGCAGCCTCCTCGAAATGCAACTATAATGCATTTTTTTAATTCAGAGTATCAGGTATTTGTTATCTGATAATATTTTGATGGATTTTGGGCACTGACAGAATTGTTCGTTTCATCTGAAAATGTATTATAATAATTTGTTATACATTGAGAAATTCATCCCAAATTTGACAAAAAGATTTGGAACAATTCTTTATTCACTATAATCGAGAATTCATTATAAGCAAATTCGTTATAATGTGTTTTATTGAACCAATTTTTTTTGATATACTTTAACCATTATTTGTTTAATTTGAACGTTTCAGGGTGAATATGCATTTAAATTGCATGATGTGGAGGGAACATAATTTTGAAAATGTTAATAGTATACCCATTCCATAACACTAATAAATTTTGACCACAGGTATTGGAAACTATTGACAGCTGTTCACAAATGTACTGAATAGCAATAAGATGTTATTTTTTTTTAATGTGGTTCTTAAATCTGAAATTTTAGGTTCCGCTATATTAAGTTTAGTGTATACCACAGTGGACTCTTGCTATAAGGAAAAATGTAAGTTCTTATATTGCACCTATCCAGCTCTGACACGTTCATTCAAACAACATCTTGACTTTTCTGCGAAGCATTCAGCCATGCTACAATTAACATCCGCCATTGTCTACACTTTCTAGCAAGGTGCTCATTTATACAGCTGGATGAACTAATGCAATGTGGAGTGAATTAAATTGTGAAAGCTTCAAATGAGCAGCCAGAGAATTCAAAGCCACATTCTCTTGAGAATCGTGTGCTCTAACCACTGTGCCACTACACCCCTCAAGTTGGAAGTTGGTACAAACTGTTCGTATTAGGCAGACGTCTCGTGTCTGTATAGTGAGAGTCCACTGCATGATTTATACCTTATTCGTTCTATTATGCATACAGTTCGCTTAACAAATATTCAAGAGTGGAAATATCAAATTGCATGCAGGGGCGTACACCCATTTTCTTTGGTTCCTGGACCCAGCAGACATCACTGGCAAGCATTTCCATTGGAAATCGCTGTCACAGTGTCAGACGCTGCCAAAAAGAGAGTGCACGCTAATTAAGGCATGTAAGGTTAATAGAACAGATACGGTAACATGATTTTTACTATAACAATCACCACTCATTTAAGAACCCAACTGCATTACAGACACACAGTTGTATGCAATATTTTATTAAACACAGAAATCATATTCAACACCAACACAGAGCATCAGGGTTAGTTGAATCTGTTAAGATATACCTTAAATAAAAAATATCGCTGGAACAATGGATCATGATCGTGTCACCGTTAGTTGTTGAGAGCAAGACAAGGACACTGTGCCAGATTGGCTCTCGCTCTAAACAAAACTCAGACTGCTCAAATGATATTACAGAAATAAAAATCCAAACAAGCAAAATTACTTGACAAAACTTATCATTTAATTAGCCATTCAGAAATTGTGAGCAAGACAGAAGTGGATATTGTATTTGCATATAACAAGGGGCTGGATAATTTCTCGATATCACAAATAACAGTAAACCAGTTAGTATCTTTCCAATGCTAAATGTCGGTACGCAGGAATAAAAGCATCCCTTCCAACATCAATTCATACAAAAACACCTTATGTAGTCAATATGAATGGCATACATACATACACACAAACATACATACATACAAAGTATCCGTCTTTTGTGTACGTACACTGGACTGTAGTTTGATACCAAATATGTCACACACACATGCCATTCGAATGACAGCAGTTCTTTAATACAGACGCACGAGATGAGATGTAGAAATATGACCATACTTGCGCAATGATTACTCAAACACCAACATGCCCGAGATATGAACAAGGCAGTTTCCTGGCTACCAATGCCCGGTATCATACTGGACCAAGTATTCACGCAAAACATAGAACTTCGTGAAAGACCGCCAGAAATATGGAACATAATGGACAAGGGACCGTTTCAGTAAGGTAACGAGCTCACGAGGAAAATCCATCTTTAAACACAATCCCTTCTAAAATTTAAGCATTTTTTAAATGCAAAAAACATCACTTATCACGGAGGACACTATTTCCACGACACCGGCAAAAGTATCCCAGTGGCATTTCACTGTATAGAGTTTTCAGATAGAAGATCACCGAGGAGGGAAATCAATTTTCAAGGGCAAAACCGGGCTCATAAGAATGTTAGTGAAATAGTCCCCTACATCAGTACAATTCTTGTTTATTAGTAAGTACAATCCATAAACCATTTCCAGGGCCTCAAACGTTTCATCAACTCGCTAACACGCCTGCAATTTGGAAGCTGAAATGTAATTTCTTTGTGTGCACGCCTAGTATTTACAAAGATCACTGACATGGTGATACGTTAACCAAAGATGTCATACAAATCAGTAAAAAACAAGCAGAAACAACCCATAATTTATAGTCCATCTTACTTTGTGTTGTATTTCCAAGAGCTTCCCAGTTAACGGGATTGAATGTATAAAATTCACTGCACAAAAATATTATAATATAGCACCTCTGTAAAGGCAAAACTTGATAAGTAGACCAATTTTGATCAATGTATTATTACATTACTGAAACACTGCAGTTCTTTTTATAAATTAAATGCACTAACATTCTTGTTTTTGCTTAATCTCTGCAAGCATACCAAGGTAAAACAGGCTGTTGGATTCTTGTCTCCCCTTCTGACATCAGTGTTCTTACTCAACAGTGGTGCCACCTGGTGAATATTAACAAAACAACACATTGTTTTTATATATAATAATAAGGTATTCTTTGTACTGCTTTATCTTCTTCTGAACAATTAACAAGTGTGGTTGCAATTTTTTGCCACATCATTTGATTGCCCCATTTTTTTAAAACTAAAAAGCTTACAAGAAACTGGAAAATTTATTGGTCTTAGGCAGGTTATTACAGTTGCAGTCTAGTGCTACGCACACCTCATCATCAGCATATTGGACAGACACACCTGACCCTATTACTCCTCTTGGTCCAGTAATTATGCAGACAAGAGGACCACGAGAATGAAAAAGGACACGTGAAACAACATGGCACTGACCACCACTGATTTCTGGTGGCCAACACCGGAACAAAACGGACAGAATGACGGCATGAGCAGAAACGATATGGGATGGACAACATCTATCGAATCGATATGTTACACAGTTGGCATTTGCCTATTCATCATGACAAACAATTCATCGAATCATGACATCGAACGAAGCAACCGTCACCGACCGTGCGACCATGTCTGACGGGTGGTGACGAGAAACTAAGGTCAAAAACATCTCCAACTGCATTATATAGTTAACAGCAACTGCAACGTTTGCTGACGTGTCATTAGTGACAGACTGTCACAATACAAAACCTGGGCCGACCTGCAAGGAGTACATCTCTTTCAACAACACATAGAAAACGCAACTGCAACACAGCTGCAATCTGATGATACAGTAATACGGTAACAGATTTGTTAACGGGCATTAGCTTCCTATACAAACAGTGCCTTTATCGACTCTAGCAAAACACTGTTTCTCACCTTCTGATAACTGCTTTATATATATAAATTGCTAACATGTAGCAGAGCTTGCAGCTAATCAAATGAGTGGGCAGCAGCGTAGTCATAAACATGAACACATCAGTTGCAATACTGCATCCGTTTAAGCTTGTTAACACCGCCACAAACCATTCGCACCTCGCACACACATTCAAACATTTAACAACCACCGATATACATAGAAAAACAAGACGTATAATAATCATAACAGCTTTGAACTTTGGCCGCGTGGGCCACTTATTTTCACACATAATCGATTCATTAATTTAACAAACAAACAAACAATTTCGCCATACCTTATCTCGGAAACACACCAATTAACAGCGGCACGACAGGGCAAGCGGCAGAGCCACCGTAAGTGATAACAATGACACGGGTTCCATTTGCAATACCAAAATACACAATTAAACGCAAATACACGTTAAACAAACATGACATGTAAAATCTGACGAAATCTGTTATGAAAGATGTCCGACACTGCCCCTTTCACAGGCTCAAATACAGACGACCAATATTTGAAAGAGGAGACAATCAACATCATACAACGAACACCATATCTCTTGCCCTGCCGTTCTACACAATCTTGACCAGCGGTCTGGTCAGCTAGCACTGGCTAGCCAACGTACTACACGTGCATCACTACGTGACGTTCACATGATGCCTTCTCTTTAACCTTATCACAAACCACCATCACTTCTGCGCAGGTCTGAGGCACCAATGCTCAGTCAAATATACAACAAAGCTTTGAAGCTACACTCTCTTGCCAGTTGAGCCATACTGCAGTTTCCACATGCTACTGTTACGCCATCTAGTGAATGCATCGCCAACCAAACCGTGCCTAAACCAGAAGTAGGTGCAAGCAAACTACCACTCGACACGGCCAATCTTGACGGGTGTTTTTTGCATCAGAACAGGCAGTCACTCTGGAAGAAATCAGCCAAACTAGACACACACCACCAGATTCAGCCACCAGGGTGCATGCGTAGGTAACGGTGCGATCATTGCACTAAGAAATCTCCACGGGAAAACAATTTGCAGGTTGGAACCAACATGGTGGATGAATCAAGGAAACACAAATATTAACACCTATGCCAAAGCTCCCTCACATCTGTACACAAGTGAAGCCCCTGTAAAGCAATGCCACACACACATTGTCACTTATCATGAGCCAGATCGAGACACTGCTGGGAGATGAATCTCAATATTCTGCAGTTTCGCCACAAACAACCCGGTTTCCCAACAGACTGTGCAGGTGAATTAAACAGAAACCGTTTTCTGTAATCGCAAAACGTGCATGGATCTCACACAGAACACCTGTCACGTATATTTGTAAATGTACGCCATCTAGCAGTCATTGCATGAACTATCAAACAAACATGGCCAGCAGTAAACACCGCATCTAGTAAAGCAGTGCAGTCTAGCGGTGGAAGCACGAACTACCACCAGCGATTGAAACAGCATTGAGGTGAAAAAAAAGAAAGGCACATCTTTGGTTGTAGTAGCCATCAATTTGTCAGCAGAATATTCCTCAGTGTCACGCAATCTATCTTATGGCATCAATCATTTGGCGAGAACCATCTTGGGCTATATGAAGCATACTTCCTGATCAAATGCCAATTGAATTATGCCAGTGCGATCTGCCATGCAGGACGCAGGCTGTGACTCAATTAGTTATAGTCGTAGTCTTGTTAGCCATGTCGTGCAGAACTCTCCAGTGAGAAGGCAGGAACAAGACTTTGGTTGTTAGTAACCTAAACACATTCAAAGTAACTTTCAGCAAGATGAAATAGCACATACGTTCTATGATTGCTGCCATGCTACGGCTTTGATGGCATCATGTATTCAAGAGGGTACCAGCTGTACACCTATTACTTTAGTTGTTAATCGAAACACTTCTTCCACAAAACAGCAACCATGTGATATCCAGCTGTCGCCAAAGCGCTCTGTCTCAGTTGTATTGCTTGTCGCTGTAAAACGTTACTCTGGACGTACCTGCAAGCAGAACAGGTAGAACTGAGCATCACACACTAAACTTTGTAGGGACACATTCTCATGACACAAGAGTATGACATGAACGAAACAGTTACCACATTGTGTTGATAAATTTACGTTACACAACATTACCAATATATATATATTATTGTTCCAATGGGTTTGAAGAGTGGCAAACCTACGTTAGTATCCAGTATAACATAAACCTGCCTGCTATTTTGTACAAATGTGTTATTTAGGTTTGGTTAAATTATTGGAAAAATTACCACATATGAGAACTGGGTGAAAAAAACAAGTGGTTTGACTCTATATACTACTACTATAACACTATGAACAGGGGTGTTCACACTTACATTCCCAGATCTAACAATATATAACAATCAAAATATTTTTTTCGACAATTTCAAAAACTGTATGCACTTTTTATTAAACATATTAGTGATCATTCATAACTAATTAAATTTGTGAGCTATTCATACAGTGTACTAATTCTCAGATTGGCTAGATTAATAGCGGAATCTTTAAGCTAGGATTCAATAAGTACGGAAATGTCGTGTGGATTTGATATGTGGCAAAAGTGGAACTTAAGGTGGCTCTGGTGGCAAAGACATGCTTGTTTTGAATTAATCATTTCTAATAAAAAGATTGAAGATAGACAAACAATTTATTCTCAGACTCTGCCTAAGACATCAAGCAATACTCTAGTACAAAAATAATTAAGTTTCTAGGTTGTTTAATGATATTTCCATGCTGTTAAAGACAATTTAAAAATATGTAAAAATCACCTCAAAATGGCATTTTATTTCATTTTGAGAAATACCATGAAAGGAAAATTTGCATGTTTGTAAGCACAAATATATTACTGACATTTCTATGGATTTGTTTTGTGAACAAATGCTTATTAAGCATTCTACAGCTTCATAAAACTGTTACAACAATGTTGAAAGACAGCCAAAATTTGAAGTGTATTTTTGGCACAACCCCTTCACCGATCGTAAATCAATCCCCAGCAATTTGACACACGTGTAAAGCCAGCATGCCACGTTGTAGCTTCGTAACTATTGCAGTTTTTTGTTATGACTAAATGTCAAACGACTTTGTATTTTTATGACTGGCCTACAGCCCCACATGCTAGTCTGTGTTTTGGTGGCACCTGATTGGTCAGGGGTCAACCCCGGGTTACTGACAAATGGCGGCGTTGTCGAGCGTGGAACGGCGTTCGGTCGCAAAACAAGAAGACTACCGCCAACATTGGTTATTTAACATTGCAATGCAATTATGTAATCTTCATAAAACAAAGATACTGGTATCAGAATAACCAGACTATGATATGCGTTCACGGCGAGCGAATTTACACTTGCGGACATCTGCGCTGGTGTGAAACTGACGTCATCGTTTCTACAGAAACATCGTTATACTTTCCAAGAATTTGAAGGGGAATTCCACTGAGACACACAAAGTAATAATTAAAGAACAGACTGGTGACATATGGCACTAATGCCATGTTTTCGTTTGTAGTACATATGTTCGTTCCAACACCTACTAATGTTCTATGAAGAAAAACGTAAAGAAGTCAAAGTTCTGACACGATAACCATTGCTCAAACCTTAATAGACGTAGCCCAGTGCCCAATAAAAATTAATAGAATTAGTTTCATATGTACGTAGGAAAATGCATTTTTTTCACGCAGATGTGGATACGGAAAACTGAATCGCTCCATGTAACGATACAAATTGTATCCTCACTGGAATTGGAAAGGAAATCCCCAGAAGTGACGTCACTGTACAGAGATATTTCCAGGTATTTTCCGTACATATGGGATCCTAGCTTTTAGTATTTAACTACGCCAGTTAACAGAACACAAGCACATAATCCTTGCCATGTTTCTCCAAGAGTAAAACGATTTTCAGAGTGGTGGGGAAAACTAGGCACAAACTGCACCTAGGATGTCAATATTTTTAGTTCTAAATGGTGCATTCTGGTATGTTTAGACTTTAAAGCGACAAAAGTTGCAATTTTTTTTAATAACTGGCAAGGCAGATACACACTGTGGTGGCATGCTTTGTTAGTCATATTAGGGAAAACACTGTGCTAGGATCCAGTGAACCTAGTCTGTCAGCATGTACGTATGCAAAGACACAGCAATAAACACTTACGCTTAGGTCTTGTGACCTTCTCCCATTCTGAAACATCAATATTGCCAATGGTCAGCACCAGACAACTTACATTTTTACACTTTCAAATATATTTTATTAGCAATAATAAAGAACTACTTTTAACGAAAATACAGAACATATAAATGCTATTTAAATGGCTTTCTCTCATGACTACACAAGCTAGATGACACAATTACAAAATCAACTTACAGATCTGCCTTAGCCTACTAAAATTCATCAAAATACTTTCACTATTACACACAGACCACTTCTGATGCTACTTCTACTCTACTGATTTACTGCCAGTTACCCTAAACCCTTTTATACTGGCCTATTTCTGACAACACATTTAAAACAATGGGGCTTGAAACCCCAAATGACCACGGGTCCAAGTGTCAAAATAATTACAAGAGAAATGGCTGCTCTCAGACCATCCTTTTCCAATCACGTGGCGCATGTATCATTCCAAACAAATGCATTCAAACAGGTGGCTCTTGGTATCTAGCACATATTTTATCATCAAAGGTCATCTGCCAGCATTCACTAATGAACTGACCACCTGGCTTTTAACAAGAACGATAACCAAAGCAACCAGAAAACAATGTTTTTAATCTACATTTCACCCTAATTTGTTAGAATCCAGAAAAGTGAATAATGCCAAATTATTTTCCAAACATACTGATACTATTGGAATTTACAAAGTACATTATTTCATTCATTCATTTACTGTCCTCAGTGAGAATTGAGAACGAGTACTTTTTCATGTCGAACTTGCCAAAGAGTGCTAACAGACAGACTGAGAGACAGACACACAGACTGAGAGACAGACAGACAGAAAGACCGACAGAGAGAGACAGAGAAAGACATAGAGAGACAGACTGAGAGACAGACCGAGAGACCGAGAGACAGACAGACAGATAGACAGACCAACCGGCCAACAGACACGCAGACAGACTATCTATACTTTAATAAGTTATATTATAAATAAAAATACTATTGTATCCACATGCAACAACCCGTAAATAATTACCTTTGTAAAGGAACTTGATGGCTCCCTCAACGTCAAACTTGCCCTGCTGGAAGTTGAAGTCATTGGCACGGATATACAGTGGACTGGCCCCATGCCTGCCATCAGGTTTGGCTGTGTGTAACGGCGTTGGCGAATCACTGACCACATGAACACGTTCGGGACACGCGTACGAGGTACTGGACGTGGGCAGCTCTGGTGTTGCCCCCTGGTGTGGACTAGCAGTGTGGGTCAAGATGATACCATTCACTGGCACGAGGACCTTCGTCCTGTAAACGTCTGCTGCGTCATCACCTGGTGTTTGCAGCGATGGCATGGTGTCAGCAACAAGACTAAGACTACTATCACGTGGTGGTTGTTGCTGCTGCACAGGGTCCGTCATGGGGCTCTCGCGCTCGCGTGTCGCGCACGCATCGTTGCAACTCCCCCCGTGGTGCGCGTCGCTGCTCTTCGTAATGTCATTAACAGAAATCGTCTCAGGCCCGAAGCCAAACGATATGCCAAGATTCTGCGGTAGCTCATTGAGCTTCTTGTCGAAAAATATAACAGACTTATTTGTCGTTTTACTCCTCTTTATCGTATATCTCGTCTTTGACGCGGTCGCTGCCGCCCGGCTACAACCCCCGGTGCTCGACGGCGCACAGGCATGGGTAGCAGGTGTCAGGCCACTATTACTCTGCGGCGATAACATCTTACTGCTATCAACGTTTGTATTTACAATGCTAACTGATACGTCGCCGCCTGCAGCACCCGAGCTACTTGGCGGGTGTGGCAGACTTTTGTTACTACATTGTGTTTCCTTGGCAACGTCTTCCTTATTACTAGGTGGCACTGCAGCAGCAGCGTGACTTGGAGCATTCCACGGACACACACTCTGACGGGTGACGTCCGTTGCAATGAATTCTGGGATGCCTGTATGTGGTTGGTCATCATTGCCGCCAGACCGAATCGGGCAGGGCTTTGATTCAATGTTGCCTCCACGAAGGTCACCACACACTGAAGGCTCGGACCTTGTCCTGGGGCATGATTCTAGCCCTGAAACTGTTGGCGAATTTGGGTCACCACCCAGCTGGACACCATGTGTGGACGACTGGCTGCACACCAACGGTTGGTTAGTGGACTCCGCGTCCATCTGTGTCAATGTACTGCATGCGATCTTCTTCGTGATGGTGACGTCAGGCATCACCAACGTTCTGACACCGTCGCTGAGCGGACTGGTATCAATGGAAGACAGCACTGGCAATGACACTGCCAGCTGTACGCATGAATACTGGGACTGGGCCACAGCCGCCTGTTTTGTATTCTGTAAACCTAATGTCTCTACTCGTTCTACACTGGTGATCACAGCTTTATCTCGGTCGACGTCCTTTGCATATTTGACACCTGCGGTGTGACCGTCGACGCCCGTCAGATGCATCTGCTCAGCCCGGTAGAGTGCACCACCTTCCTTCCCCGGCCGCTGCGCTGCTGCGATTTTTGCATAGGACTGCTTTGCAAAGTTACTCGGAGAAAGCCCACAGTCGAGTCGACCGCTAAGTTCCGAGCCAATCGGCACCGACTTCACGGACTCCATATCACTGTCATCCTGCATACCATCCACGGGCGGGGCGTTGCCCGTCGAGTTGCGTCGCCCCTCCCGAGATCGCCCCAGTACTGGGAAGGAGGACGGGCTAAGCGCCCTCTCGACGTGCGCGTCATCAGAGCCGACACTCGATGTCGGCGGCGGCGGCGTCACCGAATGCGCGCTAACGTGTGGCTTGCGATGTGGCTCCACCTGGCAGAAGGCATGCAATGCCGCATCCCTCTGCACGACGTTGGCAGCGTCCTTCGCACGTTTCTTCTTCTTTTTCACCTCCGTGAACTCGGCTTCTTTCGGCGGCAGGATGCAGTCGAAGTCCGTGAAGATGTACGTGTCGCTGCAGATTGGCAACACCAGCAGCGCGTCTTTCATCGTCCTCGTGTCGAGCATGGAACTCATGTTAATGACAATGTCCGACACAGAGCTTTCCTCGCTTCCTGTGCACACATCCGAAGCTTTCCCCTCCGATCCGATGTTCTGCCCCTTACCATCAATTTCCGTTACTTTCCGCTCGCTCTTCCCGCACCCGGGTTTCTTCGCGGGAAACGACTTCTGCTCAGTGGCACCTAGCGACGGAACGCCGTTCACCTGGCCGTTGGGTCGCTGCTTCTTCCGGCCATTCTCGATGTAGTTTAGCAGTGCTTCGACGTCGTCATCGCCACGGTTACCGGGGATGTCCTTGGCCTGCGTGGTGCACGCGTCCTTCCGTCCGCGTTTTGCTTTCTTTGCCTTCTTCTCAAGGAAGCGACTGTCAGACGATGATGACATCTGGCTCTGGCTCATGTCGGAGAACTCGTAGCCGCTGTCAACACGAGAGTGAGGCTCCAACGACCCACTGTCTATTATCTTGCCGCTTGAGTGCTGCTTCTTTGTCGTCGTCATCGTCGTACCTACGGGGTTCCCGTTGATGTCCCTCTGTGATCTAGCGTCCTCGCCCTCGTCACCTGACAATAGACACACGTTGTTACATTTGTAATCAATTGGACTATAAAAGTAATCATGACCAACGATTAAATGTTTGTAATTGTACAGAAATTGTGAAGTGATGTTATTAAATTAAAATACATTTATAAATGAAATTATATAGGTGGTTGCAACTTTTGAAAAATTACTGTTATCACGTCAATTTTCAATTAAAATTACTACCTGTCAGCAATGTTTGTTTAGCGAAACTATTTAAAGATATATTATGACATCAGTGTTTCGCTCTGGTCACACCTGTATCCTGGCATGGATACTGTGCGAAGACTTTGGTGCATGCACACTTTGTTTCATGCCTCTTCCACAGACCACACCACACCACTTACAGAGAACCACAGGAGATAACTAGTTTACTAATTAATTACCAAACTATTTTTGTCAATATTTCTTACTTTTAATTCCAGTGGCAAATTTTGTCAACTGTATTCACTGTGTAAGAAATATGATGAAAACCGCTGTGGACAGTAGCACAAACTTCATACAGAGAAAATCGCATGAAATTTACAGCCCAAATATTTCACCATTTAGTAAACAGAAGCATGGTCACCCACCACAATATGCAGTCAGTGACAGTGTTAATCAACTGTTATCTTTACTGTCAACACCGCTATCGTCAGATCAAATTACAGTGCACAATAACATGATATTAGGACAAGTGCAGTACACACATTACCCCATATGAACCTCAGGGCTCACACCCTTAGCTAGAAATAATTTTTGCCAGTCTTGAATTAATCAAAAGTACACCTTTTAGCACGCGAACAGCTTGTGTGGCGGCCATTCACGACAATCACAGCCATTACTGGCCAGTTTAGTTTTTTCAATGACAAACCAGCATCTTGTCATTTGAGCCATTTATTTAATTAATAGCGACCCATTCAGTTTGTTTCACTACTAGTCATTAACGTGGGCCCCTAGACTTGGAACTATTTGTTAATCTAGTGACCATTTGGCTCCCTCTAAATTCCACCAGTCTTATCGGTTGTAATTATTCATCTTGGCCAGTCATCTGCTAGTTCTGAAGACAGGCAGACTGGTTTCTAGCTAAGACCCTGATGAACCTACCTTTGGAGTGCTTCTTCTTCTTTTTCTTCTTCTTTGCCGCAGAGCACTCTGCGGCTGTAGCGTCATCAGTTTTATGACTATGCGGCTCCTCCAGGCTAGAATGCGACACCCTGTTTTGCACCAACTGTAAAACCGACTGTGTCAACCGTTTCTGACACATTGGGTCGCCAAATGGAGGGCTGGGGCGTTTACTGTACGTACTTTTCTCAATGCGCACCCGGTTGGCGGGTGACGCCCCCGAGAGTTCGCGACTGAACCCTGTGGCATTATCAGCGGCACGATTCTGTATCCCGAACGAGACTGCGGCGTCGACAGCGTGACTGTGCACACCTGTGCTGCCATAGTTCTGAGACGAGTACGAGTTCAGCGGTTGTTGTATCGTCATAGTCTTCGCCTGGTTGATGCACTCCATCGCGTCGTCGCCGCAGTCTGTGCCCATCGGCACGTAGCATGTATCTCGGTTGATGAGCCGCTCGTGCACGTTTACATTGACAAGATTGTCGTCTGACTCGTCATCGCTGTGCACTATGCTGTCGGTTGAACTCACAGAGAATCGCTCGTCATACTGCTGGTCGTTGCTGGCTCGCGTCTTCGCGTTGTGAATGTCCTCAATTGTTTTGTACCGACCGCTTGCCCGATGCGCCTCATAGACTCCGTGGTCGATCGCCCCCATCTCGTACTCCTCGAACCGTCGTTTTGCATCGTCGAGCGACGGGACGTCGTCCAATCGAGGGGAATCGTTCGATGAAGCAGTGTCATAATCGACCTTGAACGTGCCATCGAAGGCAACGTTGTTCTGTTGCTGCAGCGCTGACACAACCTTCGGCTTGCCCAAGGCCTCGACCGCCGCCACAGCAGGGGTGGTGTAGTAGTCAAATGCGCCGCGTTGGTCGTCTTCATCGTCGTCGTCTGTGTTGTCGCAGCAGATCAACGGCGCTATCGGCCGCCCGAGGTTCAGCGACAATTCACTCTGCTCAGCCTCTTCACCGTCTGCGCCATCGGAGAATGGGGGCTGCTGGGACGTCGCGCTGTGATTGGCCGGTGCGTTCGACAGAGCTTCGACTGGGACGTCTTCCATGTCCACACAATCGGTGCACCGGGGGGTGGGTGGGTCACATGCGTCGTCGCCGTGACAACCAGGGCAGCCACGGTGACAGCGAGTGCTCGGGCCAACACTGCTCTCGCACTGTCTTCAACCTGTCAACGGAAAATACAAACAATGTCAAACTGCAACAGGATCAGTCAAGAAAACACCACTGGTCCTGAACTTTGATTTATTGTCCCTGTATTTGCACTATGGTTTTAAAAAATGGGTCCTGGGTGCATACAAGTTTGAAAAAACGAGGTCCCTAGCTAGTTTCCAGCCTAGCTGTCAGCTAGGAATTATCACCTATTCATGAACGATTTCCATTTTCATAATTTAGTTGCTAGGTGGTGCCATCATTTTGTCATCATATGCACATTGCAAAATGAAACTGTATTAGTCTACACAATTTGGATTTGTTGTATTTCTTTGTATGTAAACCACTGAACCACCTAACACAGGTCTAGAGGCAACTTCGAACAACTGTAGAATTGCGTCGAAGAGACATGGTGAAATTTGAAAAACGAGTCCTTCCAAATAACCATTCCCATAGGCCGATTCTGAAGGTGCCTAATCCTCCGTGTGGCGCCGCCCTGGGCGTAGTTTTGTGGAACACCTCTAGGGACTGATTCGCAAACCAGAATACCATTCCAATCCATGCACATGTTCATTCAGACTTCAGCTTTTGAGCGCAGTCGTTGTGCATTTTAAGACTTCCTAATTTATTAGCGGTAGCAATAAAAAACAAAGCGACATATGAACATTCTTTTGTATAACTAACCGCTCGTAATCACGAAACAAATTATGGACCGTAGGGTGACAATAGTAATAACAGAGAGTGCAAGCATTCTAATCCCGACTCCCATCCCAGGGTCGATCACGCCAGTCGGTCGTCTAACAATCGAACCAATTTGATGCCTCAGTGTGTTTATGCCATGATTCCACATTGTTTCATATACACAGTACATTGTTATAAAATATTGATTTGAGGGAACTTTTGAGGCCCAAATAACGCTCCGGTTTGCGTCAACATACGATTTATTAATATTGCTTGTTTCAAGTATGGCGTCCAGTAACCCGCGGCTGCAGTGGCGCACACTGATTCAAATATGAACGAGCCCTATTTGGGACATTATGTTACTGAAACAATGTGGAATAATGGAATAAACGCGTTGAGGTATAACATTTAGGCACAACTATCATAATGCCGAAATCGGGGTGGGCCTGGATCCTACGTCACAATTAAATGTCCACAAAGTAATGCGCAGTTCCATCTGCTGCCTATCGGCTATTTTAATGCTACTGTCATCACCACGGTCTGGTTTCCCGCCACCGAAACAAATTCAGGAGCCTTCCAAAGTGAGTCGTGGCTTCCTCGATATCCTTAGGTTAGCTTTAGGAGATCTCCCAATGTGACATTTACACGCAAGTCAGGGTATCTAGCAGACTAGCACGCCCTCTCATAAGTCAGGAAGGCTGCTCAAACTTCCAAAACTACATCGAATATCAAGGGAAAACATCAACAAATAAAACAGTATATTGTAACAAGGCACGTTATTTTGTTAAAGGAAATAAAAATAAGGCATTAGCTAAAATCCTTTTTCCATGTGTACACAAAGTTTAACATTGTATGTAACATTTGACAACATTAAACAAATACAGAAAAATACATTTATAGCATAAATTTGATTTTAAGCTCGTCTGTGAAGCGATTCCCGCGGAAAATGAAATTTTAATGAGTTAGGCGATCACGTGGTATCGTGACGTCACTTATGACACACACTCGCATCAGGCCGACTCTTTCCATGCATTCAGAGCATGTTTACAAGGATAGCTTTTGGGTCGAAACGAGCGTCAGAACGAGTTATTGTGCAATATTCCGATGTAATACAAACACTAGTCATCATAGAGGAACAAACATTTATCTTACGGTTCCATATGAATCGAATGTTATTCAAAACAACGAATGCGAATGGGCCTACAAGTCGACTAGGTTTTGCCGAGCTTGGGCTCGTTTTCCGAATAATTATATCGAATGCAACCAACGGGAGATAATCTACAATAAACATACATAGCAAACATATATTGTATCCAGCTACATAAAGTAACGTGTATAATCTCATAATAGCACTAGAATATCGATATATGAAGGAGTTGTACAATTTATCATAACAACTTAAACCAGTCAGATCGTTTGCATTGGTCCCGCTAGCTCAGTGGGTAGGCGCGTTGGTAAATTGTCGTTTATTTTACAATCGGGCGACGCCGGTTCAATCCTGACAGCATGCAAACCTTTGATTTTCTTTACACTTTTTTGTTTATGTTTTCACGAAGTAATATAAACAAAATCATTTTATACTATAATGCACGGTTTGTAAATATTTTTTTAATTTTTGTAGTAATTATTTATTCGCCACAAAAATTAAAATATGGTCATTATATATAACGATGTTTCTAAATTGTATTTATCCAGACAGATCTCAATCTCTTTTCACATATATAATTACAATATATTACCGTACAATATATTTACAATTAATAAATTATACATTCATTACATTATATTTGTTTGGATAAATAAAATTTAGAAACATCGTTATATAATGACCATATTTTCATTTTTGTGGCGAATAAATAGTTACTACAAAAATTATTTACAAACAGTGCATTATAGTATAATAGTATAATAGTTTATATTACTTCGTGAAAACATACAAAAAAGTGTATAGGAAAATCAAAGATTTGCATGCTGTCAGGATTGAACCGGCGTCGCCCGGTTGTAAAATAAACGACAATTAACCAACGCGGCTACCCACTGAGCTAGCGGGACCAACGCAAACTGTCTGACTGATTTAAGTTGTTATGATAAATTGTACAACTCCGTCATATATCGATATTCTAGTGATATTATGAGATTATACACGTTACTTTATGTAGCTGGATACAATATATGTTTGCTATGTATGTTTATTGGTGTAGATTATCTCCCGTTGGTTGCATTCGATATAATTATTCGGAAAACGAGCCCAAGCTCGGCGAAACCTAGTCGACTTGTAGGCCCATTCGCATTCGTTGTTTTGAATAAAATTCGATTCATGTGGAACCGTAAGATAACTGCTTGTTCCTCTATGATGACTAGTGTTTGTATTACGTCGGAATATTGCACAATAACTCGTTCTGACGCTCGTTTCGACCCAAAAGCTATACTTGTAAACATGTTCTGAATGCATGGAAAGGGTCGGCCTGATGCGAGTTTGAGTCATAAGTGTCACATCTCGGCATCCCGAAAAGCGCGCCAAAAATATGCATATTCGAAAATGTCCGAATGCACACCATAAAATGTGGAATTTCTAATTCATTGAATTTTTTTGGCTTGGTGGACGTGGAAGTAGATAGCAGGATGTAATATATCATGAATTCGAGCAATAGATGTTTTTATTCCCTTTAAGTTCTTGTCAGTATCAAATTAATAATGATAATAACCATGTTTACATGGGTTATATAAGTTGTGTTATTTAGAAAACAATACTTACAATTAAAACAGAGCAATAAGCGAGACCCTCGCTACAGGCTCGGGACCCCCTCAAAAGAAGGCTGGGAGTCCCGAGGACCTTCGAACACAAACATCCAGGTAAACCCCTGCCACAAACAGATTGGCTCCTACACTAACGACAAAGACTGGTCCTAAATGACTGGAAGTTGCTGACAGTTCTAAATTGAGAGACAAAATTTGACAGCTATCTCTGAGCTTGCCACATAAAAATGAACAGTTGTTACCTAGACTCTAGCTAATGGTTTCTTGTCCACTTGCCGTGTGGAGTTTTTGCTATAAATGACAGTCTTGTTAAAGCATATTAAACCAAAATAAGTGTGTAGTATTACAGACATACGTCATGCAACTGTAACTCCAGTGTCAAGTTTCTACAATCAACAAACTGTATGCAGCAATAGAAATATGCAAAAATGTTCACATGTCCACTGGACAAGTTAGCTTTGAAATGTACTAGTCCGCCAAAATGTTCACTTGTCCAAGTAATTATAGCAGTGAATCAAAGCTTTGAAAAAAGGTTAAGAAATTATTTAATTTTAAACAATCTTCCTACTGTTGGGCACAATTTGGTCTCAAATGTATTTTTTAAATACTTGTTTAATTGATAATATTTCCCAGGGCATTAAGTGATTAAAACATATTAAAAGGGGAAATATATTATGGTGTTTCTACAAATATTTTTTTTAATGCTGAGGTAGTGGAAATGTGCACTTATACCGACAATATAAATATTACAATGATTATGAAAATGAGTCAATGAGACAACAGTTAGGAATTTTCCTTGCGATTTTTCATAACGTTGGAAGAAACTGCTACCGACAATTAAAATGAAACTGTCAGACGTTTGCGTCAGTTTGTTGTTGCAAACCCCACCCCTCCACCCAGAGTACAATCAATGCAAAGCCAGGAAGCACTTTTTTTTACATAGATCAAACTAATGTGATATTGTTTTATTCAACCTATACGTACTTCAGTATGTGCAAAGTTCAGTATTTTACAATCTGAACATAAATTTTATTTAATCACCAGCAAATAAATTCACATCTTTGCTAGTCTTATTAAATCAGTATAAATAATATTATGTCAGTAATATTAAACAAAATTTAAGTGTACCAAAATTAAATTTACAAGGGACCATCTTATAGTTATATTGTATATATTGAATGACGTTGTAACGTTGCTATCACGCATAGACCGCCACTGTAGGTCGCTGTGCCGTACATGTCGCCGGGCCCTGGCGGCAGCGTGTCTTTCTTAAATTAATTTGGATTTGAGTTGTTTAGATCCTGTCATGCATCCGTTATTTTGTCTTAATGTTGTGTATATAAATTGTAATTTATGTTTACTAAGTTAAATCATGTTTCAAAACATCAATTCTGTAGGTTCTGCAATCAGGGAATGTTTGTCTGACAGATGCTAATTCTGTCTGTTTTCCACATTCGCAAAAGGCAGTGTCCCTAAACTCACGACTTGTGGTAAAATAAATATGATGAAGACACGGCAACACTACTCCGTTCACCAACCAACACCACAAGTTCACTGGAGAGCTGAAAATTCATCCTGTGCTGACAATATTTTTCTGATCTGCTGAACCAACTTTTGGTGATTTCGTGAAGTCGAAGACTGCCGAGTCCGTGTTGGTTAATATTGGTTTTATTCCAATAAAAGGTAGTGATACTCGAATAGACTATTTATTAAGTTCATCAAATGTGTGGAAGCAAATTGACCGTCAGTAAACTGAACTAGCTTTTCCTACGAGAACAGCAGAGCTAGATCGGTGCAGATGACGCAGTTAACGGACACACTATGTTTCGCGGAAAACTGATACGCAGGTAGACACAATTTTAAATATGTCAAGCTTGTAAGAAGCTGTTCAAAATTGTCAACATTTATCTATTCACAGAGCACACGAAAGGGGGGAGGGAATCAATCAAACTAATTCTGAAAATGTTGGTCACATGTGAATTCCATAACCATAGTGATTATAAATAAAAATGTTTGTAAACATGATAACGATGGATTACATGCCCATTGGTGTACTGTGTCACAACCCTTACCTACCTCTCTTAAATCTGGACAATTATCAACATTTTATTGTACTAATTCAGGGGGGTGGGAGGGGGTCTGAGAATGTTATGTATGAATAGGTAAATGTGAACAACAGTGAATGACCACAAGTAGTAACCCTGTCTTTTAATGATTCCATTACAGCTCATTCTTCCTTAGCACAATGTGACTGGAGCATCATTAGGGTGGGGGCATCCACATAATTAGTAGTTTAGACAAAGAGACCACACTATGCACATCCACAGCATGTTACAAATCCCTGTGTGGGATATTTTATTTCCCCTGGCGTAGGCACCTGGTAGATGGCATGCCACAGGCCAAAAAAACATGCGCAATAAAATCCAAAAACAACAAAACTTAATATCACGACACATCCTCAAAACGTCTCGGTAGACTTTACAATGACACGCAAGACGCATCCCACTAGCATTATGCATTTATCTATACATCATAAACCTCTGGCTCTCAAGCAACCAACAGTAACTCTGACAACCAACCAAGCAGTAGGGTTGAATACAGAAAGCTACATCTCACCCATGTTAGCGAAAACGATGTTGAAAAAGGGCCAATATTGCTGACATGCCTGCCATATTGTCTACTCTTCACGTGACCTCTGACCTCAACTTCCGACTGACTAAGTGTCACCCAGGCCACTTACACCGTCAGAGTGCCAATCCTGCCGAGTTAGGGAGCGTGTTGAAAACTGTATCTAGCACTTGTTTTGTTATTATTTACTTAAGGTAGCTCTGGTGGCAAAGACATGCTTGTTTTGAATTAATCATTTCTAATAAAAGTTTTGAAGACAGACTAACAATTTATTCTCAGATTCTGCCTAAGACATCAAGCAATACTCTAGTCCAATAAGAATAAAGTTTCTAGGTTGTTTAGTGACACTTCCATGCTTTTAAAAACAATTAAAAAATAGGTCAAAAAACACCTCAAAATGGTATTTTATTTCATTTTGAGAAATACTCTGAAAAAAAATGCACATGTTTGTATGCACATTTTTAAAGCATGCTACAGCTTTATAAAAATATTACAACAATGTTGTAAGACAGCCAAAACTTGAAATGTATTTTCTCCTTCACCGATTGTAAATCAATCCCATGTAATTTGGTGCACATGTAAGCTTGCATGCCAAGTTATAGCTTCGTAACTATTGCAGTTTTATAAAAAAAATTACATTAAGTAATGCTTCTTGGTGATCGTTGATAACAGACATGTCACCAAATAGGCGGGTCCTGCATAAAATGTGACGTTTTTTCATTGGCAAGCAGTTTATTTGAATACAAATTAAGGAAAACAACCGTTTATGAGATATCCCCATGTTTTCCCGCCAACTAGACCCTGCAATCTGTATTTGTAATGACTAAATGTTGAACGACTTCGTGTTTATGACTGGCCTACGGGCTGACGTGCTAGTCTGTGTTTTGGTGGCACCTGATTGGTTACTGACAAATGGCGGTGTTGTCGAGTGTGGTATGGCGTTAGGTCACAAAACTAGACGATTATCGCCAGCACTGGTTATTTAACATCACAATGCAATTATGTAATCTTCATAAAACAAGATACTGGTATCAGAATAACCAGACTATACAATATATGTTCACGGCGAGCGAATTTACACTCGTGGACATCCGCGCTGGCGTGAAACTGACATCATCATTTCTACGGAAACGTTGTTAGAGTTTCCAAGAATTTGAAGTGGAATTCCACTGAGACACACAAAGTAATAGTTTTTAAAGGACTGGTGACATATGGCATTAATGTATTGTTTTCTTTTGTAGTACATATGGTCATACCAACACCTACTAATGTTCTATGAAGAAAAAAGTAAAGAAATCAACTGACACGATAACCACCGCTCAAGCCATAAAGCTAGATTGGTTATTTTTTTCACAAAATCATGCAATATATTTTAAACTATATCTACCCACCGTACACAGTATTTTAGCATCTCGACAGATCAAATGAACCACAATTATTTTTAATAAACTGGCAAATATCTTTATGAATATTTATCTTGCCATTCGGTATACATAGACATTAGTCGTTAGAAATTAAAATCAATACAGTATATACCACTTTAATATACCATGATAAATATAATCAGACTTTGCACTTTTAAGAGTTAAAAGTTTGAATGAGTGGAACTGTTGATATTTTTTAATGGAATGGCATAGACTTTCTTCCTACGAAATTTCTTCTTACTAAAGTATTATGTGCACAAGTGCACTATCAGTAAACATATAATTACGCCACTTGAAACCAGTTTTTATGTTTAACTACAGGCTCTGCCGCACTAGTTGATCACCCAAACAGCGCAAATAGACGAGATTGTCAATCCTTTTTCCTTCACATGAACATAATGAAACCACAAAAAGATGACATAAATCATAAGATGACATAAATTATAAGAATGAACCACTGTTACAAAATATGCACTCATAAAAGTATTTTGCCTGATTTATTCAACAGGTGGTGCTTAGCTATTTATAATTACAACTCACAAATCAATGCCTAATGAAACATTACAGCAATATTTTTTTACAAACACATTTTTTTTAATTGGTAAATACAAATTCTGCAAGTTTTATGTTAAATGCCAAATCGCTGACTTTTTATGACAATGCATGTGACAGTTACTGGTAAATCTCTACTGAATAAAAACCACACTTGCAAACGGGATGAAGACTGCAATTTTCCTGTCAGGGTTTACTCCATTAAACAACCAAACATGCAAAGCAATCTGTACATCAAGGACGGCTTCTTTGAAACCACCACAAAGCCGATCTGTCCAAAAGGAATAACTTTTAAAAACTTAAACAACTGTATTGGAACCTGGCCATACGCATCATCGCACATTTACAAAGCTTTAGTTGTTAGCTCTTGAAAGCAAACATGAAAAGTGGGTTTTGACCTGTAAATGAATGGAGTTCCTAGTAGGACTACCCCCCCCCCCCCGGGTTAGTAGAATATAACTAGAGTTTATCATTTAAAAACCTGTGAAGAACCCTCTTTCTCCGAGCAAAGTAGTAACAAAAAATATTTTAATAAACCCACAGAATTAGAGAAAATGTCAATTTAAAAAATTAACTGCTAGTCGAAGTAATTATTCAAGCAGTGAACAAATAAAATCAACAATTTTCTTGTCCTCTGGTTATAAAATAGAGTCAAACAAACCCATGCAATCAATTACAGTGACCATTTGTACAATTATGTCACAATAAAACAGTGCATTCGAGAATCGGCCCAATACTCCAGAAGACGACTAAAGTAACCACGGAAACCAAAGACAACAATAATAATAATGAGATCATTTCTATTGCACCTAAATCCTTGGAAGCCAAGTTCAGAGGCGCATCAAGACAAAAGGATTGGTCAATCTCAAAATCCATAAGCAGTATTCCACTTGTCAACAGATGGGTCAAGGCGCTAGGAAGCTATGGTGAATAGGCAAGGTTGTAAAGATAAGTTTTTAAATGACGACAGAATTTTGTAACAACAGAAAAAGTTGGATAGGTTTTCTTACAGGAATAAATAGTGAATGCAAATAAGATGGTTGCTTACTGGACAGTGCCTGGTATGTAATAGTACAGATCTTAAATATTATATGATATCATACTGGAAGCCAATGCAAAGACTTCAAAAGTGGTCTGTACAAGAAAAACAAGGAGATCTTGTCACTACCCTTGCCAGACAATTTTGGACTTGTTGAAGTTTTGTAATATGATTATATTCTTGCTAGCGATATTATAAAGGAGGGAATAGCAATAGCTAAGTCTGCTGCTAACAAGCGTTGTTGTAATAGTTTTAGCAACAGAAAATGAATATACCGGTGAATACGGCAAAGATCACGAATATGATCAAAACAGCACGGACACGTTCAAGATATGATTTGTCTGAAATTGAAGTTACTATCAAAGACCACTCTTAGATTCCGACCCGAGGTTGCTGGTGTGATATGCCGATTCAAAATACGCGTAGCGAAAAAACCATCAAGTTTACTACGCTGCATTGGAGTACCAATAATTATCAATTCAGTTTTATTTGTATTTAATTTCAATTTGCTGTCAGTCATCCAGCAGAAGATATCTTTGAGACAATCACTAAATTGGTTAATGGAGTGATCTGTATCCGGGGTAGACAACGAAATGTAGATCTGAGTATCATCAGCACAAAGATGATGATCCAAGTTATGTATTTGTATAACAGACCTTAGTAGCGTGGTGTAGAGTAAAAAGCAATGGCCCCAAGAACAGAACCCTGGGAACACCAAATAAAGTTGGCAGTGCAGCCGAAAACAGTTCCCAATCTTTATGGTTTGGCATCTATCGGTTAGGTATGAAGAAAACCAGCTTAGAGCTGTGCCAGAGATGCCGTACCACTTTAATAAGCTTTCAATGAGAATGTTGTGATCAATCGTGTCAAAAGCGATGGGGAGATCTAGTAAGGTAAGTGCAGTCACTTTACCATTATTAATGTTCGAGTTAATGTCATTATGACCCTTTAAGAGAGCAGTCTCTGTTGAATGAAACTGTCTATATGCTGATTGTGGCACATTTGTGCTAACGTGAGACCTCAGATGACTTGCTACAACCTTTTCTAGTATTTGAGGTTAGAAATAGGTCTTGTTTAGGCAGGGATGACTTCTTAAGAAGTGGAGTGACATGGGCATATTTAAAATCATCAAGAAAACAGCCAGGGCAAAGATCAAGTTCACAATACTCATTTGGGGAGGACATAATTATTTTCCTAACTTCATCAACTGTTGCAGGTTCAAATGATACAAGTAGAGAATTTACTTGTGGAAAGTCCACACTGACATTACTTAAAGTATGAACTTGGAAAGCAGAAAGAATAATGTTGATTTTATTCTTAAAGTGACTAGAGAACGAGTCACAGAGACGTAATTGATACATGATCAAGTAGCGATGGAGCAGGCCGTCTATGTAGTACATTGTTGATGCGGATTCCAAAACTGATGCGGATTATCAAAGAACCCGGCAAACATGTTGCGACACTGCACAACCCAAGTCGCAATTTGAAACTAAAAGCAAGCTGTGTTGTGTATAATGGGTCGTAATGACAAAACACAGCGAGCTGGTTTTTTTTAGGTTATTATGGCAAGTCAGCTCTTAATGTGTATACCACATTCACTGCAGTACGGTAATACTGAGTGGGTGACATTGAGGTGTCATTAACCCGTGACACAGCCCCACACAGGTGACTGAGCTGTGATTCAGTCCTTGACCAGACCATCTAAATTTAGGTTCAATCGTAGATTATAGCCAGTAGTGGCTCCTTCTGACGTACCAAAATTAGATTTTAAGTTGGTATATTAGTAGCTCGACATGATCGTCTTTGGTAGATGTGTTCATATGAATTGGCCAATGTCTAGTCTGTAAATATGTGGTACTTTCCAGAAACTGATGGTCTTGAGGCCTAAGTTTTATATATTATGTTACATCATGATGAGCTTCTGTCTTGAAATTTAGGTTATTTAGTGACTAAAGCCAATTTCACAGTGAAAAGTTAGTCTGAGAGTAGAGTTACACTAGGAGAACATCACTGTCAAAGCGATTTAGTCTGGATTAGGTATTCCGCTCAAATATATGGGTTAGTGTATCAGAAGAAAATATATCCCAGCATAATTACACTGTGATAGGGAGAAAGTTCGATGATAGCAAAATAGATAAGTGAGCAAAAAATATATAACTCCAAACACATTAAATTCGAAGGTCACTAGCACTTAATTAGTTTATGCACAAGTCTTGAATTTGTGTTCAAATTTGAGTTTTTTTTTACATTTTTATGCATAATCAATAATGTCACCCCTACTTTTTAGTATTCCCCATTCCAAGAATTCTGCTGAAGTGTACTGGTTATAGTTGAATATCACCAATACGTAAGTAAATATTATTTGCTATAACTGTTGCAATATGGAGAAAACCTTTGAAAGACATCCACAATTAAGATGCACAGGCAAGGCAAATCGTTACAAAGTGTCATGGCGCCCGTGCTACCTCGTGTCAACCGACGTAAACACACAGGGACGCAGATGGAAGGCGCTAACATAAACCGTTTTGCGATCGTTAATTATTACTGAAACAGCATCAGTGATTTGGACATTCATAATTGTTAATATGATTGCTTGTATAATTTACATTTGTTAACTTATATATTAAGCATTGTTGCATTAGAAACAAGCAGTAATTTATGTTATTGTGTGACAGGAATTGCTTTATTATCTAAATTGATTATGTACAGTTGTTACGGTGTTGCAAATATTGCACAAATAAATTTTGTTAGAAAAGTTAACCACACAGTAAAACAGTATTATTTAGATGCAGATATCATAACATTGTGATATTATAGATGTTTCACAGAATTTATTATTTTTCAAAGTTAACTTTGACATAAAATATTACTCTTCTGAGTTCTGACCAAAAGTGGGCTTCATTAGCCAGTATGCCATTTTGAAATGGAAAATGTGTCATTTGACACATAAAATGTGTCAACTGAAACGGAATTTGTTTTTTTCTGAAACAGAAAATGCGTCGTTTGAAACGGAACTTGCCTTTTTCTGAAACAGAATTTTGAAACAGAATTTGCCTTTTTTTCAGTGTCCCTAAGTATGTACAAGTCGATAACTTCTTAGTACGTCCTGTCAATCACTGGTTTAACAGAGATCATCTTCTACACTGATTCTCTTGAAAAAATTATTAAATTTTAGATAGTTGATACACTGGGTCACTGACAATGACCCATCATACTCAACATGAATCATAGTCTGGAACAGATCCTCAAATGACAGCTAGAAGCTAGTATCGTGTTTCCAGTGTAGATATGAAATGAACCAGGTTCCTACAAGTGCTGTATCACAGCTTCAGAAAAGTAGGGGAAAGGTCAGACATTGTTAACACTCTCTAATAAGAGAGTTGGAACTAGATAGATGGCCAATGACTCAACATGTCAGTGCATACAAATTTGGTGCAACTTGCTAGCTTGTTTAGCACTAAACTAGTGCTTCTAAAGTTTGCAAACAAGAAATATGTATCTTTCAGATAAATATTTAAAATTATAAGAGCTTTGCACCTGGTGTCTATGATTAGTCAATAGCATAACCATAGACTACATAGAAAATACACTGTGTTGGTTCCGCTATGCCTATCTCAGCCTCAGGGAAGTAAAACAATTGGTTATCTTACCTTAGTTCTTACCTTAAGAATGGTCAATAATTGCCCATAGTTGAGCAGAGACCGTCTCAAGGTTTGTTTGCTAAATTGCTGTAGTGGTATTCCGTTGTCTATTGATTTTGCTGCTATTGTTGTTGCTGTTAGCGTTATTGTTTTTTCTTTATCTTGTCTTTTCCGGTTTGCCTAGTCTTTAGGCTCGATTGTGTGTGTGTGTGTGTGTGTGTGTGTGTGTGTGTGTGTGTGTGTGTGTGTGTGTGTGTGTGTGTGTGTGTGTGTGTGTGTGTGTGTGTGTGTGAGTATGTGAAGTTGTAGAGGTCTGGATGCTCTCCAGTCTCTTCGGAGGCGGAACTTCAGTAGATTGATTGTCTTGGACTGTGTCTTCTGATAGTGCATTCCAGGATCTTACTACACATGTGGAGAGGAAAGAGTGTCTGGTTCCCGTTGATGTCTGTGTTACTAGTTTTTCTCTGTGACCTCTTGTGGTTCCAGTGGCTTTTAGGTACATCTGCTTTTGTGGACAGAGTTGGCATTTACAGTCCTGGTCGATTTGGTCAAGTCCCTTTACAATTATGAAAGTTTGTATGATGTCAGCTCTTTGTCTTCTGTAGTGCAGTGTAGGGAGATTTAATTCTTTCAATCTACTGCTGAAGGGTAGTCCTCTTGTTTCTGGCACTAGTCGTGTTGCACGCTGTTGGACTTGTTCGATGAGGTTTTGGCCTTTCTTTAGGTGAGGGAACCAGACACAGTATGCATATTCCAGGTGTGGTCTGACTTGTACTTGTAGAGCTGTAGGAATGTCTCCTTGTTGATTGAGATGCCAGAACTCGATTGGCCTTCTTGACACTATTTTCAATGTTATCTTTTATTTAATTAAATAGCCTAAATCTAAATTTGTTGTCCTCATACTGACCCTAACGCCATACATAACCCCATGGCAGTACTTAGTAGACAGACATGGTTAATAAGTTATTTTGGCACTTGTGTAGAATCCGGACCCACCTCGATTTCGCCTTTATAACTTGAGTTTTGCCTAACTTTGATACCTCAGAGCGTTAGTTCCATCATTCAACATCATCCCAGGCATATTTATGTTACGAAAATATTATATCTTAGCACACGCTTGAAGCCCAAATAGCGACCCGGTGTGCGTTAGTCTGCACTGCTGCGGTCGTGCATTACCGCAACGCGCTTGTAAAATGAGCGATATATCGGTGTATGTTGATGCAAACAGGGGCGCTATTTACGCGTAAAAAGTGCGTTAAGATGCAATATTCTTAAACGTAAATAATGTTGAATAATGGAACAATTGCACTGCGCCAGTATGTGTATGACTGTAGATAGATGCGCCGCCTGACGGACTGTGTGTCAGGCCCTGGCGCCTCGTGTTAAATCATCGGCCATGCTTGATTTGCTGTTTGTTGTGTGTGCGTAGGCCTCGATAAGTATCCTTAATAAATCGTTCTACTCTTTGCATTGGTGGTGTCTAATTGCTCGGAGCTTCAGTGTTACCTATTGACCTTAGTGGCGTGGTGGCAGCGGTCCAAAAGACCCACGCGCAACTAAAAACTTAAAACTTTGGTCACTCGCACTAACAGCTTCGAACCACAATTAGTCAGCAGAGTTCCCGCTGGGTAACACCACCAGGAAGCTAAGAGATGGCAAGTCCACGAGCACCGAAGCAGTGGTGTTTAACGAAACAAGAGACTGTCAACACGTTCGAAAACTGGCAGCAGAACCTACTGTATGTCCTGTCACTGGACACCAATTTCACCGGATTCTTAGCAGACGACGCAAGGTGGGAGAAGAAGACAGCGGCCCATCCAAACCGTGGACTAACTAATGACGCAGGCGACATGCCAGGCGGAACCCCCCGTACGGCTCAGCAAAAAACGTACATGTTAGAACTTATGCTTGGTCAAATCGCAAATTACTGCCCGATCATTGCACGAAACACCATAGTCAAAAACTCCACTTCACCTGCAACCACCTGGCAAGTCATTAGACTACACTACGGGTTCCAGTCCACAGGCACACACTTCATTGACATACGCCTCGAGCATGACGAGAGACCAGAGGACTTATACCAACGTTTGGTCGCCTTCATCGAAGACAATATGCTCAGATCAGAAGGAAACATCTCACACCATGATCAAAACATCACAGAGGACGAAGAAATAACCCCTACATTAGAAAACTTTGTGGTCCTCACTTGGTTGCAGCTCATTCACACAGATTTGCCCAAACTAGTTAAACAGAGATATGGTACAGAACTACACACGCGCACTTTGGCTTCGATCAAGCCAGAAATCTCACAGGCGCTAACATCTCTACTTGAAGAAATCCAATTGTCCGAAGACGCGAGGGTCATGCGAGCTGCAACCATTCGTCCACAAGTCAGACCCTCAATACCAAGACGTACACCAGGCCCACATGCCTATCCCCGACGTTCAACAAGCACCAGAGTGTGCCCACTATGTAAACAAGCTGGACGTAGCAACTTTTGTCATTTTCTGAGTGAATGCACACACTTACCGGAAGAAGACCGACGCTACATAGCCAAAGCACGACAGATTATCGACATACTTGACGATGAAGACAAACATAACTCCACAGAACGAGACCAACACCAAAATCATCGATTATGAAATCTCAACAGTGCAAAAAATCGAGGTTCAACAGTCACCTTATTTAAAGGTGTTCTACGGTCACCACACAGCCCGTGTAACCATTGACAGCGGAGCTACTGGGAACATGATTCGCCATGCCACAGCACATAAATTGGGTTGCGTGATACGGAAATCATCACAGTCAGCTCACCAAGCCGACGGGTCGTCACCGTTAACCATCGTTGGCGAAACGACTATCGAACTAACACGCGACAACAACACATTCACATTTAACGGCTTGGTCGTTGAGAACCTTGACGTCGAAATCCTTGCTGGCACACCCTTCATGGAGGCGAATGACGTAACGATACGCCCCGCCAAACACCTCATCACATTGTCCAACGGCACCACCTACACATACGGAGCAACGCACCCATCGTTGAACAGACACGCCGTTAGACGCGCTCATGTGTTACGAGCCCCGCCCACCAACACGACAGTCTGGCCGGGCGAGTTTGTTGAGGTGACTCTACCTAAAGACGTTTGTTGCTCCGATGCTACATTTGCCATTGAACCACGCACTGATGCACCAGTCAGTAAATACGCATGTGACTCTGAAGTATGGCCACAACCAGCAATCATCGCCAGCATTGCGGGTAAAATCCGCATCGCCAACCTCACAAATACTGTACGCATCCTCAGACGAAACGAACATTTCTGCCAAATTTGTGAAGTATTCGTGCCAGACATCGACACAGACACACTTCCCACCAAACCTGCCGTCTTCGTGAACATACGTTCTCACAGAATCGATACCAAATCGACCAAGCACTCCGCCACGATCCAAATCGACCCAGACAAAATGCTTTCAGCCAATGAGAGATCTGCATTTTGCACCATCCTGGAAGAATATGATGATGTGTTCGACCCGAACTACTGCGGCTACAACGGAAATGTTGGGCCATTCGAAGCCGTCGTGAACACGGGCCCAACGCAACCACCGCAACGCAAAGGACGCATACCGCAGTATGCGCGGGAACAACTCATTGAACTCCAACACAAATTTGATGAACTAGAATCTATGGGCGTGTTCGTCCGTCCTGAAGACGTCCCCATCACAGTCGAATAGCTCAACCCATCCTTCCTAATCAAGAAACGTAACGGAGGCTACAGACTGGTAACGGCATTCACAGACGTTGGTCGCTACAGGAAGCCACAGCCCGCTCTCATGCCATACGTAGACAGCACCCTACGCAAAATCGCGCAGTGGAAATACATAGCGACCACTGACCTACCAAATCCCACTTTCACGCGACTCCATGAAGTATTGCGGCGTCATCACCCCATTCCGTGGGGTACGCGTGTACGCTCGTTCCGCAATGGGAATGCCTGGCTCCGAGACTGCGCTAGAGGAACTTCTGTGTCGAGTATTGGGAGGAAGCTGAGATATCAAAGTTAGACAAAGCTCAAGTTATAAAGACGAAATCGAGGTGGGTCTGGATTCTACACAAGTGCCGTTATTTTTTTAAGATTGCCAGGTAATCAGAATGTACGACATTTGTTAAGACTAAAGTAGGCTTACCTGTCTGTAAGCCTACACGAATTCAATGCAGACATAATTCGGTCTTTATCTTTCTGGTCATTGGGAAACATTACATACAAGGACAGCATCCGAAATGGCTAATTTGGGTACTGGATGACGATACCGGTAACTACAACGATGGTCTCTAAAATCGTCTACGAAATCATCGAATGACAAATGTCACTGAATTCGTCATTTTGAAAGCAATGTGCGACTTGATATTTTTATCTTCATTTGTACTTTTAGCGAATGCCAAACAGCTTACTTATGCGGCATACATTCAGCGACTAGAAATACAAATATTTAATCTTGGTAACTATCATAACATGTCATAGAAGCAAGTTAGAGCGTCGTTGCAAATGGACCAGACCCCAGCAGACCTATGCGTGGCAAATGCCTGGTGAAAATCTGGACTGCCAAAGACCAACAGCCATAATTTCGTTACAATTTACCTTTTAATACAGCCATTCTTCCGCAAGGAAAACGTTGCAGGTATATAGATACGTGTGCGTCTTCTGTTATGCTGCCAGCACTTAGAACGAGGGTGTATACTTTAGTTATGTCGGGGTTTTTCTCATCAAGTTCTAGTGTTCGTGCGCAGCCATTTTGAATAATTGCGAGTTGTCATGCTAGCGACGATCTCGCGTGACTCGATCGCTACACGCCGCGGCTTGCTCAAGTAGCCACACACTACAACGACAATCGCAACACCGCAAACGAAACGGACCCACTTTATTAGGGCAGAACAGGTAAAACAGGGGGTCGGGCTAGCGCCAGAGGCAAACGAGGCCAAATGTGTAATGGTATGTGTATAAAGGGTAGACGTAGGATTTCACTAATATTAATATGGGCGTAGCCTCCATCACCCCCTTAAATTGAACCTCACAAAAAACCTCCAACTGCATCCCGCATTGAGACTGAACAATTCCAATCGCAACTTGCTTGAGGCTTACCAAAAACCTCCCAAATGCACTCGATGCTGTAACAGGAGAAGCGCACGCTTGGATCCGCAAATCACATCCGAAAATACCCCCATTCATTGGAGTCGGAACGTGGTGAATATTCGGGGGCTGAGGCTCACCACAAACCTGTAATTGAATTCCCCTTGAAGTTCTAAAAAAAAAAACATTTGCACCACCTAGAGACTCTCCAAAACCCTCCAATTATACTCCCCCTGAGGCATACCAAAACATCCAAATGCACCCCCCCCCCGGAGCTCATCAATTACTCAAATTGGCATTGACAGTCGCCAAAATAAAAATATATGCATCCCTTCTCTAAATATTATGGGACTAATCATATATATCTAGTCCCCATCAAAATATTTGGGTCAGCCCCCTTCCCCCGTTCTGACGCCTTAGCCATACTTAAGTGTTCATGCAAAGCGGTGTAGGGCCTATACATGCCCCACACCACCTTTGGATCCGAGGCTCGGTATACATGTAGTAATGTCTTAACATATTTTGCCTCAGCGGGGGAGGGTGCGTACGCAATGCATTATGAACACACCGCACCCACATCAACGGGCTTGCATTTCCCACTGGACTCAATCGATACGATGCTGTTCTCGCCTAATATCACACCAGCTGGCAATAATTACAAGTCGGCGTTCTTGGCGTTCCCCGCCATAATATTCTTCTTCTCCGTCGCACCCGTAGTGGAGTGCAGTGGCGCAGTTGGATAGAGCATCGGAGTCTCAATCGAGAGAACCTGGGTTATATTTTTTGTTACCGCCCCCCCCCCAATTGTTTAGGCTAGCTACGGCCCTGGGACAGTTACGATGCCTAACTCGATCAGGGTTCTGGTTGACTTCTGCGAGGAAACGCGATCGAAACAAAGTCGTCGAAGAGACAACGACGAATTCTACTGCATGCCTCATGTGAAAACAATGGGCATTGTTTCCGACAAAAAAAGGATGCGATATGATGAAGACGCATAGATCGGGGACGCCGACGCTGCAGAGAGGATTAAAAGCTCCCAATCAATCCTCGATCGACTCTATGGAGAGATGACAACTATATTTATCTATACCTGCCAACTCTCCCGGAATTGCCGGGAGTCTACTTGATTTTTGATGTATCTCCCGGTCTCCCGAAATACAGGCAAATATCTAGGACTTTTGCTTAAAATTTTCAACAGGACTCCCCGTCCCGTCTTCGGAAAAGCGCGACACCACGTACGGGAGACGTTTTGAGACGTGCTGAACCGCTGATCGAAGTTCCGGCGAGAAATACGGAGCGCCTGGTCTACCCGACTAATAATTAGTAGTCCTATATATATATATATATATATATATATAGATTCCGCCAACGAACGACTGAGTAACAGAAACGTACGTCGACATCGAATGTCGGAGACTCTGCCGTTGTGATGGGGTAAGACCACATTTAAATTTTACATAGGCGGCCATTATAACGTTTCCTTCATTTCCTGCAAAATTTGACGAAAAATTGTCTTGAAAATTTCACAGCATATTTATCCTCCATTGACACAAGTGCTGTGGAAAACTCGTAAAATTCTCATACCTCAGTTTTCAGAAAAATCCACCCAAACCTGACACCCCTCAATTTCGCCCCAATCTGATGACGGATTTTGAAATATTGGTGCGTTCTGCAAAATAGCCACTGTGCGAATATGCGAGCGACTAGCGTATGTTTATTGCTACCTCGTGAAAGATCTAATGCAGTAGTACATTCAGTATTCACTGGACTGACATGAGCCATGCCAAAGTGCTCGAAAAAAATTCACACATGACATCAAAACGGTGTTTTCAAGGGCACTCTTTCGGTGGGTAATGGCGGACGAATCCTTAATGTGGTCTTACCCCTGATGCAGGGGTGGCTGAGCAAGAGCTGGAGCCGGGACTTTAATTTATACTCCACTGCCACATCGGAACTTCGAAGGAGAAGTGGATACATAATGTTTCAGATTGTTCGCGGTTCAAGTTGGTAGCATGGGCGTCGGAACATGGTGAATATGGGGTGGGGATTTTTTGTGGCTCAAGGGGGTAGTATAGGCGTCGGAACATGGTTAATATTGGGGGGTGAAGCTCGATCACAAAACCCTTCAAGTTCAACTGCACTCCATTGATCGATGAGGCTCACCAAAATCTGCAACTGCACGTATGGATCAACAAAAACCTGCGACTGCAACCCCTTGCCGAGATATAGGGGGCCTAATCCTATCTTCGGCCCCTCACCAAAACAATTGAGGGGCTCAACTCCCCCCAAAAAAAGCCCATCGGTTCCGACGCCTACGAGTGCGTTTGCCCACGCGCGCGTACCTGCTGGACCTTTCACGTTCTCGTTACGTTTGCCATTACCGAGTTCCCGTTTTGAACAAAATTGTAATACATCTTCAGCGTTGTGGTTCGGCATCTTGTTGATTTGCCTGTTACCGTCCAGATTAGTAGTTCTCATCATGGGAACTAACGTGTACTTGTTTGTTCCAAATTTAATTGGTAAGTTATCCAATGATTTCGCGGGATTGGAGTGTATGTCAGATGCATCAGGCCGACCCTTTCCATGCATTCAGAGCATGTTTACAAGTATAGCTTTTGGGTCGAAACGAGCGTCAGAATGAGTTATTGTGCAATATTCCGATGAAATACAAACAATAGTCATCACAGAGGAACAAGCAGTTATCTTACCGTTCCACATGAATCGAATTTTATTCAAAACAATGCATGCGAATGTGCCTACAAGTCGACTAGGTTTCGCCGAGCTTGCCTTGGGCTCGTTTTCAGAATAATTATATCGAATGCAACCAACGGGAGACTATCTACACCAATAAACATACATAGCAAACATATTGTATCCAGCTACATAAACTTAAAGTAACGTGTATAATCTCATAATATCACTAGAATATCGATATATGAAGGAGTTGTACAATTTACCATAACAACTTAAATCAGTTAGACAGTTTCCGCTGGTCCCGATAGCTCATTGGGTAGGCGCGTTGCTTACTTGTCAGTTTTTATAATCGGGCGACGCCGGTTCAATCCTGACAGCATGCAAACTATTTATTTTCTTTACACTTTTTTTGTTTATGTTTTCACGAAGTAATATAAACCAAATCATTTAGTATACTATGATGCACTGTTTGTAAATAATTTTAATTTTTGTAGTAATTATTTATTCGCCACAAAAATGAAAATATGGGAATTATATAACGATGTTTCTAAATTTTATTTATCCAAACAAATATAATGTAATGGATATATAATTTATTAATTGTAAATATATTGTACAGTAATATATTGTAATTATATATGTGAAAAAGATTGTGATCTGTCTGGATAAATACAATTTAGAAACATCGTTATATATAATGACCATATTTTCATTTTTGTGGCGAATAAATAATTACTACAAAAATAAAAATTTACAAACAGTGCATCATAGTATACTAAATGATTTGGTTTATATTACTTCGTGAAAATATAAACAAAAAAAGTGTAAAGAAAATCAATAGTTTGCATGCTGTTGGGATTGAACCGCCGTCGCCCGATTGTAAAACGATTGCCAAGAAACCAACGCGCTTACCAAGTGAGCTCTCAGGGCCGGCAGAAATTCGTTGACTGATTTCAGTTGTTATGATAAATTGTACAACTCCTCCTTCATACATCGATATTCTAGTGATATTATGAGATTTTACATGTTACTTTTTGTAGCTAGATACGATATATGTTTGTATATTGGTGTACATTATCTCCCGTTGGTTGCATTCGATATAATTATTCTGAAAACGAGCCCAAGCTCGGCGAAACCTAGTCGACTTGTACTACAAGTTGTAGGCTCATTCGCATTCATTGTTTTGAATAAAATTTAATTCATGTGGAACCGTAAGATAACTGCTTGTTCCTCTATGATGACTAGTGTTTGTATTACATCGGATTATTGCATAACAACTCATTCTGACGCTCGTTTCGACCCCAACATTATTCATGTAAAGATGCTCTGAATGCATAGAAAGGGTCGGCCTGCTGCGAATGTGAGTCATGTGTGACGTTAAGATACCACATGATCGCCTAGCTCATTAAATTTTTATTTTCCGCGGGAATTGCTACACAGATGGGTTTAAAATCGAATTTATGCTACAAATGTATTTCTCTGTATTTTTTTAATGTTCTCGAATGTTACATGCAATATTAAACTTTCTGTACACACGGAAAACGGAATTTAGCTAATGCCTTGTTTTTATTTCCTTTAAGTCTTGCTGTCTCAGTGTCTGTCAAACAATTCAAAATTATTTTAATTAAGCCTTAGGAAGGCTAAGCCTAAGTTAAGGCATCAGTTCACCATCACTATGCATGACGCCATTAGTATCATTGACTCTCTGTTGTCTGATGGACACTGTCACTGATACTGCAATATACCTTCGCAGAAGCAGCCTAGGTTTATGGAATAGTCCCAACAACACTGCATGACTTAGCTTGAATGCTAGACTACTCGGCCCATGGACAACTTGGCCCGAAACAACTCGGCTCCCATCCTGAGACTAGAGATAGGTCGGCTCGATGAAAAATGATTTGACGACAGCTAGACAGTTAAATTTCTTTGTCTTTAAGGAAAATTATATGACGGCGACTAGAGACAGATGAATTCGGCCCACAGTGAATTTGGCCCAAAAGATTGTACATACCTGACCAACATGTAACTAAAAAATGGACATTACTCAGTTCAACTGACTAATAACTCACTTAAATCAATTATTAATATAATTAACAGATTAATAAGTATGCTAAATAAATAACTGATAACGGGCAATTGTTTGTTTTAAGCACAATGATCGATCAAACTAAGACACTGTGGCGAATAATTTTTGATTAGTTTGCGAGAAACGAGGCATTGGACTTCAGCAATATCCAACTAAACTGGCTTTCTTTTGACGATGAGTACCCGGTACATGAATAACAAGCGCTCAGAGTCGATGGTTAATGAGCAGATCTTGTGTGTCACTTTTGTAAAAGCCATGTTCAAAATGTTGTAGTAAAACTCATGCAGTAAGACTCATTGACCACACAAATCACCTTAACGTAATGCAGTCCTTAATATAAAGTTTAGACCCCTTATAGCATATCCAAAATAACATTATCTGGATCATCGTGTTATGTGTTTATTATGTCATCTTCTAAATATGTTTGAAAAAAATATTGAACATCGCTCGTTCCATTATAGTAGCCTAGGTAGAGTGAGGAATTACAACAATGTGTACCTCGATCATTGACCTCACAGATCACCCATTACTGAACACTAGCAGAAACGCCTGTCACCTGACAGTCACAGGATGCCCTGGTAGAAGAGAGTCGCGAAAGTAATATTTACCAAATGTTGAAAAACACTCAGCGTTGTTACATAAACACTATAACACATTTGCAGATATTCGTTGTTTGTTCAGAATATGAAAGGTGGGAGAGAATATGAAGTTCACGTCCATCGATAGGCCCTATTCGACCATGGTAGTGTAGAATTGTCAAATAATATTCGTATTGCTATACTATTGGCAAGAGGGTATACATAAGCATTATTGTGTCTGTGTTTACTCCATTTTGCCAAGTCTATGACACGGGCCGTTTTCCTGAAATTTCTGCCACGCACCCATGGTCCGTATCGTTGTTATGGTGCGTCTTACATATTACGCGCTCATTACATTTTACATATTAACATTACGTTTTAAGTTCAAAACCGTTAAAGAACAAACTGATTTACCCCATAAAGGTGTCTTGACATATTGGGTATTTTGAAAAGATATAGGTATTACGTCCTACTCTAGGGGTCATAGATTAATCCCAGAAAGTTTGGCACTTGAGGTTCAAGCCGTCTAAGAGGGAAACGTTAAGATACGTACGCTAGGTCGATTATAGTTAGATGAACATGTTTTAAGATGTTGCTTCATGTGAAATAAATACAATTTTAATTGGCAGCAGTATATGGCCTATTGAATATATTCTATCTAAGATACACAGGTTTTATCATGTAGCCTACATATGCATATAATGTAACATAGGCTCGTCATATTCGTGCGTAATCAACTTTTTTGTATTCAGTCAAACTCAATAAAGTTGAGTCCAAAATACCAAGTTCTTGTACTCGATCATAATTAGAATCCTTATTATAAGTGTCTGCATGATGTATATTGATGTTGCCCCTTGTGGATGTCATAACTACAATCCCTTCCCTAAAATTTAAGTTGTTTGCATATATTCTAATTGTGTGCGTGACCTAAAATTAACTCACCACATGCTAGAAAAATCTGTTCCCGATACAACGTTGCAATCCAAGTTCGGTCCGTAAATCTGAAATTGAATCTGTTTGTCACAGAAAACTACAGCCTCAAAATGTTCCTTTTCAATATCGTTGTCATAAAGTACGTACGTGTCATAAAGTTTCCTAAGTGATGTTTACCATGCCAGTTTGCGGCAACAGTCCTACAAGTCCTCACATTTGCGATACACCTTTCCAAACCCGAATCACCAGAATCTGGCATCATGTCTTCCATGTTTCCAGTGGTGTGGCAGATTTTGGCTAAGGCACATTATTACTTCACAGTACTTTTCAAAGTGGCAGTCATGCGCACTATTTCATTGGGAAATCGATCAGATAGGCTGATTTTCACACATTAAACTGTGTGTAATAACTAAGTAAAAAGACTGATTTTCACACATTAATCTGCGCATATATTAACTAAGGAACCTGTTGGGTATTAACTGGTCCTATCTAAACAGCATCATGTTAGTATGTTATTCACTTGATTAAATATTTATATAAAAATGTAATGCTCATTTCACCTTTAAAGCAAAGTGATATTTCCATCATAACAATCAATAACCTACACAACTGGTATAATTTGGCAAAACCCTGACCGGTCCAAACCCGGGGACCAAGTTGTCTCTAAGCGGGGGCTGAGTTGTTTCAAGTTGGGGGCCAATTGTCTCCAGAGAGTCTTGCCTTGGGAGAATATAATACCATGGGTATATGGTGAACAAACAAATCATCATAATGTTTACTTGAATGTTTGATAAAATTATGTACTCCAAACATTTTAATATTTACCTTTATTACTATAATTTTTAGTCCTTTGGCCGAAGGTCCAAGGGACTATTGCCATCACTCTGCATCTGCCGTCCTTCCTCCTCCGTCGGCCGTTAGCTGCCGTATCTCAGAAACCGTTCAGCAACTTTTTCTCTAATTTTGCATAGACATATCTTGGGGCACTGCCACTATGCACGAGAAATCGAGTATTTGATTGAATCATTTTAAGGGCTCCCTAGGGCCTCCAAGGACCCCAAAACTGGTAAAAATGTAACATTTGGCCTATTTTTTCAAAAATTGTTCAGCAACTTTTTTTTCTAATTTTGCATAGATGTATCTTAGGGTGCTGCCACTATATACAAGAAATCTGTATTTGAGTGAATCATTCTAAGGACACCTAAGGGGCCCCCAAAGTGCAAAAGGTTTACATTATTTAGTGATGTGGTTTTGAGAAGGGCCCTTGAGACCATCCCCAACATTAGATGTGTATTGTTCCACAAATCTCTACAGCCCAGTCCATTGAGACCTTGACTAATCTTTAATTGGTCGCAGCATCCAGGCAGAGTAGACACACTTGACCCCTGTTAGACTGAACAGTTGCCTAACACTTTTAAACTGTATCTTCAAAACTATTGATTTTCTATAATTGCAAGTTGTGTTTATTTTAATGTTCATTTAATTATTATCAAATGGTATGACTGTGGTGTCTTGTCTCCTGTTAGACTGAACAGTTGCCTAACACTTTTAAACTGTATCTTCAAAACTATTGATTTTCTATAATTGCAAGTTGTGTTTATTTTGATGTTCATTTAATTATTATAAAATAGTGTGACTGTGGTGTCTATTGGTTAAAGATGTATTGTATGTAGAAACCTGTAGGTGACAAACATAGAAAATTAATATTTTGGACAACTATAGAGTGAAATATCCTACACTTTATTTATATCAAATGCATTCTACTGTTCTGTTTACGCTTGCCATGCCTTGTGTAGACATGGTATTGTGTAAATCAGTTGTATCATTATAGACTAATAATTACAGATTCACAATATAGTTGACACCTGAAACAACCAAATGTCAACCATTAGAAGAGTTGACATAGTTAAGGCACAATAAAGCCTTTTGTGTCAAGACAAATACAATTCAACCAATACCCCTATCTGAACACTACCTGTTCTTCACCTATTACATTCGCTTTGTTTAGGTATGTGGTTCTTTTTATAGAAAATTTTAGTTTCTTTCTGTACCTGTCTACGTATGATAACCATTTGTCCGCCCTGCTCACAATAAACATCACATGAATGATAAAAGGAAGATCACTACCACTTAACTTGTGGATTATTATTATTATAAAACTGCTCTGCTACTGCTTAGTGGACAGTTAATTAGTGGATCAAGTTCAAATACATCAGCACGTTTTTCACACCTGCATGGTAGTTTAGGTTCAGTAGTGTGCTGGCAGCTACTAAACCTAGGCTTGTGTAAAAAGGATAGTTGGCAGAAGAACTAACTTCAAAGCACCATTGCATCCATTTAGCCAGGCAGCAGTCACACTATCCCAGTGTCTGCTGCTATGTTTATATAATAATTATATAGGCTTAATGATCCCAGTACACCAATCTGTTGGCACAATGTCAGATAATGGAACTAGGTTAAACAACTTAACAATAACTATAATTAGTTCTGTGGAGCTGTTTTTTTCAGTGAACAGTAAACATGTAAACATTTTACTTCCATCATAACCCTTAATGATCTGTAACTATGATTCACCAAAAAACATTTTATTAATAATTACCTACAGGGTTGTTTGATTTATGCCGGGCAGAAACTGTTTGCATAGACCTATCTTAGGGCACTGCCACTATGCACGAGAAATCTGTATTTGATTGAATCATTTTAAGGGCTCCCTAGGGCCTCCAAGGACCCCAAAACTGGTAAAAATGTAACATTTGGCTTGTTTTTTCAAAAACTGTTCAGCAACTTTGTTTTCTAATTTTGCATAGACATTCCTTAGGTTAGTGTCACTGTACACAAGAAATCTGTATTTGATTGAATCATTCTAAGGGCACCAAATGCTAAATTTGCTAACTAAACTCTCTGCTGCAGCAGATGATCTATCATGCTAACAGTCCTTTTGTTCAACTAATCCCTTTCCCAGAAAATCTGTCACACCTCACTGTGGCTGCTTGACTGGTGTGACTAATCTGTAATTGGACACTGGCAGAGGCTTGCCTCAACTGACAGAGCCCACTAGAGTAGTAGATTTGTGTAATGTGCCAGAAACTGCCTGGTCCACTGTCCACTCTGCTTTGTATCATTGAGGCCTTGACTAATATTTAATTGGTCACACACAGCCAGAGCAGACAAGCTTGTGTCAACAGACAGCATTAAGCCACTAGACCCCTGTTAAGCTGGACAGTTCCCTGTAGGTTTTAAACTGTGTCAAACAGTGAGTCTACCTTTTGCTCTCAAATAATCTGTCCTCTTAGTTTTACACATGAAGACATAATCTGGCATAACTTGATAATTTTTTGTAGCAGCACATTCATACTTCCAGTGTATCGTTGCAACATAACATACATACTGTGTGCCACATTTGAATGTCATGTATGTAATATTTCCATGCAATCCATTTGCATATGTAATGTAAAACTTCAACAGCCGTTTTCTTCATTTTCACTTTTTGACCCCTACCATGTTCAATGCTCCATAACTTCACCAATTTTTTTAGCAGTCATAATTTTTGAAACCATGTAAAAGCACCCTACCCAACCTTTACAAGAATGTAAGAAAACAATGTTACAATTTTTTCAACATCACTCATTTGGTCAGCCGGGGTCACATATAGATGTATTACCGGTAGTCCAAAGGACTTCAGGGCCACTTGGCCCATTTTTTTATTTGTGTTTGTTGTCAATATTATTTTAATGCTTTGTGTAATTCATGCATAAATGTTTCGGTTCATTCAATTCCGAATGGTCAGTTGGCCATAACTTCAAAATTTATGGTGTATGACAATGTTTTTATTACTATTAATTGCGTTTGTTGCACAGGCTATGCCCGCGTTGTGCTGGCTCTGGCATCCTTCTACTACATGCCGACCAGCTATGGTCTCGCCGTGTTCTTCTACCTGACCAGTGGCCTACTCGATGCCTTCGATGGACATGCAGCAAGGATGTTAAACCAGTGTAAGCACTCACACTGTATTCTCTATCTTCTTTGTTATAATTTTATAGCCCAAAAATATGACAAAAGTTAGTGTGTCTTTGTGTCGGTGGGTGTGACTGTGTGCGGGGGGGCCAGGTGTGTGAGGTGTGGGTGGGTACATGTATGCATGTGGACATGTTTATATTTTCTTCCTAGTTGATTTGCACAAAACCTTCAGGAATTCATCTATGACTCCTTGAAAGAAAAGTAACGCTTTAATTTTTAATCCTTTGGGCCAAAGGTCCAATGGACTTACGCCGTCACTCGGCGTCCACCGTGCGCCGTTAGCTGCCATATCTCAGAAACCGTTCAGCCACTTTTTCTCTAATTTTGCGTAGACGTATCTTAGGGTACTGCCACTATACATGAGAAATTTGTATTTAATTGAATCATTCTAAGGGCCCCCCAAAATGCAAATTTTTTACATTTTTGCCTATTTTCTCAAAAACTGCAGTAACTTTTTCTCTAATTTTGCATACACATTCCATGTGGTAGTGCCACTATAGACAAGAAATCTCTGATTGAATCATTGAAATGATCTGGATACTATGGACTGTTGTGTAGTAATACCCATTTTATTCAAGATATGAGTCTAGTTGTGGTTACCCGTTTTATCCAGGATACGATTCTAGTCATAGTTTGCACTTGGTGCAGAAACCCCGCACTGTAGTGTTATGGATCCCTATTGGTTGATTAACATTGAATGACGTCAGTATCTTGTCGTCATAGGGAAACACGAAGAATCACCAAATCAGTGCCGTTCATTGGTTAGTCAACGTAGACGTCGGCTACCCCCATGTAAATCGAAACCAAAGACGACGGACAAGTCACAAACATCATAAAATTTTGACAATTATGGAAGGATAACTCTGCTAATTTACTTCATACTGGTAATAACAAGGAGGCATACAAGCGGATAAACAATATAATATGCACGGGCATGCTAATTGATGCAATATTTATCCGTGAAAATGTACTTTGAAAGCTTCAAATTGTAGTAAACCGACAACTGCACCTATTTTCGCCTTAATGTCACACCATGACGCATTTTCGGCGGCAACAAACTTAATGTTACTTTCAACGATAGTAACTGTGTCACACATAAATTTACATCAAATTGTTTACCAAATTTTTTACTTTAATTTGTTGGTTTATTTGTTATAAGAAATGAAACACAAAAATAGATATCGTTCTCAGAAGATATTAAAAAAATTTGCATAAATCCACTGAATGACGCCACACGCTGCCATTCTATTTTTAACGTAGGGGTGTTACTACAGAACGGTTTATAATGAGATAATTATCCAAGGTACGTGAACAAGTTTTACACCATTGTTTTCAGGAGAGAATGGTGTATAAAATCAACTTGCTCATTGAGATGTTGCCTCCTTCATGGAGAAAATGTGTGGTGAAAAGTAAAGTAACAAAACAACACAAATTTGAATTTGTTGGGAAATGTTTTGCCATATGCCATATATAGTAAACGTTATCAAACAACTAATTTGTCAATATAACTTCACAGCTTATTTTATCTGCTTTCTAATGGAACATCACATTTTAAAATAGATAGAGAAATAATAAAGTTACGTCAATTTTAAACGAAGGCCTGTCATTTTCTGATGCAGACAAAATGATTTCTGGGATAAGGTCAGGAACTGGCTGCAACTCGTCTGCACTAGCTTCAGGATAACATGGGATAAAGTAGATTTGAATACCGCCAAAACCAGCAGACTGTTTAGTAGCCTTAATATAATGTGTCCACTTGATAGTTATGTGTCATGATGTTCATAGATCTATGTGCATGTATACATTTGTCATGTATTGGACACATTTTGTGAGAATATGTTTAATTAAGACTGCTGATCGTTGTATGTGGTCCATGCCTCAAAAGAATCCTGGGCTATTTTCAACCAATAAACTCTTGAAACTCTTAAAAACACAGCCTGTGAGTGCGGGAGGTGCCATCTGGTTTTTCTTAAACACCTTTCATTGTGCTACATGCAAGATGGCATCTCACCAACTCTCCTGCAAGGTTTCTACAACCACTGAAAATCAGCCTATATAGCAGAGTATCGGGATAAAATTCAACAGTATTTTTAATAACACAAACTAATATATACAGTATTCACAAAACGGTCTACTCGAATATTTTATTTCCAGGTGTATCTTCACTGGCATGCATATAGTCTCCACTAAACGTGTCAACATTTTACTTCCATCATAACCCTTAATGATCTGTAACTATGATTCTCCAAAAAAATTTGATTAACTCACAACATACCGGGTAGTCCAAAAGAGTTCAGGGCCTCTTGACCCATTTTTAGTCCTTTGGCCGAAGGTCCAAGGGACTATTGCCATCACTCTGCGTCCGCCGTCTGCCGTTAACTGCCATATCTCAGAAACCGTTCAGCAACTTTGTCTCTAATTTTGCATAGACATATCTTGGGGCACTGCCACTATGCATGAGAAATCTGTATTTGATTGAATAATTTTAAGGGCTCCCTAGGGCCTCCAAGGACCCAAAAACTTGTAAAAATGTAACATTTGGCCTATTTTTTCAAAAACTGTTCAGCAACTTTTTTTCTAATTTTGCATAGATGTATCTTAGGGTGCTGCTACTATATACAAGAAATCTGTATTTGATTGAATCATTCTAAGGGCACCTAAGGGGCCCCCAAAGTGCAAAAGGTTTACATTATCTAGTGATGTGGTTTGGAGAAGGGCCCTTGAGACCACCCCCAGCAGTAGATGTTGTGTAATGTGCCACAAAGTCAAAAGCTGTGACTAATCTCTACAGCCTAGGCCATTGAGACCTTGACTAATATTTAATTGGTCACAGCACCGAGGCAGAGTAGACACACTTGACCCCTGTTAGACTGAACAGTTGCCTAACACTTTTAAACTGTATCTTCAAAACTATTGATTTTCTATAATTGCAAGTTGTGTTTATTTTGATGTTCATTTAATTATTATAAAATGGTGTGACTGTGGTGTCTATTGGTTAAAGATGTATTGTCTGTAGAAACATGTAGGTGACAAACATAGAAAATTAATATTCTGCCACCTATAGGTGACAAACATAGAAAATTAATATTCTGGACAACTATAGACTGAAATATCCTACACTTTATTTATATCAAATGCATTCTACTGTTCTGTTTACGCTTGCCATGCCTTGTGTAGACATGGTACTGTGTAAATCAGTTGTATCAATATAGACTAATAATTACAGATTCACAATATAGTTGACACCTGAAACAACCAAATGTCAACCATTAGAAGAGTTGACATAGTTCCGCTATACACTATACATGTAAATTTAACCAGCTACCATGTCAAGTCCATTATAATTGTGATTAACAGTGTTCAAAATTATTCAGGTAAATAGCAAATAACAAAGGACACAAGTTTTCTCCTTGCCATACCTTTATATAGGATTTGTCTTAATTTGATTTGTATTGTATTGTAATGAGTTACAATAAATTTGATTTGATACCTCTACACATGAGAAGAAGGCTGACACAGCCTGGCCCTCATTTATACATGATTTAGCATTTTTGTACATGTTGTATACAACTTTCAACACAATACCATTAATACCGCATGAAATTATCTTAGACCACAGGGAGGACCGGTCTGCTAAATCAAATGCTTTCTTATAATCGATGAAGACACAATAAAGCCTTTTGAGTCGAGACAAATACAATTCAACCAATACCCCTATCTGAACACTGCCTGTTCTTCACCTATTACATTCGCTTTGTTTAGCGATGTGGTCAGTCTGGTGTTCTGAACAATCACTAAGGATTAATGAACACTTGTGCAGAATGTCACCCACTTGGCAGGTTTAATTGATCTATTCAGCAATGAGGACACTGCTTAGGCCTCACTCTGGACACTGTCACTCACAGTGTTGTGTATTGTCTTAGTTGGTGCATTGAGCTAATCTACTTGACCATGAATCAGTGGTGGCTCTGGTTGTGTATTACACCCAGCTGTGGAGCTAAGATTCTCTGCCTGCTATTGTTTGATGGAAGCTGTGACTAATCTGTAATTGGTCACTGGCAGTAGCTTGTGTCAACACACAGCATTAAGCCACTAGACCCCTGTTAAACTGGACAGTTGCCTGTAGGTTTTAAACTGTGTCAAACAGTGAGTCTACCTTTTGCTCTCAGATAATCTGTCCTCTTAGTTTTACACATGAAGACATAATCTGGCATAACTTGATAAGTCTTTGTAGCAGCACATTTGTACTTCCAGTGTATCATTGCAACATAACATACATATTACATACTGTGTGCCACATTTGAATGTTGTGCATGTAATATTTCCATGCAGTCCATTTGCATATATAATGTAAAATTTCAACAGCCGTTTTCTTCATTTTCACTTTTTGATCCCTACCATGTACAATGCTCCATAACTTTGCCAATTTTTGTAGCAGTCATATTTTTTGAAACCGTGTAAAGCACCCTACCAAACCTTTACAAGGATGTAAGAAACAATGTTACAATTTTTCCGACTTATCACTCATTTGGTCAGCCGGGGTCACATATAGACGTATTAGTCCAAAGGACTTCAGGGCCACTTGGCCCATTTTTTATATTCTTTGTGGTTTAGGGTTTTTTACTGATTAAGCGTTTGTACCAGACATTAAACAGTTATTCGCAATGTTACACGTTTTTGTGTGATTGTTCCGAGCTACGTAAACCATAAAATAAATCATTTGGGAATATTTTATGTAACTTGCAGCAATCGTAGAAAAAACTTGCAATGTTCAATGTCTACTGTGCACATAACACAGCTAACAATGAGAGCGACTCATCTTTAACTAAAAAGAAGTGCTACGTGCAATCTCTGTATTATACTATACAACACATCATTTGCACATAAAAACTTGGTTTCATATTTTCTTATCCAGGCCTCTGATAGTGGCTTTGAATGAGATCATAAAAATATTCAGGCTGCATATTACAGAAAGTCCTCTCTGTGATAATCTTGCTGTCTTAAAGTTTGAGTTGAGACAAGATGTAATTGAAACTTTTTGACCTGTATACATGTACGGCACTGGTCTAACAACCATTTTTACACTACAGCATCGAAGTTTGGTGCGATGCTGGACATGCTGACAGACCGCTGCGCCACCATGTGTCTGCAGGTGGTACTAGCCCACTTCTACCCGACCTACATGTTCTTCTTCCAAGTTGTCATGGCGATTGACATCACAAGTCACTGGATTCATGTGCAAAGGTAAATCTAGTGTTTTCCTTCTGAGGCATTGTAACCATTGTAATGTTCACAATGGAAATAAGATAATTGCATTTACTTTCTAGTGCTTCCTTTTCTACAGCATTTTATATACTCCAGTTGGAAATAAAATATGTCTTTCTAAGAGTTCTGTCAAAGGTATTTGATCTGATGCAACATATACATTGTACCTTTATATCCTTGTTATCTGTGGTGCAATTTGTACATTCTAGTTCAGCTGCCCGGAGAGTAAATTGTGTGTATGCAGACCTAATGTCTGTTTGTTTTAAACATTCAATATCCTGATTATCAATGGTTTTGTCTGCACTTACTGAATAAGTGACTTACAAAAACCTGAATTTGTAGTAAGAAATATGATGCTATAGTGTGAGTTAATTGTGGAATTGAATGTAAACAATACCACACCATTTGGTATTCAGGATTGCTATGCCAGCTGTGATGTCACATGTAATAGTCATATCTAGATTTCTCACACTGCTTCTCCAAAGCATAGTGAGAGCCTGTAATTAATCTTGCTCTGGTGACTCAATGGTTTATGCATATATTTTGGTACGTTTTGCAATATGCTGCTATACTGAGTAACTGAAAGAAACTTGTTATTTCGCTATTCAATGTTTAATGGTTTCAGAAGTTGACTGGATAATGATGTATGAAGTGAGGTAGTTAATGGTGTCAGAATTTGGATAGTGCTGTCAGCAGTGGGGTAATTAACAGTGTCAGAAGTGGCGCAATTAACAGTGTCAGAAATGGGATAGTTTATGGTGTCAGAAGTGGGATAGTTAACAGTGTCAGAAGTGGGATAGTCAATGGTGTCAGAAGTGGGATAGTTAATGCTGTCAGAAGTGGGATAGTTAACAGTGTCAGAAGTGGGATAGTAAATGGTGTCAGAAGTGGGATAGTTAATGCTGTCAGAAGTGGAATAGTAAAAAATGTCAGAAGTGGCATAGTTAATGCTGTCGGAAGTGGGGCAAATAACAGTGTCAGAAGTGGGATAATTAATGGTGTCAGAAGTGTCATAGTTAACAATGTCAGAAGTAGGGTAGTTAACTAACAATGTCAATGGTGTCAAAAGTGGGATAGTTGACAGTGTTGGAAGTGGGGTAGTTAATGGTGTCAAAAGTAGGACAGTCGATGGTGTCAGAAGTGGGATAGTTAACAGTGTCAGAAGTTAGATAGTGCTGTCAAAAGTGTGATAATTAATGGTGTAATAATTTAGATAGATAATGCTTTCAGGAGTGAGATAGTTGTTGGTGTCAGAAGTGGGATAGTCATTGGTGTCAGAAGTGGAGTAATTGGTTATATCAGGAGTGGAACATGTTTTTACAGTTCGCTGATGACAGGTAGTACTAGTCACAAGATGATTGATCTGGCGGGGAATCCTGTGTTGAGGCACTACTATACAGACAGGGTAAGCCAATCATTCTCTTCCTGCAATAGCAGTAGTATTGTGCTTTATTTAAAACTGGAAAATTCAGTATGTTGCTTTTTTATGGGACATAAATTGCAAAAATGGCTACTTGTAAAATGGGATTCTACACACGATTTTGCTAAATACGTGACATAGTTTACGATGGTTTGCTGAATCTATGTTAGTGTAGAAAATAGCTAATAATGTCATACCATCTTTTTATTGTATAACCACATATTTAAAAAGTGATATTTGATGATAAAGATGATGCTTGTGGGGTCAGAATTATTGCAGTTAAAAGAATACCTTTAAACTGTAAATGGTCTTACAAATTGTACTTTACCTGTTGCGTTTTGAGATTTTGTTTTATTGTCATGTCATTTTTTTATGAACAGAAAGTGCTCTTTAGCGTGTGTGCCGGGAACGAGCTGTTCTATGCTGCCCTCTATCTGCGACATTTCACCGATTTCATTCGTGAGTCATTCATGAAAAATGAAACTTCTACGTATCTCTTTTTATAACAAAAGAAATATAATTACACTGTATAATAAAAATCACTGGTTATGAAACCACCTATGAAGCAAATATGTCTACGTCTAAACTTGCTTAACATATCATCGTATTCAAATGCAAGGATGAGTCATAATGGTTTGATTCATGGCTGATGGAAGACATCTGATACAAATTTTTCCGTAAATTTTATTATTATTTTATTTCACTTAATACCTAGGAAGAAACATTTTATGCATTTCAAAGCATCCATATTTTGTTAAAGTGGAATTTAAAATCTGGTGAGCAGGACTTAGAATTTACAATATAGAAACAGTGTTCAAAATTATCACTCTTGTAGTGAAATATTGTACGTGCTATTAATTTCTGTGCTATCAGTTCATGAGAAAGTCCATTTGGATGGAAAGAACCCAACAAACCAGTTGACAGAAGAAAGAAAATGTGTATGGAATTTAAAGTAAAAACAGATTTCAACCGAAAATTATGGCACATTTGCAAAAATAACGTTTGTGTAAAAATGTATGATGCATGAATGAATGACTTGATGAAGGGTTGAGTCAAACTATTGGGAACAGTATATGCATACAAAACATAAATGTAACTATATTCACATATAAATGAAAGTATACAATATTTGAAGGGAGTAAACACAATTGATTTTTATGTAAATTTACCCTAACACAGATATTAAGGCATTGGTATTATCTTTACAGCACCTTGCTATTCATCTACCTAATTGACAGCCTAGCAGTCAGTCAACAATTGAAGTGTAAAGTGCTTTGCGCAGTTCTATGGACTAGATACTGCACTATATAGACAAGAACATACCATTTACTTTACAATAAAATTATAATAAATTATAATGTTTTGAAAATATTCATTATTAATGCACTGCTTGTGACATTTGAGGTGTAAGTACAGTAGTTAATAATGATGATGCCTCTTTCAATCCCACAGTTCCCCTGGGTTCGCTGTCATTCGGCCTGTGTTCGCTGTTGTGCTGGGTGTGCGCGCCAGTGGCCATTGCAAAGATTCTCATCAACCTGGTGCAGTTGTACGCTGCGTGTCAGAACGTCGTCACCGTCGACGAAGCAGACAGGGCTGCTGGGAAGACCGAATAGACACCCATGTGATTGCGATTGAAACCGTCTACAAATTATGTCTGCCAAAATCGTTGGAAAAATGCATACCGTACACATCGTGTCTGACCCCCAGTTTGTGGAACCTCGCTTTACGGTTACCTCTGTAATACAGCCACCTTGCAGTTAAGGTCACCCTAGAACAGTCCCAAATTATTTCCATGTAAGTAAAGATATTAGTCCCACTAATACGGTCACCGCGCCATTCAGGTAAATTTTGTCCAGTCCCAAAGTTGACCTTAATAGTGAGGTTCCACTGTATTTATGAAAGGTGTCTGTGTGTGTTCATGTTGATGGATTGAATAAGGTGTCATATGCACGCCGGCTAGCCCACCCAACATTAACATCCCAAATTTGTTTTCAGTACATTTAAGGAAATTCACCGAACATTTCTAGAAATCAGGGGATGGTGAGTAGACATTTGCTCCACAAAAAATAGGTATCTTGGCTGTTTTTTGCGTCTGCCATCTACCTTGCGAGTGGCACACAGTGGCCTTGACCCCTATGTGCACATGGTGTACGCAATAATTGTTCCCCCTTCCTTGTGTTCATAATTAGTTGATGGCATAAGCAATTACACAAGCATTTAATTGTTTTGTCTCTCACGTGATATCTTGGTGCTAGAATTGGTCATGTAGATACGTATATTGGCATTGGAGCACTATACCGATCTCATAAACGGGACAAAGATTTGTGCATTAAATATTGCGTTAATTATGCCAGGTTCTTTTCAATATTATTTATTGTATTAGTTCAGTATAGAAAGCTTGTTGCTTTGTTAGTAGCAGTGGCATCATCAAAAACCATTAATTATTTTGGGGTGGCCAAATGAATCTCTAAAGATTGTAATTTAATACAGTGTGTACATATGCTACACAAGCCTCTTGTTATAAGGACTCCTAATGCAAGGAACATTCGCTTAGAAGGACACTTTTAAATTCCCTTTGTGGTCTGCACTTTTTGTGTACCCACGGATATAACTATTATAAAGAATATTGGATATACAGAATGGTTTGACCAAGTCCATACATGTTCCGCATAGTGAGCAGCCACTGTACATACTTGTATTTAAAAATATATTTATGTGAATGTTCGTAACTTAAGACATGACGCTCAAACTAAAAAATACATTTCTCAGTCTATTCTTGATGCTGTAATCTACATGCAGGTATAGTCAGTTACAGAATGTCTATGCTTCATTTACTTATTTATTGTTGTTAATACAGTACAGGTATAAATATGTATAAATTGTGTTTTTACGCCTGTAACAGTGTTCGTTTGGAGATTCCATCATATATTTCATTGTAATTCAGGCCACAAAAATTGTGCATTATGACAAAAACATACGACAATGTTTTTAAAGTGACAGCTGTTTGTGGGAATGTGTGATCTAGGAGATGTCGTGCCGTAATAGCAATGTAGGTCATGCATAGTACCGTTACCAACATTGTTGTTAAAGGTAAAGTTAAATGAAGGTTGTGCGCCTAATTTTTCATGTGACATAGGCAAACTGCAATTTAGCAGATCCATAAATCTGAAAGTTACATTCATGTTACAGAGTTTAATTTTTAAACGCTATGTCAGTTTCAGTATGATACTTTTAATATCTAACTGTTCTAGTTTCTACAAATGATGCTAGCATAGCTAATGAATATGTTCCTAACCCAGTATTCCTGGTTAACTGAAGCTAAATTATAATTCATGGTGGATCCGTAATTTATATCTTTGGGATGCCATGTAGTTGTATGAAACAATTTAAATCGACGTCACTGTTTTTGAACAAGTTGAAAATAGCACCAGTAAATTTTGGGGGCACACCTCAATATAAAAATAATGTAAAACAAGCTCAGTCAATCATGTTTTAGATGACACACACAAATGCAATATATGTGTGTTAATTGCATAGTGCGAGGGATACTGCCTAATTAGCATGAATATTTTGTAGATATGTATTATGAATTCTGCTGCATAAACGATGTACAAAATATGAATGTATATTTTAATGTTTGTGCATTTTATTCTGTATACATCAAGCAGTTGTAAGCTTGCACTAGTTAAGGCATGTACAGTTATATGTGTTGTGTTATATACATATGTATATTTGTTAGTGTATAGTATAGTTTATAGTAAATACAACAATAGTATGAGCCGTTCCCACATTTAAAGCTGTGTCCTCAATTCAATTTTTCACCCATCTGTTTCTGAGTGATTTTGTGAACAATTGGACATATGAAGGGTTTTACGGTAAACATGATATATCCATTTTATTGTACGTTTTGAGAAAAACTTGTATTTCAACGTCCAAGTTTTAACTAGAAATTTGTACATGACGTCGAAATATATTAAGAATCTGAAATCATAGAAAATGGCAGCAAAGGCTGAAATGTCTCTTGCATATTTGTTATTCAAAATGTTATGTAAAAATTGTATGTTATCAAAACATGATTCAGCGGATTTTACAAAAGTATGTACCATGTTAGCTTAAATTTACTGCACATCATTTAAACTCACACACTACATATTTGAACACCAACGAGTCTGATTTGTGATGGGCGAAATGATTCGAGGATCCAGTTACAAATGAACGACTGAAATGAATTGTACATTCCAGTCTGAATAAACTGTTGCCCATCTTGTGGCTCTCCCAGGCCTAACCACTGACATTGTATTGTTTCTTTTTGGTTACGTTGGGCTGTGGCACTTTTCCACTGTTTACCTCACTGTTTCCGCTATCGTTGATAGTCCACTTCTAATTAAAGATGACCTGCACATGTTGCTCCATTTCTTACTATTCTTCTTCCCATTACCTCAATAGAATACAAATATCTACCCTAATCATAGGCGGATCCAGGGGGCATGTACCCCTCCATAGACCTTTGGAATTTGTCCCCTGTTATGTGCCCCTGGACCTTTGGGATGTGCCCCCCCCCCCCATTTACGTGAGTCTCAAAGGGGGTGCAGAGGATCCGACAGCGAAGTCGTTTTGAAGCTCCGGCTCCGCCCACTCAGTGTGAATTTGATTTGGCCGCCAGTGGGGCGAGCCTGCAGGAGAGTTGCTATTGGAGGTTTTGGGCCCCCTAGACTACCCTCTATGGATCTGCCCCGCTAATTCATACTCCTACCATTTTTACTACTGTAATTATCCAGATCCAGTTATTCTCACAAAGAAGCTGCTTCTGTTGTTGCTATGATCAGCGTCATTGGCTTCAAGCACAACACTATTGCATACAAGTTAACTGTGTAACCTGTAGACAGTGTAGTTGAGTCACAGAGCAATCTCGAAACTCTCATTGGTGTTGACCAATGTCCTAGGCTTCCTAGCAAAAAGGATCCTGCCAGTTTTCAACAACAGATGTACAAGTCATGTTTACTGAAAATGTTCCGTCTTTTTTGCAATACTAGAGGGTGTCTGCAAGCGCCCCGATTTTGACTCGCTATCCCGATCGTTCCACCCGCTTAGTTTGACTGTCCAACGATCGAAGTGAGCACGTCGCGCCATCCTCGCAAGTCAGGGTTGTTTGCCATGCAACACTAACCCTGGCTGATCCACTACGCGAAGTGCGGAAGTTAGCTGAGTCAAACTAGTAATTGACTTCGCCAGTCGCGACTGCATCACCCGTGAGAACAGGGCAAACACCCGCCCTAATTTGAAGACGGATAAACGACTTCTGGGAATCCCAATGTATAATGACGTTAGCCCATTAGCACGAGCAGCTGAGCGGTATTGTGTATTCGAATAATTGCTTCTACTTCCTAAACATTGCAAGTTACACGAGCCACGGCTGGTTGAAATTAGTTTTATTATGACCACCTGACCCGCCGACATCCACTGATCTAGTGAGCGATTTTATAGGCTGAGCTTAAATTCAGAGTTTCACAAAGCGATCAACCAGGGGGTACTGCTGGCTGGCACTGACGTAATCAGCAGCAGCGACCCCTGGCGCGCGAGGATGCGTCTCGCGATCGGGATAGGGAATCGAAGGAGTCAAGATTATCGGGACGCTTGCACACAGTCTGTTTTCAGGAGTTCATCCTTGCTATATGTCGTTGCTATAGGCGGTCATTGGCATAGTCCTATTGTCGGGGCGTCCGTAGCGGTAGGTGTAGGTCCCTATATACCTTGCAGAAATTTCTTCAGCAGGTATACTTTATATCCCAACACCTTATCAGTGATCTGGTTAATCAATAAAATTAACAACGTAAGTTTTGATATTAATTTAGTTTAATCTGATAATCTCTTTATGTAGATATTTGCGGATTAAATTACCGACATTTTTGTTTAAATCAGCGACCACCATTTCATGCAACAGTGCGTTTCGCAATTTCCGTTTGGCATCGGAGGCGGAAGTTTGACGTCACAGATACCGACGTTGGTTACGTTGCGGCGTAGAATGCGGGAAAGAAGATATGTAACGAAGTGGGACGAAGTCCAAGTCATCATCTCTGGAAACGAAGATGATGTCTACATGACAAAGATCGAGTGTTGGTCTTGAAGGGGCCCGATTCTAGATCTGAAAATCTGAGTCTTTGTGAAGACTGGAGTGGGAACATGACGTTATGGGTGTAAGTAAGGTTTGCAGGTGTTCGTTCCGGTGAATGGCAATGCGCCAACGTTGGCGAAAGCCGCCTTGGTTGGTTGGTAACGGCTAGGTGGCCTTTTAGGCAAGTATTCGGGGTGCTTTTGGATACGAAATTCTTCCAGTGATCGTCTCACGTCAACTTGCATAAAAAGGACTTATCTGTTGAGGCGGAAGTCAGAAATGTTTTTTATGCAGTGGTCCGTCCAGTAGAGTTGGATCTGGGCGACCATTGTTTTGATGCTGGTTGCCGTAGCCTCAGTTAGTATGCTTCCGTTGGTGCAGCGGTCTTACTCTTACCTTTCACTGGATACAACGTATCTTTTGAAGGCAACGATGATGGAATTTTTCCAGAATCTATGACACCGATGACCTCAATCCCACACAGTAGCCAGTAGGCCTGCATAGATTATATATAGGTACACACACACACACACACACACACACACACACACACACACACACACACACACACACACACACACACACACACACACACACACACACACACACACACACGTACGCACACACACACACTATATGTATGCATGCCTACACCACACACACACACACGCACGTACGCACACACACACACATACACACGCACGGACACACACGATAAATATACAATTAAACTTGTCTATCTTTACACATTAAACTTGTTTATCTTACGAGTGACACACGAGGAACACAGCCGCCAGTCTGGACCGCCCTGACTGATTGACAGCCGACTCGTGTGCAAGCCGCTTCGTGTAAACAACTCATAAAATGGCGGCCGGCGGGATGAGATCGGTGTCTTCTGTCATGGAAACCGATGTATACGATGACAAAATATGTTTTGGAGACAATGATGATGACGTTTGAGAGATTAATGTTGTTTCTGTTGATATTAGATGAACCTGTCGAGAGGGTCCGACAACTGACGGCCGGCTGTTGACTTTGTTGTGGTGACAGTGGCGTTGTGGTGGTACTCAGTTGCATCGCTTAATTCTTTTGAGTAATTTGAAGGACTGTTGATTCATTAACATCTAACTGTATCTTCCACCTCATATGGTATATACCCATCTAACTGTATATTCCACCTCATATGGTATATACCCATCTAACTGTATCTTCTACCTCATATGGTATATACCCATCTAACTGTATCTTCCACCTCCTATGGTATATACCCATCTAACTGTATCTTCCACCTCATATGGTATATACCCATATAACTGTATCTTCCACCTCATATGGTATCTACCCATCGGCAGATCTGCACCACAAATGATGTTATTCGCCGTAGGCGTAGCATGGATCCTGTCCTTTACACACAAAATGTTCCATTTTCGCCGACAAATTTGGTCTTTGGAGAAGATGTGCACCGAATTTCTACTAAAACCCGAATTGCCACTGTTTCCCACAACACATATGTTCATCAATTACACATGTTAATGATAAAAACAGTTTAAATATAACTATAATGAAATAAAAGTTTGCCGCGTAGACCGTGCGGCCATGTGTAAGCCGTTCCAGTAGTGACGTCACGTATCTGCGCCTTCGGACATTTCCCGAAAACAGACATTTCCAGGTTTGTACTGTGACCGGTCACTGTTTAAGACCAATTTATCAATGTTTTGGCAAACACATGGCTTCATGTTTATAATACCATTGAAGTACAAGTATATTTATATAGTTCTCTGGAAAAAAAACATTTGGACAGTATATGGCCTTTAACGTACAGCCGCTACTGTCATGTAGCCGCTTGTGTCGGCCCTCATTGTGTATCCGCTACCATCGGCCTTTAGTGTACAGCCGCTACTGTCATGTACCCGCTTGTGTCGGCCCTCATTGTGTATCCGCTACCATCGGCCTTAAGTGTACAGCCGCTACTGTCATGTACCCGCTTGTGTCGGCCCTCATTGTGTATCCGCTACCATCGGCCTTTAGTGTACAGCCGCTACTGTCATGTTCCCGCTTGTGTCAGCCCTGATTGTGTATCCGCTAACATCGGCCTTTAGTGTACAGCCGCTACTGTCATGTACCCGCTTGTGTCGGCCCTCATTGTGTATCCGCTACCATCGGCCTTTAGTGTACAGCCGCTACTGTCAATCTTGAGTCAGTTCTACAACCAAACATATCAAATCCACGGAGGCAATAGCGTGAAAGCGCTAAACCAACAGCAAAGTGGAAATTACACTACCACGCAGGACGAAGCGGCGTATGTTCACTAAAACAGTGGCGTCTATGCTCGTGTAAGCGAATACTGGAACTAACAAAGGCATTCAGTTGCTGGACGTTGCTACAGATATTAAGATGGAATGACACCCAATACCAATAGTTTATAGATGGCGCAGACTACGGGTCATGAGCCAGAGATCAGAGGAACATCAAAGGGTTTGGCTCAGTCGGGAGCCGTTTTGGCTCAGTCAGAATGAGTCGTTTACTTATAAAAACACATGACAGCTTACTTATAAACAAGTTGTATTAATCCTTTTAGTAATTGGTAGGTGACCTTTCCTTTTTATGATTAGTCGTGGCGCCAGCCTCGTTTTCATTTAAGTAGTGCTGACCTCTAGTGAATTGGAGTTAAAACGAAGTACACTGTAGCGCCTCTAGCGCGGTAATCGATAATCTGAAGTTGTCGGCAATATTAATAAACAGTTCGCTGGCACTAGGCGGAGAAAGCTAGATGGATAATGTGACTGCTGCGTTATTAAGGTGTACGCAATAGTTGGAATATAAAGAAGCTAGGTGGAGCTAGATGCTGTATGTACACAATAGTTGGAGACGGTAAGCTTGTGACAATTCACCATTAAAATAAAGTACTATAGTGTGTGTTACAACCAATTTTATTTATTCAATCTAGTCGAGCAAGTATCCGCGTGATGACATAAAGGGGCGACGGACAGGTCGTCCGGGCCGAGGTGCCAGGCGAACACCTGGGGGTCTGCCGTGAATGAGTTGTCCGGGGGGACCTTCATCAATTCCAAAGCCGTTTCGGGGGCGAGGTTGCGGCGTTTCTTGTACGGGGCGAGGTCGCGGCGTTCCCCGTACAACGGCGGTCGGCAGATGTCGGCGTTGTCTGAATGTTACGGGGCGCGGGCTGGCGTGCTGTGCGAGGAGCTGCGCGCGTCCGGCGGGCCGCGCGTGGTGGTGACTGCCCGGTCGCGGAAGGCTGCTAGGGCGCGCAGCGCCGCGTCCCCGCCCAAAGCCGTTTTTACGCGATAGCGTAAAGAGAGTAATGCTACGGCCTATGTTGACCGTAGCAAACTCTCTAAACCTGTAAAATAAAATTACACTGTCTGTAGGTAACGTACCTATAGGGTCGTGAGGCGCGTAAAATAAAATGTTAGTTAGTATATGTAAAGCAAAGTATGGAATAAAATTACAGTGCCTGTAGGTAAACGTACCGGCTGTTGGGGTCGTGAGGCGCGTCTCTCCGTATTTTCGTGATCGCACATAGTAGCTGCCGATTAATGGAATGACGCGCAATCGTTTGTGCAACGCTATTCGTTCATATGAACACCTGCCGGTTAGCACGTAGACCACTTACATAAGCGCCTTTACCAACTGGTTACATAAGTTTATAAAGTCTTAATGAAATGCTAAACGCGTAAAATAAACAGTCTATAATACGAAGTAAGGACTAGAGAATCTTATGGTAAACTTATATTCGAAAATTGCGCTCTATAAAAGCGACGTTCAATTTGTGCACAACATGACCGAGAGGTTTTTTCTAGTTTTAATAACCTTGCCAGTCTCAGCTGTTTTGTGGCGTGCGTGTTCGAGCACACGCAGTATACTCGCTACGCTAGTATAAATAGGGCGGTCGAGAACGCCTCTGTATTCGCCTATTGGCGGTGTGGTAACGTTGTGTGTTATTATTCGCAGACCATCGGCGCTGTCATCATGTCGGTTCAAGGCGAACAAGGGGCGCTGAAGAAAGAGAAAACTAGAAAACCGAAGCTGTCGATCGTCGCTGCTGGAGAACCGAAGCCTCCCGCGGCAACCGGTGTTTCGGCGTCTCTGGGCACCGTCGTCGTCGAGCAGCCGGCCGAGGCCGCCGCGGCATCGTCAGCGCTCGATTCAACCTTGGTGAGTGTATTCGAGCCGTCCGTGGTGAGCCTGGAAGAGCTCGTAGTGGCGGCGGACGGGGTATATAAGATATCTACACCTGTGAGGGTCGCCGCAATCACGTGGCGGGGAAAATGTACGTACGCTGGTTGTCCTGAGTGTAAGCGTAAACTATTGCGATCCAGGGGCGGCACTATGACGTGCGCATCTCACGGTATACAAGTTAAACCAAAAAACTATTTTTCGGTTCGCACCATCATAAAGGGAGTCGGGGTCGATGACGAGATTTGGCTTACTCTATTCGGGGACGCCATGTCGGAACTCGTCTCTTACGACGCCGACTATCTGGCCGATATGATGCCGGAACAGCTGCGCGAAACTGTGATGGCCCTAGTCGGTACAACCCTGGAAGTGTCCCTGCGAAAGACCGTATGGGGCATTATGTCGACGTACACCGTCCGGAGTGTGAGTGTAGTTTCGAAGCCGGAGTAAAGCCCTTGAATGACTAACGCTTCGCTTGTTGCTGTAGGACGCCGTAATCGCCGCCGCTTTGAACCACGAGGAGGAGGAGAAGGCCAGCACAGCGCCACCGGCCGAGAAGCCGGTGCCGCCGCTGGAGGTCGTGTCCGTCGGCTCGTCGGACGATCTTCCGTCGCTGATCGAGGGCGCCCAACCGCAGCCGCGTGACCACCACCCCGAGTTGCAGGTGCACCTCATACACTCGTTCGCGGGACGGCAAAGATGCAGGATGAACACCTTCGCCGAAATTATTCCGGAAAAGGTAATAGGGGGCGCACACGAAATCTGTGGTGAGTCTCCCCCCGAAGAAGGATGCCCGTTTGTGCATATGTACGGGTATCGAGGCAGAAAGCCCAGCCGACGCTATCGCCTCGTGTACGAAGATGTGTCTAAAATAACTGATCGGTTTTTTCAGCCCGCGCTCGACTCCCTTCTGCATGCATCGCTCTTGTCAGCCGCCGCGCGATTGATATCCGTGCTAGAAGATCAATGCGTGCCCTGCGCGGATCGAGTCTCGGAAAGGGCCCTCGTGCGTGGTGGCTGACTGGCTGATGGGTACCGACTGGACGTCGTGCTTCGATAACGTGCTTCTGGAGTCCGCGGTGAAGCACTACCTGCTGAAGAGAGCTTGCCTAAGTGATTGACATTAATATTTGTCCTTTCGCCGTGTTTACAAATATTAGTATTGTGTCATAAAGCCTTGTTTCACCCGCGGTGAAGCACTACCTGATAGAGACTTGACATTAATAGTTGTTGTCCTATCGCAGTGTTTACGAACATTAGTATTGTGACATAAAGCCTTGTTTCACCACGCGATGCTCAATAAAACGCGGTGAATTGCCTAAATTTATAGTTGTTGTCCTATCGCCATGTTTACGAACATTAGTATTGTGGCATAAAGCCTTTTTTCACCCACGGTGAAGCACTACCTGCTGAAGAGAGCTTGCTTTACATTAATAGTTGTTGTCCTACCGCCGTGTTTACGAACATTAGTACTGTGGCATAAAGCCTTGTTTCACCACGCGATGCTTAATAAAAGACAGTGAATTGCCTGACAGTTGTCCTATTGCCGTGTTTACGAACATTAGTATTGTGGCACAAAGCCTTGTTTCACCCGCGGTGCTTAATGAAGAGAGCTTGCTTGACATTAATAGTTGTTGTCCTATATAGCGCGCTGTATTGTGGCATAAAGCCTTACATGTATGTATGTATCACCACGCGATGCTTAATAAAATGTTGAAAACGTACAAAAAACTCTTGTCTCCTAGTGAGAAAATAAACACACACCAGTCCTATATAGGCAATATGTGACACGATGCTTGTCGAAAATCCGTGCGAACCCATTCCAGCACTAATATCGTTTCTCCGCTGCTGCCACCTACCGCACTAGAGGCGTGGAGATTCAGTCAGCACCACCCAGTCCTAGCGGCTTTCAACGTGCCGCATTATAAGTCACGTACACGACGCTTGTCGAAAATTCGTGCCAACCAGCGGTAAAAAAAGCGTCGCCTTAGCCACCTAACGGTTGTTGCGGCAAATCCGTTTATAGTCGGTGTCGGTGCTTCGTCGTAGTTAATATCGTTTCGGCATCGACTAGTACGGACAGACGGCCGCGTACACGGCTGCTGCTGCTGCCACCTACCGCACTAGAGGCGCGCGCCGCGGAGAATCAGTCACCTAGTGCTACCACCTACCGACGATGCACGAATGCCCGAAATGCGGTCGATCGTTCGCCCGTCGCGGCAATATGTTGAGGCATCTAAGAGCCTGCGGACCACCAACAAGGGGACAGCATCGATGCCCCAAATGCGATCGGACGTACGCCTTTCATAGCAGCGTAACGAAACATTTAAAGAACTGTGACGCCATCGATGACCGCGAATGCCCAAAATGCGGTCGATCGTTCAACCGTCGCAATAATATGGTGAGGCATCTAAGAGCCTGCGGTATTCCGCCGCCACCATCATCACCACTACCACCACCACCACCACCACACGACGACGACGGCCTACGGCGTACCGTTCGCGAGCACTGGTCGAGCATCCGCATGTCTATAGCGCGCGGTCCCATCCAGTCGAGATATAACTACGAAATAACCGAATGTTTGGACACGGGGGCGCTCGACGCCCGACTACGACTGATGTTCGAGGAGCAGACTCGAGCGTTTAAAATCAACTTAAGTTTTGGGTTTATCCTTCGACACAAGGAGACGGGCCGCTACAGGTACTACCATTCGTCGTGCAATTGCTGCGGTCGCTACCTCGAATCGCCCGCCCTCGTCACCGATGCCGCGTCGTTCGAACGCTTCCCCGACGCCGTCAGACAGCCCGACGTTCTTCAGTACGTCATAGCGCAGAGAACCGACTCGGGGTGGATCGCCGAATTGGTGACGAACGTTACCTACTTTCTCAACGCCATCATCCACCATCCTATCGGGTGTCTCTACCCGCGACTCCCCGACTACCTGCGCATCAACAAGGCGCTCATCGGTCTAGCGAAAGATATACACAATCAGCCGTACACCGATAACCTGTGCCTCTTCCGCTGTCTGGCGCTTTATCGAGGCGCTAGGCGCCACGTAGACGATTTGACGCCCCCGGCCTTAAAACTCTTCGCCAACTACAGCTCCGACGCCGACTCCTACGCGTTCGCTGGCGTTCCTCTGAATGAGCTCGACCGAGTGGAGACAGTCTTTGAAACGAACGTGGCCGTGTACCGACTGACGGAGGAGGGGTCCGCCGAATTGATCCGTCGTTCCCTCTACCGCTACCCCACTACCATAAACGTAAATCTGTTCGAGACGCACTATTCGTATATAACCGACGTCTCGATGTTCTGTTGCTCGTACCTATGCGGTAAGTGTGGCGAATCGCAGTGGCCAATCGCCTATCGATTACGGCGTCATGAAGCGACGTGCGAGGGCGACATTCGCCACGTCTTTCCCGGCGGCGTCTACCATCCGACGCCGTCCGTGTTTCAACGGTTGGAAAACGAGGGCGTTTACGTGGACGAACCCCTGCGCTACTACCCGTACAGGGCGATGTTCGACTTCGAGTGCTACTTCAACGATCGTGACCTGCCGGCGGACAGCGCCAAATGTCGGTGGATAGCCCGAAACGAGCTACTCAGCGTGAGTATCGCCTCGAACGTCCCCGGGCACGAGACGCCGCGCTGATTCGTCACTACTGGCGATTCGAGCGAGCTCGCGAAGCGCCTGATCGTCGCCCTGGAGGCCATGAGCGAAGAGGCGTGCGCGGCTCTGCGACCGTCGTACGACGCGACTTTCGAGGCGATCGCCGCATTCGACGACGAATGGCGACCTCGCGCGACGTAGAAGGAGGCGTCGAACGATAAGAGCCCGTACACCGTACTCGTCGACCACCTGTGGACGCATCTGCGCCGCCTTCCCGTCCTCGGCTTCAATTCGGGTAAATTCGATCTGAACGTCGTCAAGAAGTACCTCACTCCCCTGTTCATTACCAACGAAGCGCACAGCTTCTCGTCGGCGTTTACGATCAAGAGTCAGAACAACTTAATGTGTCTATCGACGGCGACGCTCAAGTTCCTGGACATCACCAACTACCTGGCCCCCGATTTCAGCTACGATAAGTTTCTGAAGGACTGCGGCTGCGAGGTGACGAAGGGACACTTTCCCTACGAGTACCTCGACGACCTGCGGAAACTGGACGACACCGAACTGCCGCCGCGCGATGCCTTCTACAGCCACCTGAAGCGCGACCGCGTACGAGGGTTGCGCGAAGGTATGGCGCGACGAAGGGATGACGACGCTGCGGAACTTCCTCGTCTGGTATAATAACAGGGACGTGGTGCCGTTCTTGGAGGCCGTCGACAAACAGTTCGCCTTCTACCGGGACCGCCGCAATGACATGTTCAAGGACGCCATCAGCGTACCGGGTCTAACCCTGCTGTACCTGTTCAACGATCTGTCGTCGACGCTTCACTTCACGCTCTTCAACGAGCCGAACAAGGACCTGCACCGGCTCCTGCAATCGCAGATCGTCGGCGGTCCTTCGATCAATTTCGCGCGCTATCACGAGGCCGACGTGACCGTTCTTCGGCCCGACGAGTACGGCGAGTCGGCGCGGCCCTGCCGCTCGATCGTCGGCTTCGATGCGAACGGCCTCTACCTATGGGCGATCATGCAAGACATGCCGATGGGGTGGTACACGCGCCGTATCGCGGAGAACGCTTTTCGGCCGGAACGCGTGCACCGCTTCGGTCGCATGGCCGTGCAGTGGCTGACGTGGGAGACCGAGCGGACGGGGGCGCGCATACGACACCAGCTCAATGGGCGCGAGAAGCGCGGCGACAAGTACCGGGTCGACGGCTGGTGTCGCGAGACGCGGACGGCGTATCAGTTCCAAGGGTGCTTCTTCCACGGCTGCCCGTGCACGGGGAAGGAAACGAACGAGGTGAACGGAAAGCCGATGATTCAACTGTACGCCGAGACGGCCGCCGTCTCGGCCTACCTTCGCCGCTTTGTCACCGTCGTCGAGATGTGGGAGTGCCAGTGGCGCGAGACGAGGCCGCCGCCGCCGCCGCAGAGCTGGACCGGCTGCGGCGCCGTTACGCGGTCGACGATCCTGAAGGCCTTACTCGACGGCGCTCTCTTCAGTCTGATCGAGATGCAGCCGATCTTCAAGAACGCCTACATCGCGCGCGACGATCTCACCCCGTTCATGCGTCGCTACGCCGAAACGCACGAGCTCCTGGCCCGACCTCAGCGGACGCTCGTGGGTAGTTTTCTCGGCACCAAGATTCTACTTGCGACGCTCCTACTACAGTGGTATCTGCGGCACGGACTCGTCGTCGAGCGCGCCTACCAGGTCGTCGAGTACGAGCCGGTCGCATGCTTTCGTCGCTTCGGCGACACGGTCTCCGCCGCGCGACGCGAGGGCGACGCCGACCCCGATAAGGCCATCCTCGCCGATAGAATCAAGCTTCTCGGGAACAGTTCCTACGGGAAAACTATCACGCGGGTCGATCGGCACCGCGACATCAAGGACTGCACGTCCGCCGGCGCCGCGACGCTGATCAACGATCGACGCTTCCGGCAGCTCGACGTCGTCGTTCCCGACGGTCTCTACGAGGTGGCGCTAAACAACCGAACCGTCCGGTACGAGCTGCCCATCCAGATCGGCTACTTCGTGTACCAGTACGCCACATTGCGTATGCTGAAATTTTACTACGATTTCATCGCCGCCTACGTACAGCGCCCCCTGTTCCAGTACTACGCGATGGACTCCGACTCAACGTAGTTGGGCCTCACGGGACGCGACATCGAGAGTGAACACACGCTGTACAGTTTTCATCGTATTTTATTTAATACACGACCTCACTACTTTTGTCTTGCCTGCCGTACGGCGAGTAGCCCGCTCGGTCGTCGTTTACTAGTAAGCGATACAATAGGTTTAAACGATAAGCGTTCAATGCGGTTTTAGCCAGTCGAATACGAGACAGTCGCTGGCCACTCTATCGGGGCCGAAGAGGCACTGGAAGCCGCTTAGCGGCATACCGCGGCATCGTAAGAGCAGGTAGGCGACGCAATTTTGTCCGCACACGTTAGATACGCCGCTCTGCAGTCTCTTGTCGTTGTACGTCCACGAGTCGCAGTTGCGGCGAAGGAAGGCGCAGAAATGGGCGTGCAGCGGCGGCAGTCCGTACGAATCGAAGTACTCGCCTCGCCGGTCTGCGTCCACGTAGACGGCCACCCAGTACTCCCCCGGTTCGTCGCCGTCGTCGGTGTTGCACACGAACGCATTCGAGTAGGCGGTGAGCCGCCGTCCCGGTAGCTCGTCTTTAGGCACGACGCCGACGACGACGTTCTTAGTGTACGTGTCGACCGCCAGGCGGCGTATCAGCTGAAACGTGTCCATCAGTAGTCGTACACGACGTTCCGGTTCTTGTCGATCTCGAGCACCGTCTCGAACTCCCCGTACACGACGACGTTCACCGTCCGGAGCAGCGCCTGCGCGAAGTGGACCTCCACGCGCAGGTTCCCCTTACGCAAGACGTTGAAGTGATCGCCGTCGCAGCAGTCGGGCGACAGGTCGAAGCCGAAGACGTTGTAGACGGCGCCGAAGTCGGCGCGCGTCATGTCGATGCCCTCGTTCTCGTACGCTTTTCCCGTCGCGCCGAAGACGTTCATGTAGCTTCGGATGTAGCGTCGATGCACGAAGTCCGGCTGCAGCGGCTTACTCGGCACCTGGTGTCCGTCGACGCAGAGGGCGATGAAGTTTATGTCGTTGTGCTTCGCGTTGAACGGGTTTTTATCGTTGCACATGAACACGCGTATCGAGAGCGTGCCCAGATAGACGTTCTCGTGCGTATGAGACATCGTGCCCTGCGGTATCGAGAACACCTTGCAGTCGATGCGACGCAGCGGGTACTTGACCGTCCCCTTCGTCAGCGCTTTGATGTGACCGAGCTGGACGGCCGGGTTCACCTTGGCCTTTCGCACCTGCAGGTAGGTCTCCAGCAGCACGATTTTGAACCCCGGATCGACGACGGCGCCCATGAGCGCGAAGGCGTCCTTGCTTCGCCCCAGTCGGATTTTTACGTCGACGCCGTTCAGTAGGTACCGGTCTTGCAAGAACACGTCGGCGTGCAAGCGTCCCAACAGGTCCACCTCGCGGCTGTCGCGTATGAAGTGGCGCCGATGCTGCCACCCGCCGTTGGCGTTCGCCGTCGCGTCCATGAACCCGGCGGTGTCCTTGCACTACACGCCGCCCTTGAGCTGCGACCTTTTGGCGTCGGAACCGTAACTCAGCAGGGTCTCGATATAGGCCCGGTACGGATACGTATTAGTCGGCGGCGTCACGAGCGTGCCGTTCAGCGACACGTCGACTTGACTGAACATCGAATGCAGGAGATTGTTGACCGGTGCCACGACGCTGTAATTCGCGAGATCGGTGTCGTCCCCCTGCACCACCTTGACGCGCGCGTACAGTCTAGAGCTCGCCAGGTCCAGATTGTCGTCTCCCGATCCCGGGACGAGGAACTCGATAGGGCCGCCCGCGTCGAGGGACGTCAGCGGCTGGTGATCGATCCCCTGACCGCTCTCGATGTTCGTCTGCGTCGTCGGGACGCTGAACAGGTCCAGTTCGCTCTTTAGGCCCTCGCACGACTGTCTAAGCACGAACGCCATTCTTCTACGCGGGAAATATGTCGCTCGACGTCCGTACCTTTCGACGGCGCTTCTTCTTACTGGGCGTCGCCGGTGTGCCGGGCAGCTTTAAGGCGCGTCGTCGCTTTTTCGTCGGTGGCGGCGAATTCAACAGCCTGTCGAGAAGGTCGACGCCGGCCTCCTTCGCGCTTCGCTTTACCGACTGTTTAAAATTTCCGCCGGCGACGACGTCGCGCGACACGCGCACGCCCGTGTTGAGCGCGCGCTTGCCCAGCGCCAGGGCCCCTCTCTTGATTAGCGGCATGGCGCTTCGAAACAGGCCGCCGAAGATATTGCCTAGGCCGTGTCGGGTGTAGTAGTCCTCGTACGCATCATGACCGGCTCTCGCCGCCATCGTCAGAACAATTTGGACTTGCAGCGTCTGATGTGAAGCGTCGACACGAGTTTCCCCTGCTCGATTGGTATCGGTTGACCGATGTCGTCTCTTATATCTATCTCGATCGAATCGAATTGGCGCCGTATCTGACTGAGTCAAAACGGCTCCCGACTGAGCCAAACCCTTTGATGTTCCTTTGATCTCTGGCTCATGACCCGTAGTCTGCGCCATCTATAAACTACTAATACCATCCCGTGGCAGCCACAAAACGGAAGTACAAATCAAACCAAACCAACTAATACCTTCGGCACGTCAGTGTTCAAAATGTAATTAAATTTATGAAAAAACCGTTTTCCAATTTCTGTTTTGTTGTCCCAAGTTAAATCATAATTGGATCCACGCATATTTCATGAATATGTTTACGCGTTTATATATATATATATATATATATATAAACTAATCAACACAATAAAGTTATATTTATCTTAAATGGCATTTGATATCAAAGGATGCAGTGATCAAATATGGATTAAATGAATGCAACCAAGCAGCATTTACACCATTATCTGCACGACCAGAATGGGGTATGTAAAGGGGGGTCTGGTCCCCAAAGTGGCACTTTCACAAGTTCTGAAGTCAATTGTTAAAAGCTAATGTTGATGATCCTTTGACCACTGCCAATGGACCATGAAGTTCCCTCACTGAATGCGAAACATGAACATGTTGTGTGCACAAATTTACACAATGGTTCATAATGTCATTCATCAGTACTGGTCAGGGAGACAAATTCTCTGGAATAATCTGTGTGACAACAATCATGCCATGTCTGTATAGTTTAGAGCTTGGTAGGGCAATTGGACAATTGCAGGCTGGTGTACGCCAATATGTGATTGCAGCCACATTTTGGAGTTTCACAAGCAACCATAAGTAAACTGCAAAGGCCGTACCCGGACATCGACTACATGCGAGACAGGCCAAGATCTCGCAGATCTCGCGTAACAACTGCTGCCACTGACCGGCGTATCGAGACTATGGCAGCCAGGCGATGTCACGGGACTGCTACCGCCATACAAGACGATATCAGACAGCCTGGACGCCAACGTATCAGCATGCAGACAGTGCAGGTTTTAGGGCTCGCCGTCCAGCAATAGTTCCTGACATGAACGCGGAACACGAACGTCAGCGATTGATTTGGTGTCGTCACAGCCGTCGATGGGACATGAATCAGTGGGGGAATGTACTGTTCTCTGATTAATTTTGTTTGAAGAAAAACGATGACCGGATAAAGGTGTGGCGAAGGAGAGGTGAACGTAATGCAAGAGCTTGTACACTTCCAAATAAGGCCTTTCATGGTGGCAGCGTGATGGTATGGAGCGGCATAACATCACGTGGCAAGACCCAGCTGGTTATTGTCGATGGCAACCTCAATTAATTTCGCTATATTGATGAAATCTTGAGGCCAGTCGTTGTTCCCTTCATGCGAAACATGGGTCAAGGTGCACTATTCCAGAACGATAATGCCCGACCACACCGTGCCAAGATCGTTGATACCTACCTGCAGCATACCTGCATGCTCGCCTGACTTGAATCCCATTGAGCACTTATGGTATCAGTTGGGCAGAGCGGTTCATATGCGTCTGCATGCTCAGAGTACACTGGCCGATCCGAGGAGATTCTTTGTGGAAGAGTGGGACAGGTTGCCTCAAAATAATGTTCGGCGCTTTGTAAACAGTACGCGCCATATATGTGAGTCGTCTATGGCTGCAGCTGCTGGGTTCACTCGTTATTGATGTAATGTCGCAATAAAATTATTTCAAAGTCCATTCTGAGTGTTTTATCCCTAGTGTACAAAAAGTGCCACTTTGGGGACCAGATCCCCTGTACATATTCCATTCTGGTCGTGCAGATAATGGTGTAAATGCTGCTTGGTTGCATTCATTTAATCCATATTTGACCACTGCATCCTTTGATACCAAATATCTTGGGGTGCAATCCCCACATATTATACTATATGCCATTTAAGAGAAATATAACTTTCTTTTGTTGATTCGTTTATATATCAATGCTACAAACTTCTCAGTTCGTTGCCATGTTACACTAGCAGCATTAACAGACTACATATAAGTACTATATTGATATAATTAATACATCCATCTTGCTGGTAATATAATTAGTTCTCTTATATTTGTAAATCATTGTACATGTATGTAATTTTGAATAAAAAACATAGTCTCCGTGTAGTGCTTATCTAGATTGTTGCTGAAGTAGTACATACATGGGCTGGTGAGGACACTGAGGATTTTTATATATGATTTTTACAAAGACCGATTCTTCTTTGTCTATCCCATTCTTCTGCAATGTTCTCCCACTCTCGGCTGTTAATATATTGCCCTTTCCACGTCTCTTTTTAAGCTGTATTTCCGTCTTGATTGTGTCTTTGTCAAACGCTTCTCACTCGTTCTCTACGCATGCATATCAATCTGACCCCCAACTACTTTCATTTTTATGTGTTTCTTCGTGCCAGCCTCTTCTTTTAATTCCTCCATCTTATGTTTATAGTCACTTTATATGTTCTCCGGACCAATGTGTACTCTGCTACTTGTAGCTTCACCTGTCTCTATGTTAGTGCCAGTGTTCCACACACAGGCTGGTACAACGTAAGCTTCTGAGACTCCTCCTTTTAGTTGTTTCTTTACCTATATATATATGACGTAGATACATGTAATACCTCCCACCCTCTTCTGTACATCCTTACCACTTCCCCCAAGTATACAAAACTGTCTACTTTTGTAATTGTTTTACTATCGACTACTACATCGAGATCCACTAAATGTTCACCTATGAACATTAACATTATTTTAATAAACGCAACGTACTGAAATTGATGGATAGTCAGCTACGTAAATCCAATTATATTGAAATATATACGAATATGACAACAATATGAGCAACGTTTTGTGTTATTGTGTGATTTTATTACTGCACAAAAATAGTGAGAAGCAGTAACTACAACTTGACACGCAATACATTATAACAGAAACATTACTAAATTAATGTAATAATATACAACACTGCCTCACAGAATGTGTAGTATCGTACTCCCAATAACCACTGCAGTGATATACTTATAATATTAACCAGCTACGTACAATTTCAGATTACTTCACGTTATACGAAGAAGGCAGGTAAAATGCATGTTTTCTTAATTTGCCAACTACAATAAATATTTAGTTATTAAACTCTCATTTACTATCTTCAAAACGCATTTTCATATGCACAAGTCTATACATACCGCATCATTTTAATCAAATATATTCATACAAAATACCGACTTGTACACGACATTGTCTGATCAACCGCACACGTCATACTATCAAATCTACATACCAGTAACAGTTCAACGTCAGTAACATCTGTCAATCTCAGTACTGGCGGTTAGTAACAATGCATATCAGACGACATATGTGCATTGCACGTTTACATTTACATGTATGTCGTTTGTTGGCAGTTATAAATATATTTGGCCAACTCGATCACTACCGGGTACTGTTATTATAAACAAAATACATTGGTGCAGCAAAATTTAATTGTGTATGGTCTTTAATGGTGACATGTGGGTGATTGATCTATTAATTAACACCAACCTAGTTTCAGGCGTGTTATTCTGCCATATTCCTAACACAATCGATATCCGGTAGTTTAGGCTGTCTTCGTCGAATTTATTTTTAGCGCACACGCATCTTTTGCTGTTAGTTATTTTATACCACAATTCGTTTAATGTTGTTATAAATTGCAAATTCACTAATAAGTGTTAATAGTCTAACAGCAAGTCCTATATTTTGGAAAGTCTTACACACTTTGTAAACTTAATAAACTGTGTGGCCACCAATAAAAATAACATGCAAATAGTACAAAAGCTTTTGAAAACACGGTTCAACCACGTAAGCTGCACTGCTTTATTCAAACCCCATGACTGAGCTCTCAGGAAAGACGGTCAGTCCCTTAAAGTACAGTTAGGGTATACTTTTCTCTCAGTATCATAAGTTCTTCTGTTTCACGCGTGAAAAGATTGGGTTTTATATCCAACATAAATGTGTCCCTCAGGCCTAAACCTGCACCCACGTGGTGTAACTATGATCTGTGGCCGTCATATTACATCGTCTGCACGATGTCCTAGGCGAAACTCGCGCACAATGTTTGCCGTTAGGCGCAAAAAATACAGACAGACACCATTGTTCGTTTTCTAAATCGTACTAAATTGAGATTCTTTGCTAATTTTATATCGAGAGGAAATCCCACATTCCCTTGATGAATTCACGGGAATAACTGTGTTTCCCCTAATGTATGCCCGCCTGTATGTTCGCGCCTAGCGGAGATACCATTGGTTCCACTTGCGTCTCCTTAGTGCCGTGTTTGGTCGCCAGGGGCGTCAGTCGACTCAGTACCTACCACCTCTCTTGTCGTCCCACCTCGGATCGTACCTGCAAATAGTAGGGCGCACTTCAGGTCCGTTTATTTTCCATGTAATTGTAGCGGACAAAACAAAACAGTTGTGCATAGTTAAACGTAATAATCTATCTTGACAATCTAATTAAAGAGGTGAGAAACTCAAAACATTGCTATGTACGTTTTTGTCAAATGAAAAAGAGGCAGCATGTTCATTTACCCGGAATTAGCCAGCGTAGTAATTTGTAACAGGAAGTCTGCTGTGTTGAACGTTGGAAAAAGGGAAGTCGTATCTTCCATATTGCGAATGTTGTTACGGGCTTAGTAAACACTATTTGGCGGGCACTATACCTTCAATATAGTTATCATATTCTTAAGAATATTATATTAATTAATAAATGAAAAACTATGAACAGGCAGCCTGCTTAACATGCTTGCTGCCATTCACATCTAGCCTCACCTTTGATTGTTGGGGTAAGGAGTCAACTGTCGTTGGTCACGTGAGGGTGAGGGGTCATCGTCATAGCTGAAAAATAAATGGAATTGTATTACAAATTAATATAGAAAAAATGTGCGTGCGTATATAAACACGTGTGATATTGTGCGTGTGTCATCGTGGTGCGCGTTCGTGTGTGTGTGTGTGTGTGTGTGTTTGTGCGTGCGTGCGTGCGCGTGTGTGTTTGCGTGTGCGTGTGCGAGCGTGCTTGTATATGAGACAGGATCTGCTACCTGACTGAACGAACAACGAACTAAATGTATCACAGACTGTCGTTTCACAATGCGTCTATGATTATGATAACGTGACTCGCTGTCTAAATCACGAGACTAACGGGTCGGATGACGTCAGTACCTGGATGCGTCTTCGGAATAGGGCCGTTTGTCTCCGTCGGCGGGGCTACTACGGTACAGAATGTCGAAGAGACGCACAGTCAGTCCGACTCCGTAGAAGCTGTTCACGAGGGCCACGACGTCAACCAGGGCAAACAGACAGCCGCTAGCGATGATGTGGCGTCGACTGAAGCCAGCGCTATATGCTGTAAAACAAAAACCCAGCGCATCAGTGTAATGTACTGCAGACTTTATTCACGAAGAAGGCTTGGACTAAACACCTACTTGGAATAAAAGGCGTCCCGCCCTATAGTCATAAGGCACGAAAATAGGAATTTCGAGATAGTCAAGAGTAGCCGCATATATCCCATTAGCAAAAATCTATTCTATACAATTGTATAGATTTTGTATAAAAAAATTATGTAGAATTCTGTAGATTTTGTGTTAAGGGTCATAATACCTATCTATTGCATTTTGGTTGCAGCAGACGTAAAACACGCAGTTATCTTTTCACATCAGTAATTGTGTTTCAGGATTTTATTTCATATCAAAGTGGAACTATGTACAGTAAGCGTGTTATCTCACAGTAAGCAGGGTAAACTGAAACAAGAATATTGAATATTTACAGTATGGAAATATGATTGTAGTATTGAAATAAATTATAAATTAATCCATTGCATAAGACAGATATATTCAATGTAGTTTTAATATCGCCTTCTTTAAGGCATTTTGCCACACCGGTGGACAGTTTGCCCAACGACATGACCTATGTTGGAATAGGTATAATTTTGTGCAAACACGTCAACAAATCAAAACGATGAATCGTTTGAATGATAATAATAATAAGACGTGCTTGTTACCATACGCAAGTCCTGTCGAAGAAACCACAACATTTGATGGTATGATGCAGTATTGTCGTAAACCTACCGGTTTCATCCAGTGCCTTGACGTCATCCACCAGCCCCATTGTTGACAAGACGACAGTAGCGACACACCCGCAAACGCTTAACACTTGAAAAATAAGCGCCATGCCAGACTGCAATGGAAAAGGCTTCGTTGAAATATCAAGACCTTTGTTAAAATTTATGCAATCAAGAATGCACACGCACGCACGCACGCACGCACGCACGCACGCACGCACGCACGCACGCACGCACGCACGTGTGTGTGTGTGTGTGTGTGTGTGTGTGTGTGGAAAGAGAGAGAGAGAGAGAGAGAGAGAGAGAGAGAGAGAGAGAGAGAGAGAGAGAGAGAGAGAGAGAGAGAGAAAGACAGAGAGAGAGAGAGAGAGAGAGAGAGAGAAGGAGAGAGAGAGAGAGAGAACGAGAGAGAGAGAGAGAGAGAGAGAGAGAGAGAGAGAGAGAGAGAGAGAGAGAGAGAGAGAGAGAGAGAGAGAGAGAGAGAGAGAGAGAGAGAGACTAGTAGAGCCATCTGGCAGCACATACCAGGTGCAGAAGTTCCTCCCGCTTCAGCGCCGCCACATTCGTAATCGCTGCTATCGCCACCTACAGGAAGTCACGCGATATCATGATACACACCCAGCCAAACTCCATGTGCACACACGAAAGGCAACGATACTCAAAAGTCGCAATGGACCACAATGGAAACAAGTGCGTGCACTTTCTTTTGTATATATGGTGTATTCTAGCTGTATATATATATATACATATATATATATATATATAATGAATATATACGTTTATATTTGTATACTGTATATAACCATCATCATCATCTCTGTGAATTAAATATGAGTCTTAAATATGAGCAGTACCGAACCATAATACTTTAGCCGCTTGTATCCACATATGCTACATATTCGGCTGGAGGTTTCCACAACCTCTGTGTGGTGAAAATCTCTCAATGTTACACATTGGTTCGATGTTGAATTCGGTAACCAGAAAGAAACTGCATTTAATCAAGATACACATTTTTCTGCGACTGACATGTTGGCGTTTGGGTCTTGTTTGAAGAACCTGTATGGTTTATTCTGGTAGCAGTCTAATTGTATCGGTAGATGGGCCGATTAGTTAGTATTTTGCACAGATTTTCGGTGTGTTTATGGGAAGCTTGTGGCTGGATTAAATGAGTTGCGATTATGTGATATTTACGATAGGTTCCTAGTATGAACTGTATAAAAAAGCACACCACAGTAGACTAGCTTTTAAATGTACTGACTCTGAAGGTGTTGGGCTAGAACCAGTAATTATAAACGAAAATGATGGGTAGAGGCCTGCGGGACATGATTGGAATGAAAGAGTTCGACCCAATTGGTCGACATGAATGAAACCGAAATTAATTTCCATCTCTGTTGTTAAATTTTGCGCTGACGAATACGTACCAAACCAGCGGTCCACACGGGAGTCCAATAGTCGTTCCAGCGCGTTCCTATGGTGGCGTAGACAGACACAATACCGACGAACGACAGGGCTTGGGCGGCAGACAGCTGGCCGTAGGGATTGAAAAGTCTTGGTCTGCAGAGGCCGAACTGCACAGCAAACATTGACGTAAGTATACTGACTGTAGCGGCTTTAGTATGTGTAGGAGAACAGCGATGAGGCTGCTATTACGGTGTCACAATAGGTATGTACCATACATAGCAGCATATGATCTTGTATTTCTGGAACACTTGCTGATAGCGTAGCTTTAGGGTAGAAATGCGTGGTCTGTCAACCGGAATTTAGTCACCCTCTTGTGTTATTATGTTTTTGCTGTATAAATAGACAAGTTATTTGAATGCTGAAATAAACCACACACGCACACACACGCACGCACGCACGCACACACACACACACACACACACACACACACACACACACACAATATCCTAGACACAACCCCTCCTCACACAGAACTGACTTACATTGTTTCCCTCTTCCTCGTAGTCGATGTAGCGCCACATGCGATTGGCCATCACGGCGACCGCGGTGAGGACGAGGAAGCTGATCATGAGCACGAACATGGAGCTGCCGTCGATGCCAATGCACACCCATGGCTGGGTTGTGTTGCTGATGCTAACGTGGGACCTGCGGGGAAAACAACGAGTATGTTACAAGCGCAATCATTACGTATGCTGTGCAGTTTGTGCTATGCTAAGTATATCTGCTTGTAGTCGGTCGGACAACACTGTGACGCTTGATAGTTGACATGTTGACAGTTTTTTGCATAAACAGGAAAAACCGTTGTTCGGTGTCTCATTGGTTTGACACTTTTGTGCGTGCGTGCGTACGTGCGTGCGTGTGTGTTTACATGTGTGCGCGCACGTAGAACAGCGTGCATGTGTGAGTGCGTGTAGGTGCAAGATTGTTTGAACCAATATGACACACTATACTGTTTTGTACTTTACAAATGTATGATACCTTAACGGGTAATACAGCGTATTGTTAATATGTAAACGTTACATCCCTGTTAACGCTATTCAAATACTCACTCATTGGTTTGGAATGTGATCGCTTGCCAAAACAATTCGAACTGTTTGTTTGTATCCGCTCTTCCAGCGGCGAGAAACTCTGCAGTCAGTGGTTTCATTACCAAGGAGGCAGACACGTGGACAGCAACGCCGGCCAAGAGCCCCAGCGATAGCACAAGGACGTTCTGTAATGCAAAACAGACACCATAATTTTGGCACACAAACTGCCGAGGATTCGCAGAAATTAACTGAAATTAAGATTAAGTAAATGAATGCTGTCACCATTATTTTGATATCTAAAACGCTCTTGATTGAGGTGCTACTCTCAGCTATGACATATTTGCATTAGTAAAACACATTGAGCCTCGTTTCGGTTTTAACGTATGTGTTAAATGATTCCACCATCGGCGTGACTCCTCGTTGGATTGTCTTAGCAGATATGACGAGAGACGATTTTGTTGTTGGTGTTGTTACTGTTGCTGCTGCTGCTACTTTATTGGCATGGTTTCGAAGTGGCGTATCTAATCAGTGTTATGTGTTGATATTGATAGGTAATTGTTTTTTGTTGTAATAACGAAGATGAATAAATGGCCATCCGAAGTGAGCACTTACCTTCCAGGTTTTTTTGTATTCCCCGTTATGGATGAAGGTGAACATGCCAAACTCAAACACCTGAAAAAAAGACAATAGAAATTATTAGTTATTAGAAACTATTATTCAGCAGTCCATCACACTGTCCGGTATAGGCTTGGTCAGATCACAAACAGGTTGATTGAGACAAGATAGGGGCTTTCTGGTGTATTCGCAAAGTTCAGAAGTGTGTGTGTGTGTGTGTGTGTGTGTGTGTGTGTGTGCGCGCGCGTGTACTTGTGTGTCTTTTTGTGCGCGCGTGTGTATGTACGTGTGAGAACATGTGTAGATTTGTAGGTGGATGAGTGGGTGTGTGCCTGCGTGTGCGCGAACGTCAGTAACTCACCAGTGCGCCTGTCCAAAAGAGGCAGTAGTATTCGTGTTCCAGACACAGCATCACTTCGATGACAGCCAGGGCGAGCAGCAGGGCCCCCAGCCCGATGAACGCTATGCCGATTAGTTTTGGGCCGATGCGGTCATCGTAGCCGGAGAAACGAGTCTCGTCGGTGTACTCGGAGTAGCCCTTGTCTTCGTAGCTGTCCTTGTCATAGTGGCCGTAGCCACCACCGCGCTGCTGGTGCCAGAAGTGAACAGTTACACACGGATTGACATATCCATCGCGTGACCTGTTGCCTAGCAACAAGGTCCGTTAAGTAATAAAAAATGGAGGCCGAACACGTGTTGCGTTCGTATATTTTGTGGTATATTTTTGACATACTGACCCCAAATTATTTTCTTTATAACAAAAACACAAGGCAACATTGTTTAAGCGAGATATGCATGCGGGGAAATATATTTAGCATACGTCATCCTGCATTAGTGATGTAATGCACATGTACTACTTTTAACAACCTTATTGGCAAGACAAAGCTTCAAGGAGGTCGTACGCACAATCACTATAGTGACGTAGGCATGCAGCGACTTTCTGGATGGGTCAATTAAGACGTTACGCCAACATCACGTTAAAATTATACATCAGTAATTCCATCCTGAGTTATCAAACGCGAAAGGAAACTATTATACTATTTGTTTGTACGTCCTTGACCATAGATTAACATATTCAAAATTGTTTAGATGCTTATCGTGTCCATCGGTATTCCTGTCTATTAGGGTCTTTTACAAAAACATCGTTTGGTTTATATTAGTCTATGCAATAAACATCCATTCTAAATACCTCAATAAAGATGTCCAATAAAGCAGATGTGCCAAGTTAAAGAATGGGGACGAAGGCGAGTCTCCAACCGGAGGTCAAATAAAGGCATTCAGAGAATGCTCTGGGGGGTTATATGAGCTATGTAAACACAATTGAAAAAAGGTATTGCGGGTACCATGTTATAATGTAGCATGCCATTTTAAAACAAAACTGTTAAACAATAGATAATTTGTAGCATTAGGAAGTGTGATGATTAAGACAAATATTCCGAAGAAACTATATTTCAGTCCAACACGTATTCCCCGACAACGGAACACAACAAAGGTTTATGAATATTAAAAAAAAATTATATTCTGAGAAAACTCTGACATCTAATCTTACACATGTTCACTGACATTTGAGCAAAATTAGATTTATAAGTGACTTTATTAACATTATTTACCGGATGTTGTTGCGTTGTCATTAATGCTGATGATTAAGACGGTATTCACCCAAATATATTTAATAAATCAACTTATATTGTGAAAACAAATACCTATCTAGAATCTATTTACACAACGTTGTTACTTATTTCCTGTGGTTTTATTTCCAATTAACTGTGCTCTGTATCCAACATGCGAACCTGTTCATAGCGCTGTTGTTCCGGTCGATAACCGCCGTTGTCGTGCTGTCTACCGCCGCGAGGGTAGTCATTGTGGGCCGGTCGGCCTCCTCGTGAGTACGGGTCCATGGCGGGGGCACGGTTGTTGTCGCGATACGAAGGTTCCCGGTTGCGGTCTCTTGGCCGGTAGTCGTCACGGCGTTGCGACTGGTGTCGGTGGGGTTCGGGTAGGGTGTCGTCTGGTCGCCGACGACCGGAGTAGATCACGCGTCCTGTCTCGTCGTAATGCACGCTGCTATCACCGTATCGCTTCTGGTTCATACCGCGCCTGTACACAGACACACAGAACCGCATTAAAAGGACGTAGTTTCTTCCTAGTTTTTCATGTGTTAATTAAAAAATATAATGTTCTTAAAACTATACTAATTATGTTGAAGGTATATACTGGTCGCCAAATTGTGTTTAGTAATTAAGCCCGTAACAACGGTTGCAGTTTGGTGCATGTTCAAATAGTAAACAAAACATTCAATTTCAAAAGAAGCTTTATTCGCGATATGGCCGAGTTAACTGCTATACCCATTAATGTTCAACGATGCTCACTTTCCCACGGTCAAAACTGCAGACTTCCAGTTAGAAATTACTGCGCCCGGTAATCCTGGATAGACGAACAGAGTACGTCCATTTAAAGGGAAACATAAGGCAACTTGTTGGTGTTAAGCACCTAAAAGAGTTAATACAAACTAACCATTTGCATCTATAATCACATTTTAACGTAGCAAGACGTAAGCCTTCGTGTTATCGGGTATTTCGGTAGAATCTAGCACTTTGACAACACACTGTGAGTAAACCACTGACGTTAAAATGTGATTGCGATTGCAAATGGTTGGTTTGTATTAATTCCTTTAAATACATAACACCAAAAAGTTGCCTGTTATTTCCCTTTAAAAGTACAATGTCTCCACCGTGGCTCGGAAGCAGCCCCGAGTGAACAAACAGTTAGGGGACCAACTATGCACGCGCCTATATGGCGCTATAGAAATGTTAGTAATAATAAAAAAAAAAAATAATAACTATGTTAATCCTATTACGAAGGCACTATAATTTATTTTGTGGCTAGAATAAGCTCGGGTCTTTATATGTTTCACTAATAGCTGTTTTCGTACAGTGGCTCATACCAGTAACAGGAGCAAACACGTGATCCGCCAGTCTTGAAAAAGAGTAATATGTTAATATATATTGCTACGCCCATTTCCCTTATCTGACTATCAAAGTCAATTATTTCTACGAAGTTAATAAATGCAAGCATTATTTTATTATTTAAGCTACGTACACACATTACAGATATGAACATCGACGAGCGTCGCGTTCGGTGAGATAAATAAAATTATGGAGATAATTTTAGAAGAGGTACACATGACTGTGTGGCTTCAACAAATGATGTGGAACTTGTTGGTTTGTTTCATGTAGTGACAGTGGCAAATGTTCAAAGCTTCTTATATCACATAGTGCTACCGAGAACATACTTCCGGATTCCAATAAAAAGAAGGTTAAGCAACAATAATACTTCCTCTTGCATTACACAAACACGAATAGTTCGTGTGCCAACGATTAGAATACACAAGGCAAAACAGTGTGATCAACGTACAACTTTACGTGGTTACCCGTCATTTGTGTTGACTGAACTAAATTAGGGACAATTGTAATCAGGGTCAAGAATATTTCCAAGTACAAATACATTAGTTCAAGCTCAAGAACATTAGGTCAAGTACAAATACATTAGTTCAAGCCCAAGAACATTAGGTCAAGTACAAATACATTAGTTCAAGCCCAAGAGCATTAGTTCAAGTACAAATACATTAGTTCAAGCCCAAGAACATTAGGTCATGTACAAATACATTAATTCAAGCCCAAGAACATTAGGTCAAGTACAAATACATTAGTCCAAGCCCAAGAACATTAGGTCAAGTACAAATACATTAGTTCTAGCCCAAGAACATTAGGTCAAGTACAAATACATTAGTTCAAGCCCAAGAACATTACGTCAAGTACAAGCAGTTCAAAACATAAACTTATCAAGTACAATTCCAAGGACAATAGGTCACGTACAAGTACGAATCCAAGTACGTTTCAGTCGAAATGATGATCAACAATTCAGCTGTCATATATTATTTTGAATAATATATAATATTAATTGTAAATACAATCAGGATGGACGTTCGATGAGTATTAAAGTGTACACTGTAAAACAGCAGAAAAGTATTACTTTTTATTCTAAATAATCAATTTGTGTACAGGCTTACTTGAAATGTACTTGAGATTTGGGCAAGCACAACTGACCAAGTAAAAGTACTGACAAAGTATTTAAGTACAACTATTAGTACTTGACTCCAACACTGATTGTAATCTCCGAGACGGGCAGGAAAGCCACGGCGTACTCTTCTCTGCTCGCATGATATATAGTAAACAATTACCTAGTAAATAGTAAACAAATGGCTGAGTAAAGTATAACGTACTGTATCACACAGCACAGTTAGTCAATACTGATTAATTTTTATATTTTTGAATGTTTCGGTTCGACATTAATACAGACATTAATCAAAAACATTTCTATAATTTGTAACCATCGTCTGTTTTGTTTTGGTATCAGTGTGTAGGATTTGGGAGTTATTTCTACCATTGAAACAAAACCAGAGAAATTCAAACAAAGCATGTCATAGATTAAGTCTTTAGATAGTGCACTAGCCTACAAATCGTACCTCTTAGATTTCTGAAAAGCTGTTGTGTGAAGCTTTGTGATTGGTCGTTATTTTGAAAGCTCTCTTCCTTTAGGACATTTGGCGGAAACACAATGGCGTCTCAGACTCCACGTAGAAAGCGGCAAGTATTTTCATGTTTTATGGTTACTGCTATAATAATGACATGAACAAGGTGTTATTGAGAACTAAAAGACGTTAGTTTGAAAGACGCAAATAATTTTTGGAAAGCTGTAATTCGCCATTGTTTAATGATGGGTCCTCGGGTAAGGTCGGTAGCACGCGTAGCTACTGTACTGCTCTGTGTCGTATATATTGTACCAGTGGTACGATTTATAGTACGATTTATAAGTCACGTAGTACAATACATACACTTAGTTATCTGAAACTTTGCTATTATTTTGGCATTACTGTTTTGGTGGCTTTCAAAATTTTATATTATTCAATTCATTTTTAAAGACAATTTGAGAAAATGGATTTCTTGTATATTCCCTGCCCAAAAAGATACGAATCTCTGACTATGTGTCAACCCTTACATAAATTAACTTTAAGCATGGAATTTTTGTTTGCATAAACTGATCGATGTGAACCGTTTCAGGCAATATGGACGATGAAGTGAAGAGGCGATGGAAAGGGCGCTAACATCTTTCATAAACGGAGACCAGGGGTTGGATGAGACTTGCAGACTCTTTGTTATCCCTAAGCCTACATATATAAGATACACCTTCTGTCACAAAGCAAATTCAGAAATGGTTTGAAGAAAAGTTTTGGCAGACATTGTACACTTACAGATGGCATTGATAGAGAACTTGTGCAATATGTGCTGCTTTTGCAGGATCATCTCTTCGTCAGTACATGCAAAGAGTTAATATCACTTGGATTTAAGGTACGAGAGCGGTATAAAATTCCCCATTATAGTCAACAAAGAGAAGGAAACGGCTGGGAAAACATGGTTCAGCCCACAACAGTTGGCAGAATCATATCTACGCAGGGGACAGTGACTTCCAATCACCCAGACGAGTGCCAATGGCAAAAATAGCTCCTCTGCCGATCAGGCAACACAGTTTCCTGAAAAGGATGTTCAGAAAGACTAAAGCTCAAATCCTAACTACAAGCCCATACAAGATATTCCACGACAAGGCAAAGAAGAAGGATAGTGATGAAGCAAAGGAAAAAAAAAAGACGGTACTTTCGTTTAATCAAGATTCAATCATAAAAAAAAAAAAAATCGTGACGGTACTTCGCTATATTTGCCTTCGATCAAACTTTATAAGCAAATCCTTTTTTGTTGTATCGTGTAATTATAGTTATTCCTCTTCAGCGGGTACAATATCTAAAGACTTACCCTACACTAAGAGTGACCATCTGTTGGTAGACTTATCTCACTTATTCTCCGTGTGCGTCGAACAAGTTGAAGTATCTGTTGTTATGGTTTACTGTTGTTATTATGATAACTGACCCAACACTTCTTACTGGGATTTAGGTCTAACGATGTCATTTTAATTCCCAATGTCTAACTATACATTTAAACTAGTGTATGTATTTACAATGTGTAGATTAGTGTTATTAGTTATGTCTTAGGTTGTGTACTCCAAACAGCCCAATCTTGGGCTAACGCAGGAGTTTGTCATATTTTATATATGGTCACTGGTTGTATGTAATATGCGAAGTACATTATGAAGTGACCTACACCTAGTATACAATATATGATTTATACTCAGTGTAAACTGTACACAATCGGTGCACAGCCAGTGTATTACATTATTCAATGTACAACATGTGAATTATACAATGTGTATACAACATACGAATTAGACTGTGTATAACATATAAAGTATACACATTGTGCAACACAGTGAGTGTAGAACGTGTGAATGTACACTCAGTGTACAAGCTATGAGTTATACTCAGTGCATAACTTGTGAATTACTCTCAATGTACAACATGTGAACTACACTGAGTGTACAACTGATGATGTACAACACACTGTTAACGTGTTAACTACACTCGTTATGCACAACGCCATAAACTACATACACTGACGACCACAATAAATTAGCTGTAGAGAGTCAACCATTAACAAAAGCGTGTACATCTTTGACAAAGCAAACCTTCTGTCTTTGTGATTGGTTTATTTGACTTTATGTTCACCTGGCGTCAACAACATAAGCCGGCATTCCCATCACCATACGACGTTGTCTTAAAACAGTATTCAAAGAACGTGAAAGCGACCGACCAACACAATAACTGGCCACTGTGTTTTACGAAAGCAACGCCCCAGTGGCGTATTTATATACACGCGCGGAATGCCAATTTTTCACCGAGACCAACATTCGAATAATTTACATCGCAGTCAGTCAAACGTGACGTTGGGTGGGTGGACCATCCTAAACCCTATGCGTGAACACGACTCCGTGGGTTGTTTCTAAAACATGTTAAGTACGAGTCGACAAGAAGTTAAGGTCGAATCCTGACAAAATGGTCCCAGTTCTATTGATAGTTATGTCCTGTTACGTGTCGATCGTGTCATTCTACGTTCACAGCGCACACGATTCTCCAAACAAAAGATCTAATCCACGAAGGCAGAGCGTACACTGTATCGTTAAGTAATGGCGTTCGAATAGGCAAGACGGTAACTCGTTAGAACTCCGTTGAAACGATTTTGAACTTACCCGATCAACGCCCTGTTATGTCTGCTCGCGTCTCTGGTACCCCAACCCTGGTGCATGGTTACTGTGGCGCGCCTATTGAGGCGTCAGTATTATCTGATTTCACGAAATTTGAGCCAGTGGCACTGTGCCGACCTCAAGCGACGTCGAAACGGGTTTTCGGTATTGCGACTCGGGTGACGAGTCCGCTCATTGAACCGTAACGGCAATCACGTGGGTACTATACAGGTATGAGACGGCCGGAGAATGGTTTACTGTGTGCGCGCGGGCATGCTTGACTGCCCGTTTAGTAGCCAACTTGGTATGAATCACTCACAAGCGTCGGATAACATCAGCGCGGGGCAAACTGTAGCTGTGAGTCACCGATAAGTTAATTGCACAATCGGTGCATGTATAATACAGTAACAGATTGTAGATATGATGTTAGTTGTTTGTTCCGCCGTTGGTATACGCACCGGATCTCCACGACGTCGAGATATTCTACATTGTCCCAAAATGGTTTGTTTGAAGTAAACAGAAACATTACCGAGAGTTGTAGGAGTGTCACTAAATTGATGTTCACCCGGATGTCCACAAGTAGTTTCAGAGAAAAAATATGTTCTGAATTATATAAAATAATGTTCTCGAGCATAGTAGATATGTGTCTAACCACTGTATGTATAAGGATATGTGTTAATCTTGGAAGAATCCGCTCAGACAGCAGAGGCAGCTCAGAAGATTCGGTATCGCACAGGAGATCCTGATACGCTTCTACCACGCTAAAATTGAAAGTATCCTCACTTTTTCCACCACGGTGTTATTTTATCAGCGCCAGTCATGAACAGAAACAGCGGCCAGAAGCCATTGTAAAAGGCGAATCAAAAATCATTGAGTTGCCATCCTTAGAGTTAATCTACCATGCTCGCTGCGCGCGTAAACCCAGAAGCTTTGTGCGGGATACAACCCACCCAGCCAACCATCTCTTTGAGCTTCTTCCCTCTGCGAAGTGCTACAGGAGTATTAAGACTAGAACAAGGAGGTTTAAAAACAGTTTTATCCGCAGGCTGTAAGACACTTGAACGGAGAGATATTCCTTGTTTCATAACTATGTCTTCTGTCAGTTCCGTTCTTGTGTCGTCATGCTTATTTTACTAATTTAACTACCACTATATACTGTTTTAGGCGTTTTAGGTTAGACGGTTATGATGCTGCATTCATGTAATTTTACTATTATGACGCTAGTATTTATTTTACTCATTTATCAAGTTAGTACTTTTATGTCTGGAGATATGTGATATTCTTTAAAATGTGTTGGCAGTCGGCTTTTGTTTTTTACTTACACAGTGTATATAAATACACACGTTTTATAATGTTTCTGATCTTTATATTTTGCGCGTGAATATGTATGTTGGGGTGTGGGTGATGGGAGACAAGCGTGAAAAAAGTGTATTGGATGTTGTAAAGAGTACTTGATTTGTTACGCCACAACGCCACAAATTCCTCGCACATTTAAAAAATGTTTCTTGGCTATAAACCGTCTACTACTACTTAATGCTGTGCTAAAACACATATTGATTCTGCAAACAATAGCACAGAAAATCAATGATACTTATTTCCAATGTGGTCCGCTTAAATTAATAAATACAAGTACATCAATTAAATTTAGATTACATATGATACACAAATAAAATAGGTCGAAAAATTGTAATTTGTTCTCAATTCAAATCTTGTCTGTTTCACACGTACTCTGCCGAAATGTTGTATTGTATGAAGAAAACCACAACTACGGGAGTTGATTTGGACAACGGAATAACTACACCAACTTTACTCGGATCAAATACTCAGATGATGTTTATACGGTAAACAGACTGCGGAATGCTTCGTCCATGAGTCACGACTCGGTCGTGTTTATCATTTCCTCTTTGATTACGATCGCCTTTTGATATGCTACTAATACGCAAACGTGACTGAAGCAGATGGTTCAAGACGTGTTTATTTGACTCATAGCATAAATGCTACATTTAGACCTTCAAATGAAGTGGGTGAGTCGTCCTGTCTAAACAAAATTATTCATTGATGAAAACAAAGAGGCTTGAGCGGTCTTACATATTTGCTCGACAAGAAAGATTTGGAAAGTGGCTTTACAGACTGTTACTATTTGGTGGAAAGAAAGGATAATATCACATAGTATAACTTCCACAAGTGTAGATAGTGTAGCATTCTCAAGTTATCTCTCTTCATATTTATTGTTATGTTATACATATCCTAGTTCCTCCAGAAGACGCCACTTTGAGAACGATTTTAAATACTGTAATTGTGATAACCGTTGCCCTTTGTCTGTTGCTTTATTGGTGGATGTAACTCTAAGCTATTTATATTTGTTTGCTAACCATATATAGCCAGCCTAACTGAAATTACTCCATACAAGTTGTTTATTGATGTAATTTAAAAACATCGTCATTATCATGTATCCATTTATATAATTACATGAACGGGAAGACAGAGAGAAACGATCGGACCTCGAATAACTCTAAGAGTGTTTGAGCTCGTTTTTTAATTAGACGCTCGAACTCTGTGCTAGGAACATCTGGGTATAGAAACAGCGATCCTTAGAACAGTAACAGTTACTGGTCAAATATAAAGATAAAGTCGTGCAAACAGCACTAACTGTTAGTGCTGTTTACACGACCGTCTGATTCCTTGGGAGTGTTAGCCAATATTCAACACAAAACGTGGCCAACAGTGTAAACTATAGAGTATGCCGGCTTCTTCCAAGTAAGCACTGCATTGATATCGAAACCGGATGGGAGCTTGGGGACTAAGCCTTCTAACATTTAGGTGCGGGTGGAGATAGGATTAGCCCCCAATGTTTAGGGAAGGTTGGTGGATAGTTTAGGGTGTAATTTGAGGTGTTTGGTCAGTCTTAAGGTGAATGTTTTCGGGGAACTTTAAGGAGGATTGCAAATCGAAGTTTGACCTGACTTTATGCACTGGCAACATGAGTAAATATACTTATGTCATTCCCCCATGATCCCGTTGATTACAATCAAAGCCCGGAGGCCACGTGATACAAGTACATGGAACAATGACATTGAATGCGTCATCTACAAGCTGGATATGCTTTCCACTTACGGGAAACGAGAGGTGCAATGCCTGCTAAGAGATTAATGCTGGCTAAGCGAGTCAGTTATGTCGTGCACAACTATTACTGACGTTTAATGTACCTAGAGTAAGAGTAGTGAATGAAGAATTTCCAACATAATGCCACCACACAATGGGAACACTGACTATTCACACCCGCAGTATAAGGCACAGCACTCAACACAGTTTGACCACTACACGAAAAACAGCAAACAATAACAATAGCAGCAAATAATAGACATAACACACTTTCATCAACACACTATGCCTGCGACGAATTATTAATTTGACAACTTTAGCAACACCACGCACCCTATGGAAAAAGACAAAATTGCAGCTGCCAGTTGATAATGTAATTAAGGAGAGAAAATGTGGATTGATCATACGTTTAAAAAACCACCACTCTATCATCAGATAATTACTCACACAGAATCCTCAAGGGGGAGAAAAGGAGAAAGCTTGTTAGCAGCAGACTTGACTATTGCAATTCCCTCCTTTATAATAACGCTAGCAAGGATATCACAAAACTTCAGTGTGTCCAAAATTGTCTAGCAAGAGTAGTTACAAGATATCCTCGTTTTTTCGCTCTGTACCACTTTTGAAGTCTTTGCATTGGCTTCCTGTACGACATCGTCTAATATTTAAGATCTGTACCATTACATACCAGGCTCTGTCCAATAAGCAACCATCTTATTTGCATCCATTGCTTACTCCTGTAAGAAAACCTATCCAGCTTCGATCATCTAGTTCTGACCTACGTTTTGTTCCTAGAGTCAACACTAACATTAGAACTAGGGCTTTTTCTGTTGTTGCACCAACTCTTTGGAATATGCTCCCTCTTAGCGTTAGATCAGTTGAAAATATTACAAAATTCCGTCGTCATTTAAAAACGTATCTTTACAACCTTGCTTATCCACCGTAGCTCCCTAGCGCCTTGACCCATCTGTTGACAACTGGAAAACTACTTATGAATTTTGAGATTGACCAATCCTTTTGTTTTGATGCGCCTCTGAGCTTGGTTTCCAAGGATTTAGGCGCGATAGAAGTTATATTATTATTATTATTAAATACATGGTAATGAGACATAGAAACAGGGAGAAAGGAAAGAGATCATATGCTCCCAGCTAACAAACTGGAACCACGCAGGAGCAGGAAACCGGAACAGAACCAGATAAGTAAAAAAGTAAACACAAAAAGTGTGCCAAACAAAATACGTGATCTGGTAACGTTCAACAACAATGGAGGAAAAAACGTATAGACTGCACGTCACTTGTCATGTCATGCCAAACTCACAGGGCGAAACGCTTGTGACCGACCCAGCACTTTATTCGTAGTATGTCTCAGTGCAAAGTTTTTATCAAGTGGAGCATCGATTTGGTAACAACAATGGAGTGTACCTCGGGACGTGGATGCGTTTACATATCACAAAACATAGTTGTTTTCATATGAAGCAAGTGCCACTTTTGACTAGTCAAAATACATGTGAACGTTGTAGGCAGAAGTCTTGTCGTGACAGGGCGTTGGTCATTTACGTCAAAAACCGCCCTCCTCTGACGCCCCTCTGTTAAAGGTCTTGGGCGTTTCCCTTATATTCTTGCCATTTCAAACGTTCGTTTTTTAGAAAGTATTCAGCAGATCTGTTTTTGTGACTCGTCGCTAAAGGCCTACACCCAGTTGATGCGCGGTGTTATCGCTGCTTGAGTCATGTATTAATTTAACTAGTGTTCTTTTGATCTTCATTCCCGATTACCATTTTTAAAATTCATGCTGTCAAAGCGAACGCAAAAGCTATACTATGGCGCAACTTGTAGAATGGTTCGCTACTCAATTAATTGTCTTCATCTTTCTCCGACAAATACAAAAGCAAACTCGTAACGTCTTAAGTAAATAGCTTTGAATAACTACATTTGTTTCGTTATGTATTGCCACCTGCTAGACCGATGAGCCAACAATATTACTTTTTCAGTCGAAGTTCATTCAAGATACAAGATACAAGATATTTATTCACAGACTATATTCAGTTAAAACTGTGTTGGTAGTGGTGACATGCATACATTATGATAAAAACATAATACATACTTAACACATGTAAACAATATAATAAATTATGTATGTAAAATACTAAAAGTAAGTGAGCAGGTATACTGGATGGAAATATAATGCTGAAGAATAATGGTGGTGTTATGAGAATGTGGTATAATATACAATTTAAAACGAACATATTTACAATATGAAAGACAGGCATTTATACTTGATACTTATTGTTTACCGATGCTATACAGAACACATTGATTTTTGAAACTGGCAAAAGTTTTTTGATTTTTTACTTTAGATGGTAGGTTGTTCCACAATGATGTGCCAGTATATTTTAGAGACTTTTGGTGACTATGGGTTTGGAAGATATTATTGGATTATTTAGATAATATAAAGGATATTATAAAAATAACTGTGAGATATGCCAGGAGTTACCTTTTTAAGATAATTTGGAGTTTTACCATTTACAATGTTGTGCATAATAGTACATTTCAGAATAATAAATCTTTGACGAACATTTAACCATTTTAGAGATGTTAACATATCGGAGACATGGGTCCTGTGATGGCACCACAGGATAATACGCAAAAACAAAACTAAATGCTTGTGGAATACAAACAGACATGCATTTTCCATAGTGTGTGTGTGTTTGTGTGTGAGTGTGTGTGTGTGTGTGTGTGTGCGCGCGCGCGCGCGTGTGTGTGTGCGTATGTGCGTGTGTGCACGTGTGCGCGAGTGTGTGCGTGCGTGATATATTTTCAGATAACACCGATTACACAAAACTAGTATGTTATCCATCATCATGCCGACATCGATAAAAAATCACTACGCTCCACTCAACAAACAGTTTACTATTAATAACTTTTAATAACCTTAGCACAATAAAATTTGCATTCGTGGTTAATAACCCATGATGTGAAAACATAGAAAACACCCTTTACATTTGACAATGGACCGCGAACCACAAACAGTTAATTTATTTTGAGTTTCAGTACACCCTGGGGTTATGGGTACTCTGTATACGTAGACGCCTAGACGGGTGTGATAGGAGAAGGTGGGACAAAATGGAACCCATAAAGTCTTCATTCTCTCAGTGCACAAGTATACGCTCATACATTTAAGTCCTACTTTAAAACATTGGGAATACAAAACAAACCTTTCTTCGGTAATATGATTATTTTCGTATTGCATTTCAATTTGAAAATATATCAATATCCTTTTTTATATAAAATGTCTATCATTTTGCAAAACACGTAATTATATACACAACTAATGCGCCGTAATATATACCAAATATGACGTTGATAATATATAATGTTCTACATTATAATATCTACATGTTGTATGTTCAGTGGATATATAATATCTACATGTTGTATCTTCAGTGGAGATATAATATCTACATGTTGTATGTTCAGTGGAGATATAATATCTACATGTTGTATGTTCAGTGGAGGTACCACGGAACAAGATTAACATTTGGGTTGCATTATCCCATGTTTCCAAGCCACAAGTTAAATTTACGAACACCAGGACTACTGCCCGACGACATTTATTGGTATTTATTAGCACGCGCGTTTAAGAAAGTTGTTTATGCGAGGACATTTGAATAATGTGCCTTTAAATTAAATCTCGTCAAACTATTTCATAATTAAAACGTGATCCTTGTACTGTTGTGATGTAATTAAGATGTCGTACTGTTGTGATGTAATTAAGATGTTGTACTGTTGTGATGTAATTAAGATGTTGTACTGTTGTGATGTAATTAAGATGTTGTACTGTTGTGATGTAATTAAGAACTTGTACTGTTGTGATGTAATTAAGATGTCGTACTGTTGTGATGTAATTAAGATGTTGTACTGTTGTGATGTAATTAAGATGGTGTACTGTTGTGATGTAATTAAGATGTTGTACTGTTGTGATGTAATTAAGATGTTGTACTGTTGTGATGTAATTAAGATGTTGTACTGTTGTGATGTAATTAAGAAGTTCCACGCAATATCTTCCATCTACGTGTTCAGTGGGGGTACCACGGAACAAGGTGAAAGAATTCCTGTTCCAAGGCTCGAAGTTTGCGTTGCCCACTGCACGCCCCCACAACTTCTAAGGTATTGATTGTTTCACATGGCAAAAGTGCCCAAAGAAATGGTACCCCTCCAATACTTTTACGAATGATTGTATTGAATTCTTCCCAAAAATCGATAATCAAGCTTTCCAATGCAGTCCTCGACATATTCACGAAGTTGGCTAGCCGTATTTTTCAGCCATCTTCTAACCAGGTGGACGCACGCATGCACGCAAGTACGCACGCACGCCAACCAGCGGACTTGCGCGCAAAATAGAAACATGTTGTGGAGTTCTTAAACAGTTGATAATTAAGGGCACTTGTTTCCATACTTCCAGCATTCAGCTTCAAGAATACAGAGCGTTTCTTCATCAGATCCTCGCCTTTGGTTAATTGTTGGCTTGATGTCATACAAATATGAATTCTTCATTTAAAACACCATGGCTAAAGTATCTAACAAACATTATCAATTAATAGCATGAAATAGACTGATTGGCTATATATTCACATTGTTGGATGCTAAACAAATAATTTGTTTTTATTTCGTGGGTAACTTCTTCTTTTAAATCAAAGAAGCTTTGCACATTCTGTGGTGGACAGTATCCTTCGCAAGAGAAATGTTGCAACGTTTTATCATTACTTATCCAGGTCTAGGTAAAAAGTACAATCAGCTGATCGCCAACAGTGTGAGGTTTCTTTCCACTGCTATTTCTAAAGAGACGACACAATTAATGATGTCTCCATCATTGCTTATGCATCCAGTAAATCGTGTGTGATTAATTGCTCATTTTAGTGTACGCGACATAAAATTATTCAAGGTCTTAGGACGACCCCCTAAAATTGCTAAACGACTCCCAGTTTCAGAACCACTGATGTATACAAACTCTTGACCTGTTGTGCCAATGGTGGAAGCATACGACACTGAATTACGTCGGATTATCTATCATCACGCTCCCTTGCTCGAGAAAACTATAACCTTGCGACCTAACTCGCCGTGGTACACCGACGAACTGCGGCGTAAAAAGCAGAACCGACGGCGAGCGGAGCGGACTTGGCTACGTACTGGCCTCGAGGTACACCGCCAAGCATATCGGACGCAATGTGGGGCCGTAAGCCATATGTTACTCACCACGAGGCGTAGTTACTACTCCGACAAGATTATGAGTTGTGGGAGTGACCAAAAGCAGCTCTTCAATATCACGAAAAACCTTATGGGATACACTGGGTTTGCGAAACTGCCGTTGTATGTGTCTTCGAGTGATTTAGCCCAACGTTTTATCAACCACTTCGTGAAGAAAATGAATGACATCCAGCAAAACATAGTTCACTGTGGAGATGATCGTTCACATGCAATGGCGGCTGGATTCGGTGAAAAACTTGTTGAAAAAGTGATCGCAAGACAACTCAACAATCACCTTGATATGAACACCTTGCGTGATGATCCTTTTCAATCAGCCTACCGCCATGGCCACTCGACGGAGACGGCGCTCATGCGAGTCAAGAATGACATCGCCGCGGCCCTGGATAGAAAGTGCAAGACTGTTCTCGTGATGCTTGATTTGTCCAGCGCATTCGACACAATTAAACACGATTTCTTGATGACTTGACTGGAATACTCGTTCGGCATCACAGACTCGGCACTTGCGTGGCTGCAGTCGTACATCACTGAACGTTATCAGAGAGTCGCCGTGAGCAGCGCAACGTCAACTGATTGTGTTTTGAAATGTGGCGTCCCACAAGGGTCTGTGCATGCTTGGGCCAATATTATACTGCATATACACAGGACCTATGGGCGACGTCGTTGCACGACACGGCATGCAATACCATTGTTATGCGGATGACACGCAAATTTACATGACAGTGGAGCATGATCAACCCATCACTGCAGCAATAACGAAAATTGAAAAATGTGTAGCGGAGGTGACCGACTGGTTTGAACAAAACCAACTTAAGTTGAACACCGAGAAGTCAGAGGCAGTCATCTTTCTCACCTCAAAACAACGAAACGATTTGCCCTCCTATATTTCCGTGACAATTGGCGGACATCGGGTTGTGCCGAAGTATATCCGTACGCAACCTAGGAGTCATACTTGACAGCGGTCTAACTATATGGAAGCACAGGCTGCACAGATAGCAAAGTCGTGCTACACCAGATTCGAAACATTGGACAAAATTCGGGTAAGCATCACTGATGATGCGTGTAAAACCCTGGTGCACGCGCTCGTGACTTCAAGCCTCGATTATGCTAATTCATTACTCTATGGCCTTCTGCAGACGACGCCGCAGCGTTTGCAACGTGTGCAAAACTGCGCAGCCCGCCTCGTCTGCCGTATGAGGAAGTACGACCACGTCACTCCAGTGCTGCAGTACCTGCTTTGGTTACCTATCTGTGTGCGCCCGACATAAAAAGTGCTTGTGTTTGTATACGTACTCTGTGATGCATGACCTTGCACCGAGTTATCTCGCGGAGTTACTGAATCGACATAAACCGAATCGGCAACTGAGATCAGCGTTTTTGCCGCTATTGTCAGTACCGGCTTCGCAGACGATCACTCATGGTGATCACCGTTTTGCTGTAGCAGCAGCCAGTCTATGGAACAGACTGTCCAACTGTGTCAGGTTGGCAAAGACACAGCCACAGTTCAAAACATTTCTTAAAACACACCTTTTTAGAGTAGCGTTTCTGTAATATGATCACGTGGACTTTATCAAATGCACTTACCCATATTTTATGTAATTGTTATTATTACTTTAAAATTATTTATTACATTTTAATTCACTTATTTATTTTTCTATTGTTTAATATTGGTCATATAATTTTAAATTGTTTGTACATGGAGGTATAATAATTATGTAATTAATGTTTTAATTATTATTTTATGGTATACATTTTAGAATGATTTTTTTGTATATGTCTAATGTGTAAAGCGCCTGAGAGCAATCTGATTGATTCGGGCGCTATACAAATAAATTATATTATTATTATTGATGTACAATATTGATAAAATGCAAGTTGTCATAGTGACTAATATATGCTGCTGAAATGCAGTATACGCAGAACTGTTGTTCGCCATTGTGTACACAAGGTTCATAATAGGCTTTAATCACTAATCTGCATCCCACACACTAATACTGGTGCCCACAGGGATATGAGTGGATACATGCGAACGACGTGAGTCATCAATATGGCATTGAAAGCTGTAAGAAACCCTGCGTAGGCGACGTTATCTGGCGGCTTATAACAGCGACAAATAAACGCCTGGTTGCGAACAATGAGACTAATAGTAATGCAGGCGATCAAGAATGCAGAGGTTAATCATGCTACGAACAACGCACGACAGACGCACGCGAGTCTTGCACGATTTGTGTTGTGTTTATCTGACTCGAGCAATGACAGTACAAGCGGGGTGTTTGTAAGTAAGGGTGTAGCTCACAGAACAGGGTGAAATACTTAGCCGCTAAGCATGACTCTTAATCACGCACTCACGAGCGCGAATGTTCACACACACGCACTCGCATATAACTCCCCACGCACATACATACCTACACACATCGTGCATACGTATATACGTACATACGTGCATGCGTACATGCGTACATGCGTACATGCATACGTGCATACGTGCATACATGCATACATACATACAGACAGACAGACAGACATACACGCATGCACGCATGCACGCATGCACACACACACACACACACACACACACACACACACACACACACACACACACACACACACACACTATACACACATACACACAACACATTACACACACAACACAACACGATAAAAATTACATTTACACAAAGGTAACAAACTGGCGAGGCACCAAACAACGATGTTTCCTGTTAATGCGAAACAAACTGTCAACACGTCATCCATGAAGCGACATAGTTGTGTCCGATCAACTACAGTCAAGGGTCTTTGACATAGCACAAACTTCAGAGAATATTATGGCTCAATCTGCACGGAATATGTTGTTATGGCGCCTTATTTTTGGCATTATAAATTGGGCAACATTATATGGTACACGCCAAGTAACCTTCAGCAAGGAACACGAAGTGCGAACGTTTAAAAAGGTAAGTTCTTATACAACGCAATTATCAGTCCTCAGGACTGCTCAAAGCGCTTTACTCCCTGGCCTGTTCAATCGAACACCATCTCGAAGCATTCAGCCACGCTGCAATTAATGCGCGAAGACTATTCATAAACAAATATCCACCACTGTCTATAGCCAGGTACTCATTCAACAGTTGAGTGGACTGAAGCAATGTAGAGTAAACGAACTTGCCCAAGGTTAGACACCGCCGCACAGTATTTGAACCCGCGTTCTCTCAGTCGAGAGAACGGAGCTGTTACCGCTGCGCTACTGCGCTCCCTTCCGCTCTAACAACTGGCATCGACCAAAGCATTGGTCTGATTAACAACCGACTGCAGCTCCGCATGGCGTTTGTAGAACACATCGCGTCTGGTGAATTTTGTGCAGATAATTGACTTGTTTCAATGGCTGTGTGATAGGGAATCGAGGTTTTTGAGGTTATTATTTTGTCCAATGATGAACGACGGTCGACGGTGGATAACTGAAAATCACACATGTAAGAAACACAACAGGCAAGATCGTCAACGCTGAACTTATGAATGAATAACATGACTTCCGTGCGCTGGTGTCGTCCTATCCGATCCGTTTAGAGTAGATTTACGGCTAGTATTACGATGGACGGCAACATATCACCTACCTGTGGTGTTCAGCGGTGCTATGTATATCCAGTGGGTTTAAGAATCTTTGCGATCCCGTTTGCGAAATCGAAAAGCGTTCAGTGGCGGTATGACAAGATGGTAGCGAATATGGAGCGACGAGATGTGACGCTTGACGCACAGCGAGAAATCAACCAACCGTGTCGAAAATCAGCCACGCGTGACAAAAATGATACTGAGTCCTACTGTGTCGCATATCAACTAGACAATGACGGGAATGTCGTATACACCCTAACACCTGGCCCTGCCAGGGTGGGGGCACGCAAGCCACGGGTACGTGGGTGTCTTTGTGCATTAATCACAACACGGGTTGGATTACAGTTCGTTGCATGTATTAACGTGTGTGAACAAAACGCACCTTTGTACCCCTTCTTATTTAAGGTATTCATTTATTTATTTAAGAAAATTATGTATTGTATAAGCTACCACCCTCTTACTGTACACGTGTGACTTCGGCAGGGGTTCTATATCATCTTTCCCACATATTTTGGGTTCGATTAGCTTCCCACCTTCCACTTGCTACCATAATCATAGATGGAACAAATGCACACAACAGCTAGTTAACACACCAATCACTGGACTCATTTAGAAAGCATTCCTCTCCATGCCTGCCTAAAGTAATTAACCTATGCTCACGAAGCTATAGGCACACTGACTATAAGGTCTTCTAATCTGTCTAAACTTCACAAAATAACCAATATACCTAAGCCAGCGCTACACCACGCGCTACCTGCGACGTCCCACACCAGCTCGACAATACTCTAGCCACGTACGCGTGGCTGATACAGAGTTCTGAGCTGAACATAAGAAGAACATAAGAAGAAAAAGAAGATATTCTGACATTGCTACACAATGACGAAAGCCACACTACAGTCAAGGTTGGTGTCATGTATATTTGATTAAGTGCAATTCCAAGCACAAATACATCTGGTCTACTACATGTCCAAGTACATTTCAGACGTAATGTTCAACACCAACAATGGTAATCGGTGAATAGAGTGTATATATATATATATATATAACATTAATTGTAGGCATAATGAGGACGGGCATCAGATGTTGGGTGAGCATCACACGGGCAAAAGTGGAGAGAAGAATTATTACGTACAGCCCTGTATTCTAAATTACTCGGGTTGTATATTTGAAATACATTTGAAATGTACTCGATATTTCGGCAAGTAGACTCTATACAACTAACCAAGTACAAGCAGTTGATTAAAAAATCAGAATTACTTAAATACAAGTAAACGTACTTGACCTCAACAGTGATTACAGCTTGGATCAGACACAGGAGCAAAACCACCGTAACTATATATATATATATATATATATATATATATATATATATATATATATAGAATGCGTGTTATTGAATGCAAGATGGTTTCCAGAATGGACAGGGAGTGTGTCGATAACAGTGCAATCATATAGTTGAAGTGCACCATAGCATATAATTATAGTATACTCGGTCGTCTGGGCCACGGTCCATCGGCGGTATATCAACGGGAGACGATGTCTGAATACAACGGAAAAAATGGACAAAACATGTAGCTCTACTGGAATGTCTTCCCAAGTTTTCTTCTTGGCTCTTCGCTGTTATTACGACCGGTCAACAAAACCACTGGTCGTATTTTGTTGACATTTTGCACGGATACATATTTTGAAGACTACTTTTAAACACATTGTACCATAAAACACAAAACTTTGTTTTTAGTTAGGCCTTTTATACAGCCACTATTGCGTCATAGGCATGCTGACGTAATACAGTTGAAAAGACTGTGTATACAGCAGTAGTCATTAAATACACATTTGAAGACACAACATTGTGCAACCGGGTGAGAAACGCACGTTGACGCAAACACATCTAACTATAAAATTAGACTATGACGTCACAACAAGGACCAGTGGTACGTATACATTTTCTCGTAAGATATATAAAGTACACTAGCTGTAGCCAGAAAAAAATGTGTGCTGCAGTAAGTACGGTCCTCGAACGCGCCCTAGTTGGTCGGGCTTTGATTTGTGTCGTCTTAAGTTGCTCTTGTGCTTCTGCATGTTTGCGGGTGCCTGGTTTTAGCGTCTTTTTCAAAGCTGTCACACTCAGCTTTCTCCATCTCTACGACGTCTGACTTCCTCGTCTGTGGTGTATTGTCCCCGATAGACGATCCCATGCATACGGTGACAATGCATGCACCGTAGAATGGACCATTTGTCTATCATTTTTGACCAGATAGCAACCAGTCGTTGGAGAAGATTGCCTCCCAAAAAAAGCGACAAGTACTAAATATATAAACAAGGAAGGCTTCCTTGTTCATTGTTCACTCCAACAATTTGTTTATTCAAACACTTCCCGTTCTATATATAACGTAATTGCTCTTATCTCGAGTGTCAACTTTATTTTTAACATATTGATTGATACTGTTAGCATTAATATAATCATTATGCAGTTTTTTCAATCGTTCTCGGTGTAAAACATCACCATGGATGTCACGTCCGACCCACTTCATTCCGACTCGGCCTTCTTATCCAAGTTCTTGTCTGCTTCACAAAATCTCTTGCCCATCTAAACCTCTCTGTTGGTTTCCATTGCACCCTGTCTAAGCCATGTTCCCTCTTTAAGGGCTTAAACGAATAATTTGCTTCCTGATCATGGCACTCCACAGGTTAATTCTTGTAAGAGCATTATATTTATAATCTCTTATTTGTGAATGCAACGTTATAATGCTCTCTGTCTTCGTTGCCAGAGTGAAGATTTTATTGACGCTTCTGCAATGCTGCCTCTCTGGGTGTGTGGCTATGCCAACAAATATTCAAACATATTATGAGAAGTGGAATTTTACCGCGCTATGCCTGCGCTAGAATGGCGTACCACCTATACCTTTGTAGTGTGCCCCCGTTTAGGTGAGTCTCAGGGGGTGGGTGCAATTTTAGGTTTTGGCGAGCTTCCGAAATTGTTAACGTCGCCTTGAAACATGTTCTTTTCAACAGCAACCTCCTCCCCGTCTTCCGATATCATCAACCAACAGCGCTACGGTGGACTGGCGACAGCGGAGTGATGCATCTTCCGATGTCAGGATCCGACAGCGCGACGTTTATTTGGTTCGGCCGCCAGTGAGGGTTTTTGGCGAGCCTCAAAGGGGGTGCAATTGGAAGCTTTAGGCCCCCGGCCTGGACTGCCCTATCTGGAATCACCCCGAATTTGAGTTACCGTGCTGATGACTGGCGAAGCCAGGGCTTTTCCGACCTTGAGGTTTTTGTCTGTGGATGTGGAAAGGAACATTTTTTTGTTTTACTACCTTCCATAGAACTATGTCTAAAGAAAATACTTCAGTCAATATCTTCACAATTACATGTATTATATGTTTTAATAAAGAACAATGTCACGGTGTTTATAGTTGTGTTAAGTAGCATTCTACAATATGTCATAATATAACCATTGTCTAGAGCCCACGTGAATAAATTCGAAAGGGGATATAATTTTGGACCATCTTAAAACATGAGATGACCCCCCTATATTTGGAGTCACAAGAACAATGGGGGGGGGGGCATAATAATGATGAATGGCCTGAGGAAAGAGGTAGGTGTGCAGTACAGCCTAACGGGAAGATTGGTGAGACCCTGATGAAGAGACACATAACGACATCGCTGGTGACGAATCTGGCTATTCCGTCTGGTAACTTACAAAAACAATTGCCGGAGCGTCGTTTAACCGTCAGCCTGTTGAATATGTCGGCCCGGTAGTTTCGCGAGAGCAAGAAAAGTCAACATAAACACAGAAACACGTGCATTTAAATAATCATATCGCGCGTTCACGTAATTAATTAATTAATGTCAACAATTCAATTACATTACGTGGAGCACGGCAGCGTAGTGACTAGAGATTGTGACTCTCAATCAAGAAGAGATTCTGAATTCGAATCGTCTTGTTGCCATTTCGAACTTTTTAGAAAATATCCTTCACTCCATGCAAGTTACTCCAGGTCACCCAGTTGTATAAATGAGTACCTGGCTGCAATATAAGATATTTATGTACGAATAGTCTTCGCACATTAATTGTAGCGTGGCTGAGTTCTTCAAAGAGAAGTCGAGATGATGTTCGAATGAAGAGGCCTGTCAGGGAGTCAAGTGTAAAGCGCTTGGAACAGACCAAAGGATTTTACGCTATATACGAACTTACATTTACTTTCTTGGTACTAGTTTAACAAAGATCAACACCAGCAGCACCGCAGTGAGATTGTGCGGGCAAATGACTGATATACAGAACTAATATTGACCATCCACACGTCTACAGCTGTATTACCAAATGACAACTTATGCTAACTAGGCAGTGGACTCAATAAGCAGTAAATGGACCTTAACATTCTGAGCCCGGTATCGACATAAGAAATACCCCAGTAAACAATAGGCGCTTACATGTCTAACAGTACTAGACGGTCTACACGGCTACGGTCCCGACTCGCCATCGGCTGTCGTTACGGTCAGCGATCACGTTTGCTCATGAATCACTGGTCGCGTCATGAGCATCACGGGTCAGTGATCACGTCTTGACATGAGCTGATGAATTCCTTTAATACTTCAGACAGCATACACCTGAAATAGCACCCCCGGGCGACCATTTTAAAGTCCGGTGTACACGGTGGTCGCGTTACACATGTGTCAGTCGAGACAATGGCGTGGACAGTGTTCATGCAAGCTAATTGTAACTGCGACATGTTGTTTTGCATTGCATCCATGAGACACACACAATAAGCATATCATTGACTCAGTGCTGATATACTGTAACCATTATTAACAGTTTGACGCCGTGGCCGGTGTTACAGGCCGAGATATGTGTCGTGCCAAAAGTAGGCGGTCACTAACCGTGGTAGATGGGGTCAGATCACATTAAAGATGTGTCCGCCATTACTTAAAGAATCCCTAATATAATAAGCATTATGCAGTTTGTGTGACTTTCTGAGAGCAGTTATGTAGTGTTGAGTGACTACAAGTAAGTGTAGGTGTCACTGGGATTTACGAAGTATGGGGTATCATGTCTGTGAGAAAATGAGGCATGACAATTTCACGAATTTTACACATTTCTGTAAACAGAGGTTAAATATGCTGTTAGATAAACTTTGCAGGAAATCAGAGAAACATTTTAATGGCCGCCTGTAGGGAAGTCTATCGTGGTTTCACCCCATATGTTACACCGGCTACGTTTATAGCTCGGTGTATTTGTTGAAGTGTTGTGCTGCAAACGTTGCCATTGTATTTTATGTTTAAACAATTCTACTACGGAGATTAACTCCCGTGAATGTGCGGGCTAGGGAACAACTACATTTATATTGTTCTCAACATATCGGCATATTATTAATAAATACCGAAAACCAGCACCAATGCCGCCATCACCCCGGATTTAAGAAACAAAGAGAACAGCAGCAATGGGCCGTTCGGTTAGTTCTAATAAAGTGCCAACATATAGAGGCTCCAGCGTTCGATATACCTGCGGGCCCGGGGTGTAATTCTGTAAGACTCACGACTGCAGCAAGTCACAAGCCCGTTGGCCCGAGCGGCTTTTGGGTAATATATCTGCCAATCTTGCGAAATTAGTGGAGAACTAACATAAATCACACGAAGTGTTGCGATGTGTTCTAAGAACATCGGCCGGAAAAAAGCTACAATAAGACAGAGTTGGCAGATACGAGAAAGAGGGGTTGAACATCGTGTTGGAGGTGAAGAAGACCAAGCATATACGGGGGTGCATGGAACCAACGTGCGTTTGCAGGTATTTGAATGCGATACAGGAGAGCGCGATTGCACGGGGAAGGCAGAAGAAGAACGACAGACGGGAATAATATATAAGATGAGTTAAACAAATATGTAAAACATTACATTGCTTGATTGCTGGGAATATTTTAGTTAAAAAAATTACATGAATCCCGCTTCAAGTTGGCTCCCTCGCTGGAAAACAAAAGTTCTTGTTGTCAATGGCGCTACGACGCATATTTATTCTCTTGGTTTGACCACGTCACAGTGCGAACAAAGCACACAAGAAGGCTCCCTAGAGGGAACCAGAAGACGAGGTAAGAGATGCTGGGCAAGTACAGGTAGATGAACGAACCAATCTAAGACTACACAGTGGCTGCAAGCGCCTTGATCTCGACTCACGAGAGCGCCGCTAGTGTCACTAGTGGTTAGTTCATCCGCCTGGCATGCCAGCGCTCTAAGTTTGAAACCCGGATACCAGGCATGATATTTGGTGTAAAAACATGGCTCTCAACATTGGGGACTGTGTATCCATCGTGACTCCGAGATCACGTTACTGTTGGTCCCGTCTCAATTTGGGACGTAAAAGAACCACTGAGGATGACAAGCACCCTGGCAGTGACCATCCTTAGTGCCGGCATATAATGGTCGGTTTGGCGATAACGTTCTGAAAAAGGCTGACTAATAGTTGGATGAGACCTCACAAGACCGCAACATTGTAACCACAATAATACAGACTAGTCAGTTAATAGAACGTTGTCGAGCGCTGGAAACAATTAGACCTTCCCTATCCCGATCACGTCACGTGCTCACCTTCCCTATCCCGATCACGTCACGTACTCACTTGGATTGTTTTATAATTTGTAGAGGTGTATGTTTTAGCGAATGTTTAGGAGACTGCAATTCAGTTTGAGTAAATGGTGAGCTTCAAGGAGCGGTGTAGTTGTAAGATGTTATTGTAGTGTAAAAGTGAGTGTAGTTGCAGTTTTTGTTCAGCCTTTGCGGTTCATATTAGATGTTTTTGGAGAGCCTCAAGAAGAGGAGTGCAACTGGAGGTGAGGTTTTTTGAATCTCAAGGGGGTTCAATTGGTGTTTTGCTGAGCCTCAGCCCCCTGAATATTCACCACGTTCCAACACCACTGGTGATATTAAGGCATTCCGTCATGACTCATGTGCACTGCGAAGTCTGTGATTAGGTGGTCGCGAGAATGACCATAGGGTGTGAAAGGGTGGAAACATGCTGCAGTGTCTCTACAGTAGCGCCATCTAGTGACCACTTATTAATAATAAGTAAAAAGTAACCAACATATTTCTAACTTGAACCTCCCTGAATGAAACTTCGAGAGTTGCAAACCATAAAGACTTTCGGTATTTAAAATTGCGTTGGTTTGATATTCGTCTTACTGTTCGTTGCTGGGCATTCTCAAAAGAAATGTCACACTATAAAATTACACACAATAATTTTTTTCTTTAAGTTTCACCACCAACAAGAAAACGTTCAGAGAAAAACTCCACTGCACAATTTATTGTCCAGTACAGAGATTTCAAAATCTTGCATTACCGCTGACATTTCACGGAAAGGCAACAACAGCGAACAGAGGTCAAAGGTTAACCCTGACAGTGCAACAAACATGACCGACACATCCTAATCACTAGAGGCCGCCACTGGTGTCTTCTTGAATGCGTGTTCCATGATCTTCGTGTTGCGTTTTGGTATGCCACGCTTTCCATTCTTCCTCATCTCAAGAGCCATTCTGGTGAGCGGGCTGACATTGGCTACAAGGTCACGTCTGCGCTGAAGGTCGTCCAGTTCTTCCGGGTCATCGTAGTTGATCCCGGGTTCGTAGGCGGGCTGAATCTCCTCTGGTTCATGTAAGTCTATCCCTCCGTCCTCCACGGCCTGGCGGAATGCAGCGTACTGACAACAGAAACAACAGCATTGTTAGCACTTCAGTTTCTTTGTATCAGAGATGGAATAAACACACTCAGTAATTGCAATCACGTCTAATAGCGATTATGCTGGAGGGAAAGAGGGAGGAAGGAATAGTGGGAGAGTGAGAGAAGGAGAGAGGAAGGGAGAGGGGGACAGAGAGAGAGAGCGGGAGGAAGTGTGAGAGGGAGAGAGGGGAGGGTGAGAGAAGGAGGGAGGGAGGAAAGGAGGGAAAGATGGGGAGAGGGAGCTCAGGAGAGAGAGACACAGCGAGTTGAGAGGAGGGAGGGAGAGGGCAAGAGAGTGAAATATAAAAAGGCTTAGAATAAACACAATACCTTCTGTGACTTCTCGTCATGTTCCTCCTCATGTAAGATCATTGCAGTGATCCCCGCCTCGCGACAACGCTGCGCCAACACCCGACCCACACTCTCTGCTGCTGACACATCACTGTAGCTGGAGCACAAACCACAACGGTCAACAGCTAACAGATCATCTCCACAACAGATCATTATCACAGATCAACATCACAACAAATCATCACTACAACAGATAATCTCCATAACAGATCATCTACACAACAGATCAGAGCACAACAGATCATCTACACAATAGATCACCATCACAACGCATCATCACGACGACAGATCATCTCAAGTGCTCAGATCATCACCATAACAGATCATCTCCACAACAGATCATCTCAAGAGCTCAGATCATCACCACAACAGATCATCTCCATGATGGATCACTGCCACAACAGATCATCTCCACAAGATATCATCATTGTAGCAGATCATACCTATGACAGATCATCACCACAACAGATCATCTAGTGCTCTGACCATCACCAAGACAGATCATCATCCCAACAGACCATAATCCCAACAGACCATTACCACAACAGAACAGACCATAACCACAACAGACCATAACCACAACAGACCACAACCACAGCAGACCACCACCACAACAGACCATAACCACAACAGACCATCACCACAGCAGACCATCACCACAGCAGACCATCACCACAGCAGACCATCACCACAACAGACCATCACCTCAACAGACCACCACCACAACAGACCATAACCACAACATACCATAACCACAACAGAACATCACCTCAACAGACCATCACCACAGCAGACCATTACCACAGCAGACCATCACCACAACAGACCATCACCATGGTACAAGTGCTTTAACAGCAGCTAATACAGTATCTGCATGGAGTAGATCAAAGCCATTGGCTCTGTGAGTCAAGTACAATATTTTTCACTTTTCCGGAACGGGATTTTTTACTACAAACACAGTAGATTTAACAAGATTTAACAAGATTGCCATCCAGAGAATTAACTCTAGATGGCAGGTGGACATGGAAACCCTTTGGCTTATCAAGAGTCCAACCCTTTTATCTACATATATCCAGCCCTTCTGAGGTATGTGTCGATTTTATTTTTAAACATATTCACACTACCAGCACCCACACAATCATCAGATAATCTGTTCCATTCGTTCCCATTACTTTGTGAAAATGAGAACTTTCTTACGTCTAATCTACACTGCTCCTTTACAAATGTATCTTCATGTCCTCTAGTCTTTCTATCTTTCTTAACTGAAAAAAACCCACATTCTTTTAGGCGTTTTTCATAACTAAGATCCCTCAGTTTTGGTATAATTTTAGTCGCTCTCCTCTGTACTCTTTCTAGCATATCTATGTCCTTCTTGCGGTATGGCCTCAATGCTTGTATACAATATTCTAAATGAGGCCTAACTATTGTTTTGTACAGCGGTATAATAGTTCTTTTTTTATATGCTATATTTCACCTAATCAATCCAAGGATTTGATTTCCTTTTGAAGCTGCAATTCCACACTGCTCTGAAACCTTCTTGTCAGCACTAATTGTCAGCCCTAAGTCTTTTTCTTTTACAGTAGTACTTAGTACAGTTCCCCCCATTGTATATTCTACATATTCGTTTCCATGTCCTGTGTGTCCATTTACATTTCCCAAAATTGAACAACATTTGCCACTTTTCAGACCATTTGATCAACCTGTCAAGATCATCTTGTAAATGCTGTCTATCTCCATCACTTTTAATCCTTCTAAACACTTTTGTATCATCTGCAAATTTCAACACCTTGCTAGCTATACCATCGTCCAAATCGTTTATATATATTAAGAATAATATAGGTCCCAGTACTGATCCCTGTGGTACCCCACTCAAAACTGATTACCAGTTTGAAGCCTCCCCATCAACAACTACCCGTTGTCTTCTGTCAATCAGCCATTTTTCTATTCAGTTAATTATACCATTTCCTATGCCATGGGCCTTTAGTTTAAGCAGTAATCTTTGATGTGGCACTTTGTCGAAAGCTTTTTGAAAATCTAAGTAGATGATATCTACTGGTGATCCCTCGTTTACACACTTAGTGATATCTTCCAAAAAACAACATATTTGTTAAGCATGACCTCGCTTTTAGAAACCCATGTTGAGATGGGTTTATCAAGTTATGTTTAGCAAGAAAATCCACCATGTGATCTTTAATTAGACTTTCTAATAATTTACAAATCACCGATGTTAAACTCACTAGTCTATAATTATTTGACTTGTTTCTCGAACCTTTTTTAAATAATGGTATAACTTTTGCTTCTTTCCATTCTAAAGGAACCACTCCCTCTTCTAATGACAAGTTGAAAACTGTTGCAAGTGGTATGCTAATTTGTTCTATAATTTCCAATAGTAGTTTGGGTGGAATACCATCCACTCCAGGTGATTTATTATCCTTCATAGCCCTAATTTTCTTAGCTACCATTTCTGGGGTTACAATTAACTGTCTGATTCTGCCCCCTGCAACTTAGCCTCTGGTACCGACAGTGAACTAATGTCTTCTCTGGTAAACACTGAACTAAAATACTGCCATTAAGAATCCCTCTGATATTATATTTCCAGCACTATCTTCTAGAGGACCGACCTTATCCTGAACTTTCTGTTTGCTTCGAACATACGCATAAAAACTCTTGCTGTCATGTTTTATATTACAAGCTAATTTATGTTCATAGCTTCTCTTTGAATTTCTAATTTCAGCTGTAGATTGGTTTAGTGCTTCTTTATAAATGTTGTATTCTTCGTTATTTCCAGTACGTCTATATGACTTCCACATCATTTGTTTATACTTAATTTTTCTAATGGCTTCTTTCGATAAGTGTTTCTTTTTGGACCGTTTCCTGTGTGGGAACAAATTTGACGATGATGCATTCAATTTCACTCTTTAAGATATGCCAGCATTCTGTTGCTGTCTTATTCTTCAGTGTGTTATTCCAGTCTATCTTTGCTAAATATTTCCTTATGTCCTTATATTTTCCTTCGTGGAAATTTCCCCTGTACTGCTTTTTACTATTCCATACTGATTTTACTTTGATGGTAAAATGTATTTTGTTGTGATCACTACTCCCCAGTGGCTCACATATCTTGACATTGTCAACTAATTCATTCTGTGAGGACAAAACTATGTCTAACACATTCTCTCCCCTGGTTGGTTCTAGCACATGTTGAGAAAGGAAACTATCTTGTACTAAAACTAAAAACTTGTGTACCTCACTACCCATACTCTGTAGAGATTTCCATTTTATATGCCCATGGTTAAAATCCCCCATAATAACACAGTCCCGTTTGCTCACTTCCCTTATAGCGTTTTGTATTTTTTCATTCTCTTCTATGCTTATGTTTGGACTTCGATAAACTAATCCAACCATTAACGTTGAGTTTCCTGTAACTGTTACACCAAACAGCTTCTTTGCAATCTGCTTCTCTGTCTAATTTTATTTCATAAACCTGGATAGATTCTTTAATATATAAAATAACTCCACCTCCCCTTCTTCCTATTCTATCTTTCCTAAACATTACATATCCTGTCAGACCCAATTCAGCATCTGATATATCGGTGGTTGCCCATGATTCGGTTATACCTATTATGTGAGGGTCAATATCTTCTACCATAATGTTTAGTTCATTTCTTTTGTTTGCTATACTCCTTGCATTTAAACAAACACATTTATATCCAGCTTCAGAACAGTTTTCCAGACTGTTCTTTGCCGAATTATTTGTGCTGTCTTTATCTATGCCTCCAGTTTCAGGCTTCTCTGCGAGTCCCCCCTGCGAATCTAGTTTAAATAGATGCAACCTGTCCCACTGTCAACAGATCGTAGCAGATTCTCTGAGAATACTGCTGCCCCCTTTCCACTTAGATGGAGGCCATCTCTCAAGTACATATCTTCTCTCCCAACAAAGTACCCCCATAAATCTATGAATCCCACGCCCTCTTCTTCACACATCTGCTCAACTAGTGCGTAAACACAGGTAGAAGGTCCTACACATTTTAGTGTCTCTTATGAAAGCCACAGGAAAAATGGGATGAACAAACTGCTCAAAGTTTGAAATAGCAGAAGTTGGACACGAAAACCATCCACCAGTGAGCCAAGTGATGATGAGAAAGCAATATACCTGTACAGATGCTGGGCAATGGCGGCTTCCTTGGTGGATGCTGACAGGATGACTCGGCCACTGCTGTGCTCTACCTTCGCAGAGATGTTACGATTCGTCTTCTCATACACCACCCTGGAACCAGCAACACAATGATGTACATTTAGAACGAATGACCACAGTCACGTCTTGATTATACTTTCCTCAGTACAATGTAATCCTGTTTCTTAGCACAATATGTAAGGTTTTGTGTGGGAATAATGTCTCCTCATTAAAACATTTAACATGTTTCCTTACACAATTTTTGAGAAGACAGTAATACGATTTTCTGAACTGGTTTGTTTCTCTTTGTACACTCAAATGTTCACACAAAAATCAGCCGGTAAACTGTCACGGTGATTTCACGGTGATTCCTTTTACATTAAAGCCATGTTGCTTTGTTAAAGATCCTGTTGGTTATTGCAGATCAATCTAATAGTGAAACAATATAAATTTTGAAGTGTGTTTAATGAGCAGTTATTCACAAATTCTTCCATGATCATGGGTATGCTTGCACTGGCTGTGGTTCAACAAATCAATGCATCTAAACGTAGACAACTTTAGGTATATGGACCTTGTGATATTGTTCTTTAACTCATAAATACCTGTGATAGAATTCCCTGGTGGGGTACTGGAACCTCCAGCCTTTGCTCTTCCGTGCCAAAGCCAGTTGCTCAAGGTTCCTGCAAACAAACAACTAAATACATGTCTACATGTGCGACTACACAGTGTCACACACTACAGCACGATAACAATGTATCTATATATAATAAAAATAAGGTAACTCGTTGGAAACCAAGCTCAGAGGTGACTCAAGACAAAATTGATAAGCAGTATTCAAGTTGTCAACAGATGGATGGATACGCCAGAGAGCTATGATGGATAAGCAAGGTTGTAAAAGTAAGTTTTTACATGATGGCGGAATTGTATAATATTTTCAACTGATCTAACAGTCAGAGGGAACATATTCTATAGAGTTGATGCAGCAACACACACTTAACTCACTGGTGTACAAATTAGAGGCATTTTTATCCAAAGTCGAACATTTCATGTATTTTCTTTTTTATTCTTAGGTAAAATATTTGAGAGTATCGAAGTGATAATTTCATAGCCTACCTCTTTCATTTTTACGTAAAAAGATTGTGTTTAGGGGAAAATTTAAATGCACATAAATGGCAGGGTCACCATGTACATAGCTTTTGCCTCACCTAATCAGGTTTCACAGTCACAAAATGAATTCCAAAATTAAAATAATTGAAATTTTCTGAATACAGTCTGAATGCAAAAAGTCTTTTTCTAATAAATGAATAAGCTGAAATAAAAGTGTCCTTGTCAATAAACTGTGGGTACAATCACAGTGTATGTCCAAACATGTGTCACCTTGGGTTTCTGTTCATGAAGTTTGGGTTGATGACATCGTTGTTTGTATTCGTACTTGCAGCACGTTTCTGGCAAGCAACTAAAAAACAAAAGATAATGTTGCTGAATCATCCAAAAGCAAGAATACAACACAAATAGGTTGTATTATTCAATGTTGGCATGTTTTGTGTGACAGACTGCCTGGGCGATAATCGAGGCAAATGTTCAATGTTTTAGCTCGTATCATTTCTCAGGTGTTCGAGTGAATATATTGGAATATTGCCTGGCAGTATTCCCTAACTGGGTTATTATATTAGTTAGTTAGATAGTTTGAATGATTTTGCGCAAAATCTGCAAATGATATATCCTAATAACTAGTAGTGAGTGACGTTGGCATCTGACCTAGCAACAACACCTGACCTAGCAACAACACCTGGCGAATTGCCCATTAATGTTACCGAAATGTTTTGGTAACATGTCAATGATGTCACGTCGCAAAACTTGCAATGATTTATGGTTAAATAACCCTAAAATAAAAGTTGTTGTAACCATAACTACACTTCTATCCTGACATTATGTTTAGTAACATAAATAATAAACTTTATTTATACATTAGTCTCCAGAGTACGACTCTGTTTAATAGTGTGTACAGAGTCGCTAAAAATAAAACAATATACATAAGACTTAGAGGTGTAAACATAAATTTAGTCTGATACTTATTTAAAAATAGCGTCATTAAAATAAATGTTATGGCTATAAATTATATATATATAAATAAGAAAGAAAAGACTACGTATTTATTAAAAGTGAGACTAAGAGAATAAAGTTGTAAACCAAATTAAAACTCAATTAAAATAGATTGTGCAATGAATAGGAAGATAGATACCCTTAAAACAACATATTACACATTAAAAGCGAGTTTAAAATAGTGCGTTTTTCATTTATCGCTACCATCAATTGACCTATCCATCACGTGACCTGTTGCCTAGCAAAACCTAGGTCAAGCCATCAGAAAACACATGGTGGGTTTGGACATTCCGTCGTATATTTTGTTGAAATTCTGGTCACAAAATTGTTTCTTTATGACAAAAACATAAGGCAAAGTTTTTAAAGTGACAACTGAATGTAGGAATGTCTGATTTATGATGTCATGCATCAATAGTAATGTAATTCACATTATAACCATTTTTAACATTGTTCGAAAAGGCAAAGCTTGACGGAAGTCACGCGCAAAAATTAGATTGTGATGTAGGCAAACCGTGACGTAATACTACTGGATACATTAATTCACCAGACACTCAGCCTGATGTTCTAAAAAATGCTTCGGACCAGCCAAAATTCAATGGCCTCAGCCAACGACATTTCGCAAAGCCTGATTAACTCTGATGCAAATCTTTATTAGAATAGAGCGTCAGATTACACGTCATAAGAATTATACTTATACTAGTCATAGTTATCTGTATTTGTACTTTGACTGGCAAAATGTCCTATGGTAGGTACATTAAAAAAAAATTCAAAATTGTTATATCATCATTTAAACACTTCTATGTGATAGAGCATGCTATGTAGTTTATAACCCTTTTTGAATTTTTGAAATATCTCTTATTAACAAAGTAAATCCACTTTTTAGTGTCGGAAAAAATGGTAATTGTGTCTATAGGATTCATGTCCATTTCTTGTGATCTGGTGCGGACAGTGCTGCCACCATGTGGCACTGAAAATAGGCAAAACATTACATAATCAATTTTAATGAAGATATTGAAGTAAAGTGAAAAGCTATGACCCACAAATGTTGACCTTTTACTGTGACCTTGACATGATCTAATTATTTGACATTTAACGACCGTTGACCAATACATGTTGACAAGTGACCTAATTAAATTATTACGTATGACACATGGGCTTGGTATGTTTATAAATTGTTGGAATGGAATATTTATGTACACATTGACCATAAAGTAGCATATTAAAGCATGAACTTGTTTAATTAAATTAAAGCTAACTTGTTTAAAAAAAATGACCTTTGACCTAATTGCATGTATGAATATGAAATTTATTTTAAATTAATAATTATGGTATGTTGTGCTAGCAAATTAAAATGAACTAAATATTTAACCTTGACCAGAATAGCATATGACCTTAATACGACCTAGATAATTGACCTTGAATGAGCACTGATTTAATTACTTACTTAAATTATTTATTGTAACACATGGACTTTGTAACTTTATAAATCATTGTAATTGATCACATATACATATTGACCATAATTTTGGGCACCTCTAACCTAATTGTCTATTATTAATGTCCAATTAATTTTACTGAATAATGATGGTATGTTGATCAAAATGAACGTTCAAATATTAACTGTTGACTATTGTGACATTGCTATGACATATTTGACTTATTTACATGTGTAAACATTGAGGTGTCCCTGACACAACCTTTGTTGTGAAGAAACACAACAGCATTGCTTGAATTTAACACAATTTATAATGCATTCCAAGATCTGTATAATTTCCTGCATAGTTCAATGTGATAAAATGTTCACAGTACAATGCAAAGGTCAGTACTACAACAATTATATCTAATTGTTTTGTTCATTAATGTCTCACATGTCAACATGAAGTAATGTTAACATGTTGTTCACAGTAAGCAGCCGACAAGTAGACATTGAAAACAACTGAAACAGCAGAAGTGCAAGAACTAGTCAGCTTCACTTCACATACAGGGAACTACAGAAGGAGGAACAGAGTACATTGCCAACTCAGTGTAGATATAATCCGTTCACTGTTTCATATATCCATGCAAGTGAAGTGTGCCAGTGTTCACAGGACACTGTTGACTGAGTGTATATAAAATCCGTTAAACGTCATACAGCAATGCAAGTGAAGTGTGCCAGTGTTCACACTTGTCTTCACTGTACGGTTACTCTTCATACATTTGCAGCAGAATCCTTCAACATGAAATAGAGGAAAACTGTATTAATGTATGTGTGTGATACAAATTAATGCAGTACGACTAGTGTTAATAAACATAAGAGTGTATTCCCAAAATAAAATAATTACAATGATGTCACTGGACTTTGTTTTTTGTAAGGAATCTTACATTACAGATTATTAAAAAACTTTTAAAAAGCTGGCATTGAGTACTGTTGTAGTACAATAATTAAAATATCAGCGACATTTTAATTATTATTTCTTATTATAAACAATAATAAATGTTAAATTAAAAGGACATAATTACAAAAGTGCAGATGGCACTGGATTTAATATTAAATATTAAGTGATAGTAATTTTCATTAAAAGATTCCAAGATGGAGTCAAACCCATTGACCCTAGCCCATCCCTCACAACAGCCAATTACGTGGCATGTCGGTGCCCACGTGACACAAGTAGCCCAATCATGATCACGTTTCCATTTAAATACCACAGATATGCAATTCCACAAATGACAGTTAATACGTTTTGCCTGCCATGCCTGGCCTTAAATTAGGAAGCTAATATATTCACAGCTATTTGAAAAAATAATTAATACCATGGAACAATGACATATCTATAGTTACTTTTGTGCACAGAACATATCAGGATTTAGGTGCAAACAGCTTGGATTGCGTGGATGTTGCATCGTAGGAAATGGTGTGATCAATACATTCGAAGCACATGCAGTCTACGCAAACATTCTCAGGCCCAGTGCTACATTTGTAAATCAATTTAAAACTATGATTTTATTTTATTATTGCTTGAAACGTATACATTTTAACCCGTATAGCAAAACTGTCATGATTTGTATAGCGCGTGCCAGTCCATCATAAGTATGCAACGCCAGCGTGGTGTACGTGCCGCTAAACCGGTCGCGCGCAGACTACAAACTACGCATTTCAACTTTGAACGCCAAACAGCATGCAACAGGCCTGCTTTTCCACAGGCGATTGCACGCTTCCACGGCGGTCCACAACCATAAAATGCATATCATATGAAGGCATATGTATTTTAAAATGGCTAACACAGGCTACTAACAGGATGGAGATATATTATACCATATTTTTAAACGATTGTTCACAACATCAAAGTTTCAATTCACCTACCTCATTTGTTGTGCTCGGAAAACTCCCGCGAAACTGGCTATGACGTAGATCAGTCTTTCATTGGTTCATGTTCAATACGACGTAAATTAATTTGCATAATGTTGCCAAGTGATTTTGGGGAATCCCCCAATCTCGGCGGGAGCCATAGCAGTGGCGTCCAAAACCGTCACAGGTTTCTGGTCTAGAATGCGAGAACAAATTTATGGTGCTGCCCCTAGCGGAATGTGATGTACCTACCTATGGACACATCACGCTAGTTATTTTGTGCCTAGCCCTAGTTAGACGCATGGAAATTAAAACATATATATTCTAAGCCCAAGAGGAAAGTATAGAGAATGTAGTCTCAATATCAGCGAGTGACAGATTAGTGCAAACAAGAAGAACGACCTGTCACAAGTTGTATCAAGTGCTGTCAAGGCCCGGTCCTGGGCGACATTGGCACACATACATATTATCGCCCAAAGCAAACCATTGGTTTACCTAAACATCCAACTGCGCGTCTGTTAACATTCCCCGCACACGAATATGCCCAAGTTTCGCATGCTGCAGGAAAAACTAGTCGTATATTTGAAATACTCATTCTTAACGCTAGCCTTTACACTTCCACTTCCAACCTGATAATCGTGACCCTGGGCCACCTAAATGAAGGACATCATAATCGCAAAGACGCACAGCGCCCAAGGAGTTCCAGACCCTTCCACTTTTAGGTTAACAAAATAATATTCGTTTTCATATTGATTTCTTTTTCAAGAGAAAATACATAGAACGTATACCGTAATGTCCAGCTCAAACGTTTTCGTCCTGACCACACAAGGTTAAATCGGTATATACGGAAAATAACAAAATCAAAAATGAATAATACATCATAACTAGAATTTGTATTTGGAACCATCTTAGAGAAGCAATAAATAAAGAACTAATCAGGGCAACACTCACAAAAGCAAATCAACTCACGACATCAAAACAACAAACTCATGCCTGATGTTTCTAAATAAAATATATTTAAATCTAAAGGTATATTTTGTAAATATTGTGCTAAAAGTACACATACGTTTATTGTCGTTTCTATTTCTTCAGTGTGATATTTTTTGGCAACAGCTGTACACTGAAGTTGCTTTTGTACACAACAAAAATGCACCTGATGTATCCTACTTTATGATTTGCAACGTTCAGTTATGAAGTGTCCTGGAAGTACTGATGTTCCAATCGTCATTAGTGTTGTGACGTACAGTAGTGACACCTGACAGGAATCTAGTAAACTAATGAAAGCAAGCACACGTGCTTTATGGTGGGTGTCGGTCTTGTTTGTTTATAATACTTGACCGTTCGTAATCGTTGCTTTGTAAGCATCTCTGTGTACCACACTTACTACTACTGATGTTTCCAGACATAATTGTATACAATTATGTGAACTACGTCTGATCCAAACGTAATGTTCAGTTCAAGTTTCAGATATCACTGACACAATATTTTAGATCTTGTCTTCACCAATAGACCTGGGTTAATAAAGAAGATAAATGTAGTAGACGGAATAGCAGACCATAGCACAGTCATTATTGATGTAAACATTTCGCCCAAACGCAAACATCGTCCAAAACGTAAAGTCTTCATTAGAAATAAAGCCGACAATATTAACATCCAGAAATCTCTTGAAAACTTTACACATGAATACTTCTCTCAAAACCAAAACATGACTGTCAATGACAAGTGGAATCTTGTTTCCACGAAAATCATCAACATTATGAACCAATATGTACCGCACCGACTTACTACTTCAAGACACAATCTTCCCTGGTTCAATAAAGATTTAAAGAAAATGTGCAAAATAAAGAAACAGCTATATAACAAAGCAAAAAGAACTAGAAATCCAGAAGACTGGAAAGAATTCTGTGACATCAGGAGAAACATGCATAAACACCTTCGTTCTGCTAGACTATCCTACATAAGTCAATTCCTGACAACAACAATAACAGAGAAACCTAAATCATTTTGGAGCTTCATTTCTAAACTTAGACAGGATAACCAGGGTATTGGGGACCTTAACATTGCTGGTAACATCATTAGCGACGACAAACATAAAGCAGAAGCCTTAAACAATCAGTTCCAAAGTGTCTTCACACACGAAGGAAATTCCACCCTACCAGATATGGCCAGAAGTCCACATGGAGAAATCCCCAAACTAACAATTACACTTAAAGGAGTACTTGATCAACTTTCCAAAATTAACATTTCTAAATCGCAAGGACCAGATGGCATTCCACCATGGTTCTTAAACAGATATGCCTCTCATCTAGCACCAGTAATACATGACATTTTCCAATCATCTGTTGACTCTGGACAAGTCCCCAATACCTGGAAAGAAGCCAATGTAACAGCAATTTTTAAGAAAGGAAGTAGAGCAGAAACATCTAACTACAGACCAATATCCTTAACACCTGTGGTTTCTAAACTTCTTGAACACATCATACATAGTCACATTATGAAACATCTTGAACAGCACCACATTCTAACTGACCACCAACATGGCTTCCGTGCCAAAAGATCAACTGAAACACAATTAATTCAAACAATCCATGACATAAGCAAATCACTTGATGAGAAGAAATCTGTAGACATGGCCATCCTTGACTTCACCAAAGCATTCGATAAAGTTCCACATAAAAGATTAATCCACAAACTCAAACACTATGGCATCACAGGCCCAATATCATCATGGATAAATAGCTTCCTTACAGGAAGAACTCAACAGGTCGTTATAAATGGATCTAAGTCAACATCAACTCAAGTCATTTCTGGGGTACCACAGGGCACAGTACTGGGGCCCCTACTTTTCCTACTTTACATAAATGACCTGCCAGACAATCTTTCCTCAACTGTTCGCCTTTTTGCAGACGACTGCCTGTTATATTCACCGATTAAAACTGACCAAGACACATCTGTCCTCCAAAACGATCTGCTCAAACTTGAGAAATGGCAACACACGTGGCTTATGAAATTCAACCCCACTAAATGTTATACAATGACAATAGCCTCAAGAAAACCGACACCAAATCTCTACACATTCTGCGGACAACAACTTAAATCTGTTGAATCACACTGTTATCTTGGCATACATATATCAAATACATTAAATTGGACAATACAAAGCAACTCGGTCACAAAAAAAGCACAACAGACATTGGGAATGATTAGAAGAAATTTAAATAAATGCCCAACCCAAATCAAGTCCATAGCCTACACAACCCTTGTCCGCCCCATACTTGAATATGCGTCAGCATCATGGGATCCACATTGCCTAAGAAATATCAAACTCATAGAAAGAACCCAGAGACAAGCCGCCAGATTTTGTAAGAACAACTATTCTAGAGAGCCTGGAACGGTAACACAACTCCTTAAAGATCTCCAGTGGGACACCCTCCAATCACGAAGAAAAACCCAAAGACTTAGCATATTATATAAAATGGAACATAACCTCATAGATATCCCACTAGATCAATACACCAAACGCAACACCAGATGCTCACGTAAACATAATAAACAGTTAGTACAAATCAGGCACTCGACAAACATATTTGGAAACAGCTTTTTCCCAGTCACAATAAAAGAGTGGAATTCTCTACCTCCAAGCATTGTATCAAGTACGTCACTGAATTCATTCCAGATTAGCCTAGCCCAACATGTAAAAAATTAATCCATAAGAGCCACCATGCGCACTGGCGTGATGTGTCCATAGGACATTTTGCCAGTCAAAATACAGATACAGATACTGTCAGTGTCACCGACCGGCGACTCGTCACTCGCCGTGGCTCGGTGACTGACACTTTTTCAGTTTTTTAAGTTTTCCAGTGCCTCGAATTGTTGTGATTATATACGATGTGGGTGAAATAGGTGATTATAATATAACATGAACTCTTTACTTTACTTATCTTGACACTTGTCAACAACAAAAGTAAGGGTGAGTGGCAGACGCAGTAACTGAGTTAGTAAGTAAGTTAAGAAGTTTTGTAAGCTGTCATATAACATATTGACCAAAAAATACTTGGAGGTGATAAGATGATGATGTATCCATTCTATGCTATACCTATGACATTTTGTCTAATCTTTACGTATGCCTTGTAAGAGGGAGATGATACTGGTATAATGGTAGTAAACCTATGGAAGGTTCACCAGGATAAAATTTGATAAAATTGGCAGATATGCTCGTGTTATCACTGAATGGTGATTGACGGCCATGTTATCACTGAATGGTGATTGATGGCCATGTTATCACTGAATGGTGATTGACGGCCATGTTCATGTACCCATTCAACCTTCTGACCGATTCCTATTGTTGCCACCGGCTGTCAGTATGTACTGGCAATCACAAGCCGATACATAACTGCTGGTCACCGTTCCGTGACAGATATATGTATGCATTAATTCATGCACACATCACACACACACATCCACATACAATTGCTTCCTGTTTGATGAAAAGTTGAATTTCGTCCATCTATCTAGTCTACACATGACATGCCAGTGACATCATCATATGGATCTCCCAGCCACCTACTGAATGTTAAATTCATCAGTCCACCAGGTTGTTTGGGTGGTTTCTGGGCCTCACATCTATTCCGCTTAGTTAATTATTGGCATTCCCCATCGACAGATATGTACGACTCATCTATGCATGTAAGGGGAATTGCCTTTTGCTATCTAGGTCGATGGCAATGTCCATTGTCTTGTTTACCATTTACATGACTAATTTACTACAAGTAATTAAAGGGCATTGTCATTTTCCACCCACATTCTGTGACTCTCTTTCTCTACATAAACCTAGCAACGCGCAGCAGATTCCAATACACATCACATCGTACAACTACACTGTAGTTGAGGCGAGGAGCAGTGAGTAAAATTAATTTTTTCTAATGCTAGCACATGTTGAAAATACCCACAATTCATAGCTTAGATATCAAGGAATCAGCGAGTATTAGTCTCTTAGGTATCCGCTAGAGGTTTTATCTCCACCGGCAGCTCTCGGGCGCTCTGGGGAGAAAACACCCGCGCGCTTTCGGATGCGCAGGGTCTAAGGGGTTAATAATGCACCTCTGTGATCTGGTTTCCAAGCATTTATACATGATAGGATTTCTTATTATAAAAAAATATGTTGCCCCAACATTCTCTGTGACACTTTAGCCAGCCATGGGGGAGTCCGAGACAATGGAGACAGACAAACGGATCCTCGCTCAGTTCAAGAGTGAAAGTGGCGAGTCGACAGGATCGCCATTCGATCTTCCCATCGACATCTCCGTCGAGAAACTTCAACTCATCTGTAATGCCCTGCTGGAAAAGGTATGCTACAAGGTTTCTGGAGATGTTTAAGAGATATATTAAGGTATTTTCGTGCAGTCCAAGACGACAAAATATAACATAGAATGTGGGCTATTGTAAAATAAAGTTGATACAAAGTCTCGTTTTTAGTTCATCATAAAATCATATATATATAACATCCTAACATTTTGACCACTGAAATATAATTTGACTGAACATTTTTGTGTTTAAATGAATATCAGCTTTGCCGTTCAGTTCAATCTAGAACAACTGCCAACAGTTTCCTGTACCAGTGAGTTTATCAATGTTAGATATCTTGTAATCATGCGATGGGCATATCATTAACACATGTAACGTTATTTTCATTCCCCTCTGCATGCAATGTAATCATATTTACTCTAAGACATTATTGGTCAAAATAAATTTAAACTAGGTTCCTCTTTGGGTGGTCAAATAGAATGGATATCATGTATGTACTGTACTATATTTCATGATCAAAACGATCAGACTTTATTCCTTTATTTAATTAATAAACCCTAACTTGTCAGGAAAATTTCAACATTTTGGGTGGTCAGTTAGAATAGATATCGTGTATACTACATTTAATGATTTTATTATCAAAATAATGAGACTTATATAATTAATAAGCCATAGCTTGTCGGAAAAATATCAACAATTTAGGGAGGTAAGTTTCAGTAAAATGCAGTTGTATTTTTTACACAGGAAGAGACAACACCATATTCGTTCTACGTGAACGACACGGAAATCACTGAGAGTTTGTCAAAGACGCTAGACAAGGATCTCCTTGAGAGTTCTGAGAGCGTGCTTGAGATCGTCTATCAGCCTCAAGCAGTGTTCCGTGTGCGTGCAGTGACGCGATGCACGAGCACGATAGAAGGACACGCTGAGGCTGTTATCTCAGTACATTTCAGCCCTAATGGACAGTGAGTTGAATTTCTTTCATTATGTCATTGCTCTCCCCTTTATTCTTAAAGCCAAGGTGAGGCTGGCATCAGTAGTGGTAGATTTAGATAACTGAACTGATGCGGTGTACTGGCTGGTGACCAGCATTGAATGAATAGAACTAACTGCAATCGAGGAGATGCTCTAGAAACCACAAGGGATTTATGTTGAGGACCATCCAAAACTAATATCACTTTAAAGTCAGATTCCTTGTTCCATAAAGACATAAATCTAAGACAATTTTTTCACCTGGAACAAAGTGAATAGGACTTGCATTGATACAGTTTGTTTTTATGTAATATTTGATCAAATAGTCTACTAAATAAATTTGCACATTAAAACATGGTAGATACATACATACATACATGTATTTATTTGGTACAGTACGTTGAATAGTTTAATAGTTAAACATCAAGTAACACATAAATTAAAACATGCTTGGTCATCAATACCATGTCAAATAATGGTAGATTTACAGGATAAGTTACATATTTCAAGAATTCCCTGATAGACAGGAACAGCCTCTTTGAGTTTATTATAAAAACGAGTAATGGATAAAAGTTATGAGGTAGTGCTTTCCAGAATACTGGTCCTGAATAATTTGTTGTAAATTTGATTTGATTGTGTTTGTGACAGGTATCTGGCAAGTGGCTCAGGAGACACAACAGTCAGGTTCTGGGACGTCAATACAGAGACACCGCAACACACCTGTAAAGGTAAGTGTCAATACAGAGACACCACAACACACCTGTAAAGGTAAGTGTCAATATAGATACGACAACACACCTGTAAAGGTAATTGTCAACATAGATACACCACAACACACCTGTAAAGGTAAGTGTCAACATAGATACACCACAACACACATGTAAATGTCAATATAGATACCACAACACCTGTAAAGGTAAGTATCAACATAGATACCATAACACCTGTAAAGATAAGTGTCAATACATATACCACAACTCATTTGTAAAGGTAAGTGTCAATACAGATACCACAACACACATGTAAGTGTCAATACAGAGACAACAAGACACTTGTAAAGGTAAGTGTTAACATAGATATACCACAACACACCTGTACAGGTAAGTGTCAACATATACCACAATACATATGTAAAGGTAAGTATCAACACAAGTACACCACAACACACCTGTAAAGGTAAGTGTCAATACATATACCACAACACACATGTAAATGTAAGTGTCAATACAGAGACAACAACACACATGTAAAGGTAAGTGTCAACTGGTGACACTTGAAAGTTTTGGTGACTCCTCATTTCACAGGGCTGTCATTCTCCCATTGGTGTTAAATAATAAATACTAAAATACATTTTTGCAAAGACTTAACAATTAAAACCAACTGAAATATGCCGTAATATGTTGAATGTGTAGCATATTTTTCTTAGATAAACACTACTTAAAGAAAGTTAATTAATGAATAAATGACACAGTTTATTTAGAATAGATTACATAAAAACACCGAAGCATGGCAGATGAAGAACATAATTAGCATAAGTGTCAACACAGACACACCTGTAAAGGTAAGTGTCAACACAGACACACCTGTAAATGTAAGTGTCAACATAGAGGCACCACAACACACTTGTAAATGTAAGTGTCTGAGGGGGTGCGGGGGCTGGAGCCAGACGAAAAATTTTTGTCTGTTATCAGATATCGATGTTCTGAGATGATCCATTATATTTTCACAAAAAGTAGATGTTTCAGTGTTATTTGTGGAGACTGTGTTTGATGTTTACAGCTCACAAGCACTGGGTGCTGTGTATCGCATGGTCGCCGGACGGACACAAGCTTGCCTCGGGCTGCAAGAACAGTCAGGTAGGGCTGAATCTGTAGACGTAATGACCCCTCACTAAAATGAAAAGATGGACATTTCCCCCATTTTTTTAGTTTAAGTAATAATTAATAAGTTGATCATTTAAAAAAACTGTTATCCCAATTCTGTATCTAGATACAAATGTTTCACGTCATATATATATATATATACACACACTAATATTTATTAATTAGTTTGTATTTACAAATACATATATATACACACACTAATATTTATTAATTAGTTTGTATTTACAAATATATTAGTTATGTTGTACTTATGTAATGTACCATGTTTTTGTTGATTTTTGAATCCGAATAAAGATAATAATATAACAATTATTTTATCTCTCCTAATGTCGGGAGGAACATCTGCTATTTAATTTCAGTGGGGGAATATCTGCGGGGGGAGGGGGTCGATGTCTCGAGACTGGACATGTGTGGCTTCATATTGATGTCCACTGTCTATGTGTCTGTAGCAGTTTGTACATTGGAGGGTATAAACATGGTGTTCACCCTAATGCTGTGTGCTCGTACCGTCTACCGTCACTAAGTTCATGCTGCACTAGAACTGTCGTATTTGACTCGCCAACTCGGGCTCCATTTTATCTTTCAAGTTCAATGACTTGTACGATGTGTGGAATGCTAATTATGGGCTTTGAACTAACGTTATTATATTAGCACAACAATCATGTATTCGCTTAATTTTTTTCCTGGGAAAATCTGGATAATTATTTTGATGCTAAAATAGATAGAAAACAGATAACTTCATATAATTGAGACTCATCAATCTGCACCTCTTAACACAATATTCTATAATATTCTATATAAATCTTTAGAAATATATCAGATTCTGTAATATTCTGTGGAATTCTATACAACTGACAAAAATATATAGATTTTCTGTAGAGTTTGATCACAAATCAATATTTATAATTATTACGGTCACTTCAGTTTCTACAGAATTTCTATAAAATTCTTATGGTGACATAAATATTTATAGAATTCTACAGAAATGCTATAGAAATTTTATAGTATTTTTTATTTTCACACAAAAATACTATAGAATATATTCTATAACATATATTCTATAGATATTCTGTAGAATTGTTTGCTAAGGGACGTGTCTGTCTATGGTTTGAGTGTGAGTGACCGTGCTGCTGTAGATCTGCCTGTGGGACCCTTTGACTGGTGGCCAGTTAGGCCGGACACTGACTGGACACAAGCAGTGGATCACATGGCTATGTTGGAAACCTTTACACCTGTGAGTTGGCCCTCGCACACCGTAGAGGCCAGAGACCACTGTTAACTTTCCCAATGGTGGCCAAGTTAACGTTTTGTCAGATTATAAGAAAATTGTACCTGAGAAATATCTTAAATTTCTTCAGAGTCACCGCCGTCATATCATTGATATGCTGATAAAATGTTGTCAAAATCATACCTCCAGCTCGTTTAAAATGCATGTGTGCATGGCGTCCATAAATATTGACTAAAATAGCCATGTTTTTTGCAACCTTGAGTTTTATGTGAATAAAAATAGCAAAAGATCATTCCACCAACTGCATTCTTCCAAATATACATCGTTGCACTGCCAATACATGGTAGCACTGAATGTGCCTGATCAATTGCACTCGGTTCACATAAAAAGTTTTCAAAGATCGCCACTGTCTAGGTACTATATATTTCTTTAACACAACAGGAAGGTTAACAGTGGTCTCACCCGTAGAATCTAGAACAGGACATCAGGGGTAAGACCACCTTAGATTATACATAGGCGGCCATTATAACGTTTCCTTCATTTCCTGCAAAGTTTCTCTAACAATCTTCTTGAAAATTTAACAGTATATTCAACCTCCATTGACACAAGTGCTGTGGAAAATTCGTTAAATTCTTGTACCTCGTTTTTTGTAGAAAAATCCATCCAAACCTATACCCCTTAATTTCGCCCCAATCTGGTGGCGGATTTTGAAATATTGGTGCGTTCTGCAAAGTAGCCACCGTGCGAATACATGTGCGATTGGTGAGAGAGCTAATGCAGCAGTACATTCAGTATTCACTGGACCAACACATTCTATGTAAAAATGCTCGAACAAATCCACACATCACGCCAAGGCGCTATTTTCAAGGGCACTCTTTAACTGGGTAATGGCGGACGAATCCTTAATCTGGTCTTACCCCATCAGGCTCTCAGTTTGACACCTACCTGCACCCTTAATGCCAGTGCTGCCACCCAGCCGACTATTTACAATGAAAATCATATATATGTTAACTTTGGACTATTGTAAATGCATTTCCTCTGAAGTTCACTGACCTCTTTCTATATTCATTACCTGTGAGTTACCAGTTGGTGATATATTAAAAAAAAACAGTAGTTATATGTAGAGTTATTTACGTACGTGCTTTTCATATGGTCTGACCTCCAGATGGCATCATTGTAGGTGTGGTAATTGATGTCCAGGAGTCTAGGATATGCTGTCGCGCTTACATTTATCCGGCGTTACATTTTATCCAGTTGATGTTTCTGCGCATGCGCGAGTCAGTTGACATTAGTTGCCATTGGGTATGTTTACGTTATATTATTATACACTATTATTATTTTATTAGTAATAAGTGCTAATTAATAGTAATGCCCGTACTTTTAAAACAAACGGAACATAATTAACGACTGTATATTATGTATCACCGCCTGATCTACTGATACCAAATAGTACGCACAGACACATCATCCGGATAAAATTTAACGCCCGAATAAATGTAAGCACGACAGTCGTAGCTGGTGCTAAATATTTTCCCCTAGATACGCAGTTGCGCAGAAACGTCAACTGGATGAAATGTAACGCCCGGATAAATGTAAACGCGACAACGCCATGTAGTAGTAGCAGTATATAAAAGTCAGAAGATGTTTCTAGATTTTATATTGCTACTTAAGTAAGTTGAAAATGGTTGACTAGCATTTTGTGTTTGCCTGTCATACTCAACGTGATTAACATGATTTATAATTGTTGTGTTTTAGTGATGGAGAGTGCCGCTGGCTAGCAAGTTCTTCTAAGGTACAGTGCACATTTGGTCAAGATGGACTGTAGAAAATGCTTATGTATTTTTGCAGTACAATGGTTTAATGATAAATGTGAGTGGATACCAAAGGTGTAATTTATCGGTACAAAAACATTCTATGTAAGAGTTGAGCTGCGGTATCTGCATTTGGACAAAATGAGGATGATGAGTTTGTTTGAAATGGAAAATTCTTAATTCAGTTTCTAGACATATACAACTGAATACTTTATCAACTAATAATTGGCAATTGATTTTACTCACATAAAATTTGCATATTGTTGTCCATCTTGGTGGTAGCGACAGATGTGTTCAATAGCAGTAATGAAACCCACAAATTCAAGACATACCATGCTGAACTATTGCGTGTATCGATTTCAAAATCCAACATATTGTGCAAGACCATTAGACACTGAGTTGTTAAACTGTGGAACTCTATGGTGGATTGCACTGATGCATTTGTAACATTTAAATGTCAACTTAGGAGATTTTCATCAACAAATTATATTGTTGCTTATATAAGTAACATTCATTGTTGCAATCGTCCAGCGTGTATTTATGAGAAATTTAGAATAGTATTACTGTGATTTATGCTGCTATGTTTTCTTCAACTGCACAATCGGTTTTCGTTTGTTAAAATGTTCTACATGCATTATGGAATTATACATGTATTACATGGAGAGCACAGTGGCTAGAGCATCGGGTTCTCAATCAAGAGAACTCAAGTTCGAATCCAGTGCTGCCGTTTCGAACCTTGGGCAAGTTCATTCACTCTACGTTGTTCCAGTTCACTCAGCTTTACGAATGAGTACCTGGCTATAGACAATGGGGGATATTTGTGTACGAATAGCCTTCACACATTAATTGCTGTGTGGCTGAATGCTTCCCATAGAAGTCGAGATTGTTTAATTGAAAAGGTCTGTCAGGGAGTAAAGCGCTTTGTGCAGTCCAAAGGACTGGATACTGCGCTATATAAGAACTTACCTTTACATGCATGGAGAGGGGAAATCAGCCACCTGTAACATAAAACCCTCCTTACAGGAACTGTGACAATGTCTGTATAAACTGTACCAACGAACGATGGTTTATTATAGTTTTCTATCATAAACCATTGTCATCTTTCTGTATACGTGACATTTGTTGTAGGATGGTACGGTCAAGATTTGGGACACGATACTTGGTCAGTGTAAATTGACCCTGTCCAGTCATGTCCAGTCGGTCAGTTGCGTGAAGTGGGGCGGCACAGACCTACTGTATACATCTTCACAGGACCGCACGGTCAAAGTCTGGAGAGGGGAGGATGTGAGATCATACTTTATTTATGTTATTTCAGTCTCGTTTTGTCTTAATCTGGTGTTTTTTAAGCCGATGCTGTCTGTTTGTAATTTTTTAATATAATGTTCTTACTTACTTTGGCCTGTTGCTCACTGGGAGCCATTGACCATGGTCCTCCGCTCTTGTCGATTTTATACCATTTCCTTGATTTCTTCTGGTATATCCCATCTACTTTCTTTCGCTTTCAGTGCCTCTCTGCCAGGTGTTTCTCGGCATTCATCTTCTTCCCTGGGGGGTTCCATGTAATTGCTTGTCGTGTGATGTCTGTTGCAGGTATCCTCAGTGTATGTCCTAACCACCTCCATTTTCTCTTTATTTCGTTTTCCATTGGTAGTTGTTTGGTCCATTCCCATAGTGTAGTGTTGGTACCTTGTCTGACCACTTTAGGTGTATGATTCTGCGCAGGCATTTGTTGATGAAGGTCTGTAATCTTTTTTATGTTTTCTGTGTAATTCGCCACGTCTCCAAGACATATAGTAACACTGACTTGACATTTGAGTTAAAATATCCTCAGGTGTTAAACTTGGTTGTTTTGCAAATACAAATACAGGCCTTGACATTAAGGTTTTGAGCCCACTGGCCCAGGGGGCCAGTAGATTAAAAAAGTTAGTGGCCCACCTGTGAAAGTTACTGGCCCGGATTTTGTGTTGCCATCAAAAATACGCTCATTCTGAGGTGCAAACATTATTAGTTTTTTTTATAATTTTACCAACAAAGTTGTTAGAAGTTACTATACACATATTGATTGAGTGAGATGTCCAATGCTAACAATATTGTAATCTTGTTCAAGTGTGTACTCAGATGCATATATACATTATTTGCTAAGTTTAAATAAAGTGTGGCCAGTGTGACGACAGCTAGTCAATCCGAGTCGGTAGTTGAGTTGACGCTGCTTTCATGTACAGGTCAATCAAGGCATTAGACTATTTCACGGTTCATTCGCTAGGTGGCACCACCCAAAATAGGTGGTCTTAACCTTGCCCTTGCTGACGCAGCATTACATTTGGTTTCTGTCACTTTAGTCACTAGTTAAATTTTGATTTAAGCTGTATTCCTTTCATATATCTAGAGAAGAAAAAGCGTGCGTAATTCTAAAGTTGAGGCAGCTTGCAACCACCGTACAAAGTGTGTCCAAGGGATGCGGCGGGACTTAAAAAATGGCGTCTCGTCATAAAAATCTGCGCTGCCGGTGGTTAGAAAATTTATTCGATGGCTTTGCACGCCGTCGTCCGCATGATAAGTGTTGGAGTTTGGACTAATTATTGATCAGAATTAGTATCTACGTTATGTTTACAATGTCCTATAACTAAATCGCGTCTAAGAATTCTGGCGAACTGCATCTGATAACCGATGTGGTTGTGCCGTGACCGCTGCTTCGTCTCAGTGGCGTTCGAGAACCGGAAACTAGTGGCCCGTTGGGCCAATAAAATATAAGAACTGGTGGCCCGAACTGGCCCGACAGCTTCAAAAAAGGCGCCGGGCCATCGGGCCAGTGTTAATGTTGAAGCCTGAAATCCTTTTGAAGTTGGGTGGTTCCCACACTCCTAACTGCAAAATGGGATGGAATACAACTGTTTCAGTGAACTTCCTGCTAATAATTACGCCAGGCTGATTTCTCATAACGGAACAGACAGTCTCGCATTGAATCTATTTTCCTCCAGCTGCTCTTCATCTGCTCTACGTGCTTTCTCAGTTTAAATTTCCCAATCCATTTTCAAGACATGTCACCTGCTGCAGCAAACTGGGTATAAAGTTGCAAAGGCCTATTCTGTACACGAACCAAAAATAGCCGTCTAGGTGACATTCCCTAAATTTTGTGATTTTTTGTAGAAACACATCCCCTATAATCTCATCTTTCAGTGTCCAGTTTATTTTCCTCGACAAATAATCCAAAACTAATTTTTAAAAAACCTGCTCTTACGAACCCCCATATACAAAAAAAGTAGACAATATCAGTCAAAATTACCTCGTTTCTGAAATTGTTGCTTTTTTAAAAGTTTGCTTCAATTTTAGTAGTAAATTTAAAAACCACTTAAGGTATTTGGTCAAATGAGTGGAATCGTAAAAGGTATAACACGCCATTTCACAATTTTGCCACTTAATATTCAGATTGCTGTGGCGGGTAAGATGCACATCAATGTCCAATGTTGAACATGATTTTTGTGATGGCTGACCAGCATATAGCATTGTGAGGCTCAAATCAGTGGGTTTGCCATTATTTTTAAAGAGAAATCCTCGGAAAGTTTGGCAATACCAAATATTTAGACTATGTTGTTGTTAGACCTTTTTATATAGTAATAGGCTGATTTTGTTTGTAAATTTCTGAAGAGTAAGTCTCAGAAAGTTTGGCAACACCAAATATTTTGATCATGTTGTTGTTTGACCTTTTATTATATCGTAATATGCTAATTTAGTTTGTAAAATATGCGCAATTTGGAAGATCAAAATTCATAATGAGAAAAAGTCTGTTTTGGAGGAAACTGTCCTAAATGGAGCCACTAACCTAAGTTTTGCTCCCCAATGAATTCACTTGTCTGAGATCCTATAATCGTAGCCGTTGAAATGTTGTTTTTGTTCACCAGGGGACACTGTGTCGGACACTTCATGGCCATGCCCACTGGGTAAACACATTGGCTCTGAGCACGGACTACGTCATACGGACGGGGGCCTTTGATCCCAAGGATGCAGTCCTTGTTCATCGCGAAGTCAAAGAAACAGGTTAGCACCACCATAGAGACAGCACACTAAACTAACAATGTAGCGCAATAGTAAAACTATCATCAATAGTCACACATACATTTTGTTACCTCTGGCAATGACTGTTGTAATGCTAGATTTAGGAAATGTAGGTACAATGAACGACATTGTTCAGAGTATTGAATACGGCGATGTTTATAGAAACCTCTGTACTGTGTATGTAGTGGATATGAAAAATTTATACAAGTCTTGTAAACCTGTTTACATCTTTATTTTGTTACTATGGATATAATGCATATTGTATATACATTTTGACTTTTGTCTTAATTCAAGATTGATTGATTGGTTGGCTGGATGGCTGATTGATTGTTTGATTTAGTTCAATAATTACCAAAGTTGCAATGTTCACAGCTAGTCACTGAGGAGTGACTTTCCCAAACACTGGAAACAAACAGTTTAAAAACATCTGCAGTGGCGACCTCTGATGGATAATTGTTTATTTATTGTAGCGGAACAACTCCAGAGGATGGCGCTCGAGCGGTACAACAGTGTCAAGGTGAGTCTGGGGGGGTCCATCACACCCAGTGAAATCATACATTTGCTTAATTTGTCCGATTGTAGCACTGTTTGTGAAGATTGAACATGATTTGTCCCATTAACACCAAATTGGGAGATTGGTCAGATTGCTTAAGTTGCAATAGGGAAGCGGGGAATTATTCTCATAGCATGAGGTAGAAACTGTGTGTTCACCTGTCAGTTGTCAACTGAGAAAACTAGGAAAAGAGAAGAGGAAGATAGAAGAGGTCGTCACATAAAAACCTATTTTTTCATATCGCATATGCTCCTTAGCTTGTTAGCAACTCCATCCATCTGTTGACGACTTTCACTTTGTGATTATGAGAACATGGAATCTTTTGGTTTTGTTGCTCCACTGAGTTTGTTCCGAGGATGTTGGTGCTAAAGAAGTCCTGTTGTTATTATTGTTGTTATCTTTTGGTTCTGTTGCGCCACTGAGTTTGTTCCGAGGATGTTGGTACTAAAGAAGTCCTGTTGTTATTATTGTTGTTATCTTTTGGTTTTGTTGCGCCACTGAGTTTGTTCCGAGGATGTTGGTGCTAAAGAAGTCCTGTTGTTATTATTGTTGTTATCTTTTGGTTCTGTTGCGCCACTGAGTTTGTTCCGAGGATGTTGGTGCTAAAGAAGTCCTGTTGTTATTATTGTTGTTATCTTTTGGTTCTGTTGCGCCACTGAGTTTGTTCCGAGGATGTTGGTGCTAAAGAAGTCCTGTTGTTATTATTGTTGTTATCTTTTGGTTCTGTTGCACCACTGAGTTTATTCCGAGGATGTTGGTGCTAAAGAAGTCCTGTTGTTATTATTGTTGTTATCTTTTGGTTCTGTTGCGCCACTGAGTTTGTTCCGAGGATGTTGGTGCTAAAGAAGTCCTGTTGTTATTATTGTTGTTATCTTTTGGTTCTGTTGCGCCACTGAGTTTGTTCCGAGGATGTTGGTACTAAAGAAGTCCTGTTGTTATTATTGTTGTTATCTTTTGGTTTTGTTGCGCCACTGAGTTTGTTCCGAGGATGTTGGTGCTAAAGAAGTCCTGTTGTTATTATTGTTGTTATCTTTTGGTTCTGTTGCGCCACTGAGTTTGTTCCGAGGATGTTGGTGCTAAAGAAGTCCTGTTGTTATTATTGTTGTTATCTTTTGGTTCTGTTGCGCCACTGAGTTTGTTCCGAGGATGTTGGTACTAAAGAAGTCCTGTTGTTATTAATGTTGTTATATTTTGGTTCTGTTGTGCCACTGAGTTTGTTCCAAGGATGTTGGTACTAAAGAAGTCCTGTTGTTATTAATGTTGTTATATTTTGGTTCTGTTGTGCCACTAAGTTTGTTCCGAGGATGTTGGTGCTAAAGAAGTCCTGTTGTTATTAATGTTGTTATATTTTGGTTCTGTTGTGCCACTGAGTTTGTTCCAAGGATGTTGGTACTAAAGAAGTCCTGTTGTTATTAATGTTGTTATATTTTGGTTCTGTTGTGCCACTGAGTTTGTTCCGAGGATGTTGGTGCTAAAGAAGTCCTGTTGTTATTAATGTTGTTATATTTTGGTTCTGTTGTGCCACTGAGTTTGTTCCAAGGATGTTGGTACTAAAGAAGTCCTGTTGTTATTAATGTTGTTATATTTTGGTTCTGTTGTGCCACTGAGTTTGTTCCGAGGATGTTGGTGCTAAAGAAGTCCTGTTGTTATTAATGTTGTTATATTTTGGTTCTGTTGTGCCACTGAGTTTGTTCCAAGGATGTTGGTACTAAAGAAGTCCTGTTGTTATTAATGTTGTTATATTTTGGTTCTGTTGTGCCACTGAGTTTGTTCCAAGGATGTTGGTACTAAAGAAGTCCTGTTGTTATTAATGTTGTTATCTTATGGTTCTGTTGTGCCACTGAGTTTGTTCCGAGGATGTTGGTACTAAAGAAGTCCTGTTGTTATTATTGTTGTTATCTTGAAAGAGCAGCAACAAACAGACATGAGAAGGAGAAATAGAGATACAGTACAGTGTTTCCCCTGGTATATAACAAGCGAGGCGGGCCGCCTCGTCGTTTTTCTATGCCGCCTCGCCCAAAATATGCCGAAATTGCCGCCTCGTAGCTATTTCAATCGCCCTTTTTTTCGTTCTTTCACGGTATATTTAGCGTCGGCGAGCGGCGCGTAATGACACCACAAAGTCACTTATATTCCTGCAAAATCGCACATTTGTGGCAACATTGTTTAGCTGTCATTGGACAACGTGAAATATATCACTTGTCAGTTGTCCAATCACTGAATATTCCTGCGGGATCCCCGGTGTCTCCAATGGTGACACCTTGCGGAGTTTCGACATACTAGAAATCTAGACATTCATGTAAAATGGCGCCCAAACGGTAACTTGCGTTTTGGTTTATGACGGTGGTGGGAGTGAAAACCGTGCAGGCTGATGGCACTACGTCACTTGTCGACACTTGTGTCGAATGCGGACTCTTTCAAAGCCCATGCAGCCTAATCCTATCCACTAGTCGGCATTTGTATCGAATCCGGACCCCGTTGAAGCTCAAATAGTGACCCGGTTTGCGCTAGTCTGTGCGCTGCGACCGTGCGTTACCACACAGCGCGCATAAAAAGATATATATGTAGAAGCGTATGTTGATACTAACCGGGGCGCTATTTACGCCTCAAATGGACGTAAGATGCAATATTCTTAAAGGTAAATATGCCTAGGATAATGTTGAATGATGGAACTACAGTGTATCTCACTGACATATCAAAGTTAAGCAAAACTCAAGCGGCAAAATCAATGACAAAGTGGGTCCGGATTCGACGCAAATGCCCACTAGTCTATTCAACTAATGTTCTATGGCTATGCGGTTTTGTTTTAGCAAAATAAGGAATGTGATTCGTAAGATATCTTTGTGCTAAATATATAATACATATTCCGACAAAGTTGTGCAAACAAACTTTTAGGAAAGTTGATTTGAGTGAAATACTTACGAATATAAACCACCGAAGTTCACATCTCATAAAAAATGCCTACTACCCAAAACCGTGTATACTAACGGGTTATCACTAACTTGGGTTAGACAATGATATGTTTGCACAGCAATTGGGTGTACTAAACAACTTATACTGTTTTATAAAAGGTCACAATTTGAGAAACATTCTTGCGATTAATAGAAACATACTTTTTGGCATTCCAGAAATGACTGTTTAATTAATTGTATAGCATTCTAGCAAACAAATAAAATATAATCTTTTGAACATAAACCGCCAATTTACCATAATATTATGATACTAAAATAATTTAAAGGTGATGATGAGTCTTCAGATGATACCACTGGATGCTTCCCAGAGAAGTCGAGATGGTGTTTGACTGAACAGGTCTGCCAGGGAGTAAAGTGTAAAGCGCTTTGAGCAGTCCTGCGCTATATAAGAACTTACCATTTACTTTTTTATTGACTCTGTCAGCGATGTAACAAGGCCTAGGGTTAGTGCAAGAAAACATAACCATAACCAAGTACCAGTGGTCAAGTGGAAACCACACCTCTACTGAATAGCAGTGGTAAAATGGAAACCACACCTCAACATGATGAAACAATCATGATTACTGACTTTTATCAACCATGATTACTACATTTAGGAGTAGTGTCTTGTTGTTTTATATCTTCCCCTCTATATTCAAGAGTAAATGTTAAAACATACTTCAGATTGCACCATTTTAAAGCTAGTTTTAAAAATTCCCCGGGGGATCCCCTTAGCAATGCTTCGCGCCTGCAGCGCTCGCATACCCCACCCCTACCACCTCGTTTCATCCAGGGGAAACACTGTCACAGTAATAATAAACATATCTATATATATAGTGCTTAATTCCTATCAGTCAATGCGTTGACATATTGCCACACCTTTACCATGTGTCGGTTGTACTGGTCTGAACTACGGCACTAAGATGCCTTCCCTCCGATGAGCGGACACCCGCCATGTCGGGACACTTATGCTTGGATACAGATGTGTCCGCTGAAGAGAGGGACTACTGTAGTTGGAAACAACTCATTGATAAGGTGGAACAGACCAAGTGGTGTGTCCTCCACTCCAGGGGGAAGAAGGAGAGGGTTCAGGGGGGTAGCTAAGCATCGATATATGTGCAAGCACAACTCTCTGATGATCCAGAATATTTAGCAGCTGTGTCATCAACTACAATCTGGTGCAGTTTGAGGTCGACATAAAGAAAGAAACCACGACTCCTACATAACCACCACCCATGGTAAACGTTGGATGTGAACCTACAGTATATCATATGTTGTTGTACAGAGAGTTAGATTCTACCAGAGAGCCAATGCGGCTTCTGTGCAGGGCGTGGTACCATAAATCTTTGCGATGAGACAAATGCAAGAAAAGTGTTGTAAACAAAACTAAGACCTCTACATGGTCTTTGTAGACCTTACGAAGGCCTTTGACTCAGTCAACAGAATTGGACTTTGGAAACTACTGAGAAAAGTTAGCTGTCCAAACGTCTTTGTTGATGGAAATTGCTCCTTTCACAATGGCAAGGTGGCCACATTCAAAGACCTCGTCTGATGCATTCCCTGTAACAAAAAAAAATGGCACCAAACAGGGCTGCGTCCTCGCACCAATGCTATTTTCAATTATATTCTCCATCATGTTACAAGATGCTTTCCGCGACAACGAGCTCGGTGTCTACATCCAGTTTCATACCGATGTTTAACCTTCAACGGCTGAAAGCCAAGAGCAAGACTTCACCTGTACTTGTACGAGACCTACCCATGGTACTGCTTGCTGATGACTGCTCTTATTGCACATTCAACTGTTGACATTAAGGCAATTACTGAATACTGACTGTTTTACTAAAGCAGCCCGTCGTTATGGACTCACAATCAGTCTTAAGAAAACAGAAGTAATGTTCCAACCAAAGCCTGGAACCTCCCATGTACCACCAAACGTTATAATCGATAACGTTCCATTGAATGTTGTGGAGAAATTTGCGTATCTGGGTAGCACGTTATCTGTTAACACAATGATTGACGATGAAATTTCTGCCTGTCTTGAGAAGGCAAGCGCATCCTTTAGTAGACTAACAAGGCGCCTATGTGATGAATGTGGTATACACTTGAGCACAAAAATCAACGTGTATCATGCCGTCGTACTGTCAACACTGCTGTGTTGTTGTGAAGCGTGGACCCCATATCGGTGCCATATCAGACGTTTAGAGCAATTCCACATGCGCTGCCTATGACAGATTGCAGGCATCTGCCAAATACTGAGGTGCAGGACAAATGCGAAACGTTCGGGATCCAATGTCATATCCAGTGTGCACAACGACGATGTGGTCACTTGGTCCGCATGACGGATGACCACATACCAAAGGCACTTTTCTACGGTCAACTGAAGACTGGTTTGCACTTACGAGGTGGGCAACGAAAACACAACAAAGGCGTCCTGAAGGCCACGCTGAAGTCATGCTCCATCCTGCACAACACCTGGGAAGAGACTGCAAACAATTGTCCCCTCTGGTGTCACACCTGCATGACTGGTCTACGGGACTTTTAACAGAAACGGCGTCAACAACTCAAAGACAAACGAATGCAGCGGAAGAACGGTCAACCTCCGCCAGGACCTACGACCACCTATGACCACCCGTGGTCGCCTACACAGTCATCAAAGGATACACAACTGACTCAGGACGAGATCCGTCGTTCGACGGCTCACTCCATACATATGTTGTTGTAATTCTCCTCTTCTTTCCCTATATTTGCGGAGTGATGCTGGCCTCAACTGCTCCTCGATTTATGTTTTCTTTCTATTTCTTCGAACTAACTTTTCTTGCACTGCTGTCTCCATCGACAATCTCCACTACCCTCTATTTTTTACTCTCATTCTCCACTCCTCCCACAATCCATCCAAATCTCTCTTTACACAATCATCCCAATGCAGCCTTGGTCATCCTCGTCTCCTTTTCCCTTCTTTCCTTTACTCTCCGAGCATCTGTTTTCTTCGCTAACTGTTTTCCTCTCATTTGCCCAGCCCACTTCAGCCGATTCCTCGCCAGCTTCTTCTTGAACCTTTCTCTCCCACCAGCCTCCTCCCTCAGCTCCTCCGTTCTCTCCCACCAGCCTCCTCCCTCAGCTCCTCCATCTTCGCTTGTTGATTCTATTCACTCCCGCAATTCTTCTGACCCAGTTGTTTTCGCAAACCTGTGCCCTCGCCTGTTATTTTTCCGTCACTGCCATAGTCTCTTTGTTTAGGCAACACACTAGAGCTTACACAATGTGTGTCTGTCTTCCACCACATCCCTCACCTTCCTCCACACACTTCCCTAGAGCTTACACAATGTGTGTCTGTCTTCCACCACATCCCTCACCTTCCTCCACACACTTCCCTAGAGCTTACACAATGTGTGTCTGTCTTCCACCACATCCCTCACCTTCCTCCACACACTTCCCTAGAGCTTACACAATGTGTGTCTGTCTTCCACCACATCCCCCACCTTCCTCCACACACTTCCCTAGAGCTTACACAATGTGTGTCTGTCTTCCACCACATCCCCCACCTTCCTCCACACACTTCCCTAGAGCTTACACAATGTGTGTCTGTCTTCCACCACATCCCCCACCTTCCTCCACACACATCCCTAGAGCTTACACAATGTGTGTCTGTCTTCCACCACATCCCTCACCTTCCTCCACACACTTCCCTAGAGCTTACACAATGTGTGTCTGTCTTCCACCACATCCCCCACCTTCCTCCACACACTTCCCTAGAGCTTACACAATGTGTGTCTGTCTTCCACCACATCCCTCACCTTCCTCCACACACTTCCCTAGAGCTGACACAATGTGTATCTGCCTTCCACCACATCCCTCACCTTCCTCCACACACTTCTCTAGAGCTTACACAATGTGTGTCTGTCTTCCACCACATCCCCCACCTTCCTCCACACACTTCCCTAGAGCTTACACAATGTGTGTCTGTCTTCCACCACATCCCCCACCTTCCTCCACACACTTCCCTAGAGCTTACACAATCTGTGTCTGTCTTCCACCACATCCCCCGCATTCCAGCTCTGTTTTGTTGTCCAACCCGGAGTACCTCTGACTTCTCCAAACTTACTTTCAGTCGTCCATGCCTGCTAACAATAACCTTCCACCCAGTTGTTCTTTGGGGTCCGCTTCCCCGTCCGCTGTCACTGCCAGATCATCTGGATACAGTAGCTTCCGGAGAATGCCAGCCATGTTGGTGGCACCATTGTGTCTCGGACTGCGTGTCAATCCCATACTCTTCTTGGCTACAGGCTCCTACTTGTTGTGGCTATAATGCTTCAGCAGTTGTGCATCCGCTTCTAACGATACAAAACGATGCCTTAGCCAGTGCAGACACTTTCTGTGAAAGTTCTAAAGTGAGTTGTAATATAATAATATAATGTAAAAAGCACTTATGCTGAGCTTGGTTTCCGAGGATTTAGGCGCAAAAGAAGTTACACTTTATTATAATTTTACGTCCACATGGATAGAAAAGTGAATGGAAGGTGTTCTCCGAGTAAGCTACGAGAATGGCATGTTTACTAGCATCGGGCTTTCCAGTGTCCACAACCTAGAAATGTAGATAGGGTGGACCAACAGCTAAGTTCTTCACCCTTGACCACAACTTCTCCCATTTACCTCTGCACTGGTTATTAACAAGTATACTATAAAACAGGTTTTTAGTCCTTTGGCCGAAGGTCCAAGGAACTATTGCCATCACTCTGCGTCCGCCGTTAGCTGCCGTATCTCAGAAACTGTTCAGCAACTTTTTCTCTAATTTTGCATAGATGTATCTTAGGGTGCTGCCACTATATATAAGAAATCTGTATTTGATTGAATCATTCTAAGGGCACCTAAGGGGCCCCCAAAGTGCAAAAGTTTTACATTATCTAGTGATGTGGTTTTGAGAAGGGCCCTTGAGACAGTAGATTTTGTTTAATGTGCCACAAAGTCAACACCATGACTAATCTCTGCAGCCTAGTGCTACTGTTCCATTGAGACCTTGACTAATCTTTAATTGGTCACAGCGCCCAGGCAGAGTAGACACATTTGACCCCTGTTAGACTGAACAGTTGTCTAACACTTTTTATCTTCAAAACTATTGATTTTCTATAATTGCAAGTTGTGTTTATTTTGATGTTCATTTAATTATTATAAAATGGTATGACTGTGGTGTCTATTGGTTAAAGATGTATTGTCTGTAGAAACCTGTAGGTGACAAACATAGAAAATTAATATTCTGTCACCTGTAGGTGACAAACATAGAAAATTAATATTCTGGACAGATTCACAAAGTAGTTGACACCTGAAACAACCAAATGTCAACCATTAGAAGAGTTGACATAGTTCCGCTATACACATGCAAGAAATCTGTATTTGATTGAATCATTCTAGTGTCATCAGCATATAGTAGAACATACATTTTCTACATCATCATCCCTAAGGTTGTTGTAAATTTCACCAGCTGCCATGTCAAGTCCGTTATAATTGTGACTAACAGTGTTCAAAATGATTCAGGTAAATAGCAAATAACAAAGGACACAAGTTTTCTCCTTGCCATACGTATACATCACATGAGAAGAAGGCTGAAACAGCCTGGCCCTGATTTATACATGATTTAGCATTTTTGTATATGTTGTATACAACTTTCAACACAGTACCATTAATACCGTATGAAATTATCTTAGACCACAGGGAGGACCGGTCTACTAAATCAAATGCTTTCTTATAATCAATGAAGGCACAATAAAGCCACATTTGAATGTTGTGCATGTAATATTTCCATGCAATCCATTTGTATATAATGTAAAACTTCAACAGCCGTTTTCTTCATTTTCACTTTTTGATCCCTACCATGTTCAATGCTCCATAACTTTGCCAATTTTTGTAGCAGTCATACTTTTTGAAACCGTGTAAAGCACCCTACCAAACCTTTACAAGGATGTAAGAAACAATGTTACAATTTTTCCGACTTATCACTCATTTGGTCAGCCGGGGTCACATATAGACGTATTAGTCCAAAGGACTTCAGGGCCACTTGGCCCATTTTAAAAATTATGTCCATTCCCCCTTGCCGCTGCAAGGCTACATTATCATTCAGGGGTGCTTAGAAAACAATTTCGATAGGACCCTAATTACACGTGTCGTCTTTGCACACACAGGATCTAGGATGACACCAGCGTACTGACTTCATAGCTTTCTGGCCTCTCCTGTTAGTTTGACTGTTAGCCCGGCCCTTTTCTCCGTGATCAGGTCGCTGTTTAACTCGGAAGCTTTGCTTCTGGCGAGACGGGTGACTTTGACGAACAGCATGCACCTCCTGCTGAGGGTGGCCTGTTTGTTCGTGCATTTTGTTGAGCTCTTTGCTAAGTAGTTCTGCCATTTTGAAACAAGATGCCGTCCCTAAGTTCTACAAACTGAGACCAGTACCATTCAGTCGCATGTATGCCGTTGACAAAGAGCTACATCGTCTCAAGGATTTGGACATCATAACTCGTGTCGATCATAGTGAATGGGCGACGCCCATTGTCGTCGTGCAGAAGCCGAACGGAAAAGTGCGCATAAGCGGAGACTATAAAGTGACTGTAAATCCTCAGCTGCACATAGATCAACCCTCCATTCCGAGGGTAGACGAACTGTTCGCCAAGCTGCAAGGAGGACGGCACTTTTCAAAGCTTGACATGTCCGACGCATATCTACAAGTTTTGGACTGGCACCAGCACCGACCGTTTTCCAGAAGTTACTCGACAATCTGGTCTCCGGCATTCCATATGTGACTGCCTACCTGGACGATGTGATCGTCACCGGACGGATGAAGGAAGAACACCTGCAAAACCTCAAGCAGGTCCTCTCTGCGTTGAACGAGTATGGAATGAAACAACTTGACAAGTGGGGGGTATTCTGATAGCAGGTCATATACCTAGGACATGTGATCTCGGCAGATGGTCTCAAGCCGTCTGAGGAACGCGTCAATGCCATCGTCAAGTTTCCGACGCCCGACAACTTTAAACATCTAGAAAGTTTCATCGGCAAGCTGAACTATTACGGAAAGTTCTTGCCATCATTCTCTACCATCTGCGCCCCTCTAAACCGACTGTGCAGACAGGATGTCAAATGGGCCTGGTCTGCTGAATACGACCAGGCGTTCAACCGACTGAAGGAGATGCTGGCCCAGAAAACGCGCTTGGTCCACTATGATCCAAAAGGCCGATATCTCTGGCCACCGACGCATCACCTTAAGGCATCGGGGGTGTTATTTCTCAGTGAGCACCGGATGGCACTGAGGAACCGATCGCCTTCGCCTCCAAAACACTGACGTTGGCAGAGAAGAATTACAGTCAGGTGGAGAAGGAGGCACTCTCAATAATTTTCGGTGTGAGGAAATTCCATCAGTACCTGAGTTGGTCGCCACTTCCAGCTCACCACAGATCACAAACCTCTGCTGGCCATATTTAGTCCAGAGAAGAGTTTACCAGTGATGATGCTACAGCGACTGCAGCGATGGGCACTAATAATGATGGGCTATGATTACCACATTGTCTACAGACAGTCTGCTGATCACGCCAACGCAGATGCTCTGTCTCGCCTGGCCATTGGTCACGATCCGAGCTTCGACAAAGAGGAGAGTATAGCCAAAATCGACAATGAAGTGAACTTGCTCGACACTGAGGTCATTCTCAATTTGTCGCTCTCTGCGAAAACCGTCGCTGACTACACCAGAAAGGACCCGATTCTGGCAAAGGTGCTTGACTTCGTTGCAAATGGGTGGCCATCCACATAATCAGGATAAGGACAAAGTTCGTACTTACCTGAATGCCCAGACGGAGATCACATCGAAGGATGGTGTCCTTCTACGCGACTCCCGAATCATCATTCTGACTGCACTCCGTGCTAGGGTCCTCAACATGCTGCACTTGACGCACATTGGAATAGTGCGCATGAAGTCGCTCGCACGTATGCATGTGTGGTGGCCTAATATCGAGGTCGACATCACCGCCCACTGCAAAGACTGCACAGCTTATGCCGAAACAGGCCCAAATCAACCTGAAAATCTGTCTGCATGGCCCCTTCCGGACCACTCATGGCAGCGCATTCATATTGATTTTGCCGGTCCATTCCTAGATGTGGAATCTAGGAATGGACCTGGTCGTGACGGATGCCCAGTCAAAATGGCCGCACGTTCTTAAATTAAACAAGTATCCGACATCTGAGACTACTACGTCCGCGCTCAATGACTTGTTTGCTATCTGGGGCCTACCTGAGACAATTGTATCCGACAATGGCCCGCAGTTCGCCTCAAAGACATTCGCTGACTGGTGCAATGCACACTCGATCGCACATCTGACTTCTGCGCCATTTCACCCACCACCGAACGGTGAAGCTGAACGGCTTGTTGATATTTTCAAACAGGCCATGAAACGAGCTGTCAGAGGGGAGAGGAAGTCGAAACATCTGGCATTGCGAGAATTCCTCCAGCAATACTGTGTCACTCCAAATTGCACAACTGGTCGTACTCCAGCTGAACTGATGCTCGGACACCAGCTGCGGTCTTCTCTCTCCGTTCTACAACCACCTGTGTACAAAGAGAAAACACAGAAGAAATCAACATTGCCAGCCAAGCCGAAATTCTCAATCGGTGCATATGTCCATTACAGAGATTTCACCAAAAATCGTCCAAAATGGGTGGTTGGAAAAGTAACTGGTCATGTCGGAAATAAAATGTTCATTGTCCAAGGACCTGGTGGACATTGCCGCCGACACGAAGATCAGATGAAGTTGCGTTCCGTTTCAACAACGAACCGCCAGCGCAATCTGAAGCGTTCTGCTGCACTCGCGACTGAACGTCATACAAAGACGGATCAGCAGCAATACGACAACGGTGTTCCCGACTTGCCCGTTCCTGAAATTGACGAACACCTGCCTGACGAAGCCATGAACGATGAACCACCTGTCCCTGTTGATCAGCTCGTGGCACCTCGTCGTTCAACCCACGTTAATTTTGGTATTCCGTCGAAGAGGCTCATTGAGGAATGAGCAGCGAACACTCTGGAAGGGAGGACTGTTGTGTTTCTCATTCCATGCTATATGAACTATGTTGTATTCACTGACATTGCAGTCCATGCTATTTTATGTCAGTGGCACATGTCTCATTGTTATTATTGAACCACCCTCTAATGACCATTGACCAGACTCTGACCAATTAGATTACAGTGTCTGCCATCTTGTTTGTGGAAGTGACCACATGTGTTTTTCAGTTGTTCTGTCAGTATTAAATGTTTCTTTAATTATGCTCATTGTTTGGTGATATTCACTAGCATACAAGTACACCAAAATAATAAGGCTAGCTATGGGACTAGTCAAAGATGGGTTTAATACTTAACTGTCTGACCCAGAGGGATTCACTCTATTACGAGGATGCCTTAGGACTAACTGAACATGTAATAGTAATTTTTAAGAAATTTGATAATTAAAGTAATTATTGTGGTTTCTTGATAATTAAAATAATTATTGCGAACAAGAGAGGTAGCAAGATACTTTAGAACCAATAATGACACTTTTATACCTGCCAGGTGGCAGCACCAATTGATATGGTGCAAGGACACTGCTGCCACCTGGTGCATAGTATTGCCATGTTTAGTTGAGCATAGAAGGTTCGATGACAGAGGAGGCGCTAATGGAAAGTTTGCTGAGTAGTCTATGCTGTAATCTTATGGTGTTCTACTACTATTTCTGTGCAATTAAACACTAATTAAAAATACAGATCTGTGGCTTCTTACACTGTTACATAAAGACACGTGCACATGCTCACATGCATGCACATACCCACACACTTACATACTCGCACACACACACCATACACACACCACGCACACATGCACACACACCCCCCACCCACGTACACTATACACCTCCCACCCCACACACAAACACAACCTTTCCCATCTCTCTAATCACCCCTTTGTGTCCAGGGTGGTTCCCCGGAGCGCCTGGTGTCGGGCTCCGATGACTTCACCCTCTTCCTCTGGCACCCGGAGTCTGACAAGAAGTCGCTGGCGAGAATGACCGGACATCAACAACTCATCAACGACGTCAAGTTCTCACCGGACACTCGCCTCCTAGCGAGTGCATCCTTCGACAAGTCTGTCAAACTCTGGGATGGAAAGACGGGAAAGTACGAAACTTTGCCTCCTGGTGGGAAAATTACACGATAACATTTTGTTCTTTTAATTTATTTTGCAGATAATTTACACTTTTGTTTTGAAGGGTATCAGTGAATTTTGTCAGATAACTACAATTAGATGGCAACACTAGTCATTCCCGGGGGTGCATTAGTGACCGCACCATGTCGCCATGTAGTGGAAATTGTCTGAAGAAGTTCGCTGATAGTAATGTTTCAAGAAAAATATGAACAAGCAGACTTTCTGCAGTAATTGTAGCATGGCTGAATACTTCCTGGATAATTATGGATAGTTTTTGTAATGAACAGGTGTGAAGCACAAAGCATTTCGAGCAATCCTAACGACTAAGTATGGCATGGAGTCGGTGTGAGTACCTGGCTGTAGACAGTTGTGTACAAATAGTCTTCGCGCATTAATTGCAGCGTGGCTGGATGCTTCCCAGAGAAGTCGAGATGGTGTTCAATTGAACAGGTCTGCCAGGGAGTAAAGTGTAAAGCTCTTTTAGCAGTCGTGAGGACTGGACACTGTGCTATATAAGACCTTACCTTTTTCCGTTTTGTTTCAATTGTGTGTATCTTCGTGCAGGTATCTGGCATCGCTGCGCGGTCACGTTCAACGTGTCTACCAGGTGGCATGGTCTGCAGACAGCCGATTACTGTGTAGTGGCAGCGCAGATTCGACCTTGAAAGTGTGGGATCTCAAGGTCAAGAAGTTGCTCTACGACCTTCCGGGTCACGCAGATGAGGTGAGAGGTCATGGCGGGAACCAATGAAATTGCAGCACTAACTTACGGGGGGGTTTATCACATCTAAAAATAATGTTGGTGCTTCTGTGTTTTTCCTTGTGGCTTCCTCAGTAACGGGGTGAGGCTGGTATTACTGAATCCACCCTGGTTGTTATCCTGTTAAGGCCACCTTTACGTATAAAATAATATCATTATTATTAGGATAATAATAAAATAACGAATGGCCTTGTGGACCTCACACCAACCGAGGACGCACTGATAATAAATAACTGCCTCTCAAGGGGACAACCCAACAAGCTCCTCCCACAGTCCAGGTCAAACGCACACCTCCACTCCTTCCCTCAGCCATTCGTCTGTATAACAAGATCCCCTATGAAGCATCCTTTGCCAGAGCCCCAGTTGAAGTTGGTGAAAATCACAAACTAGACCCATCTTAACAAAACCTTTTTTAAAAACGTGCATACTGTGGGATATTGCTCTACTGTGTGAAGAAGAAGATCCATTTCTGCCTCCACTTGTCATCCACCCCACCTTTCTTACATCCAACTTAATGTTCTCATCTTACTAACTTCCACTTCTACAGATATAACAGAAGACAAGATTTACAGTTAAACTTCAAAATGATATTAACCATTATATATATCACCATGTTATAGCAGGAAATAAAATATGTTCAGATGTAAAAATACAACATTGATAATAATTATTATAAAATAAACAGAAGACTAAACATGGAATACGTTTACATATATGTGTGTAAGGAATTAACTTATATAAAATAAACTAGTGGCTAAATACATACAGCAAGAAAAATACTGAATAGCAGAGGTTTTTAAAACTGGTCAAATTAAAAACAATAACTGCTAAAAAATCAATCAAATCATAAAAATGCAACAAAAGGTAAATTGCTATATGGTGTGGCTTCCTGCCCTTGAAGTCTTTACACTTTACTCTCTGGCAGACAGGTTTAATCGAATACCATCTCGATTACTATGGGAAGTATTCAGCCTGGTTGCAATTACTGCTCAAAGACTATTGATACACATTACCATAATGACTGCATGTATTGGGACACCGTACGTTTTGGGAATCCTAAGAAATCTATAAAAAAAAAAAAAATTCTGTGCCGTATGTTTAGGGACACTTGTAAATGTAATTATTTTTGTCGCTATGTATTGGGACACTAATTATTTGTATTTCTGACAAGAGCTCATCCCCACTTTGTTCCCCGATGAAGATGCGTAAATAACAAACAGTGTATCAATAAAATAGCTGCTCTGACATAAACAACATAAACTTAGGTGATGTAAATTACTGTAGAACCAGCAACGGTGTGTCGCCCTTCTCTCAGCTACCAGATGGCCTTTATACATCTAGGAAGTTTCACCACAGACATCTAAGATCCTAGTTACAGTCCTCCAACATTGTAATGTGCAAAACTGCAAGATCTCTCGACTGTCTGCGTTGTCCCAAGACTTGCACATCGTTTCACATAGTTGACATTTTAACCTGCATATACAGTGTATAGTCATCCACCAAGAAATTAGTTACTAACAGTGTAATGGATGACATCCTGTTAATACCAGAGGTAGTTCAATGGGGATTACATGACCTTTTGTTGCATTTTTGCAAGTTTATCTTCTATAATTGAATAACAAATGTGTTTCTATATGTGGCAGTGGTGGGAGGTAATGTGGACATGGGCAGTACTGCGGTCAAATATGGTACAACCTGTCACTCAATAAATAGTCATTGAACAAGTGTGGGAAACCAGTACTAGACAGACTAAACATTTCACATGGCTGAGGATGTAACTATAAGTGTTACAATTCTTGTCCTTTTTCAACAATTGTATAGATCTATGATTTAATAGTTAGCTGCTTTATTGTCTGTTGTTATTGAAATAAAATTTTATAAATAATAAGCTACCCTATTATGGCTGTTGTTGTTGAAATAAAAGTATCATTAATTCATTAAAAATGTAGTCGCTACATATAACATTTGTTTCACGGGATATAAAGCCATTCAGGCACTCAAAAATAGTTAGTAGCATGGCAATAGACGAGGTAACCATGGTGAAGTTACAAAGCCAGGTTAACACCATGGTAATAAAACGGGAATGACGTGATGTCAGGATTCGTTCATGTCCGTAAGTTTTGGGACAGTGAATGTGAGAATTATTTTTGTGCTCCCTATGTTTTGGGACAGCTGATAATTTCATTATTTTTAAGTGTCCCAACACAAACGTTCATTGCAGTATACCCATGACCCCCTGTTATACAGCTGAGTGAACTAAGGCAACTTGGAGTGAATGAAATTGCACAGGATTCAACACAGTAATAGGAAGAATCAATCCCAAACTATCTTGATTGAGAGGCCAATTCTCTAATGGCTACACTGCCACACGTCTTTATATAAGATAAGCACTTATTTGGTTGTTTTTCCTCCAAATAAGTCCATCTTTGTTGCGTTCGAATGGCCTGCTCTGATAAAATCATCATGTACGTGTTATTAGGTCCTCCTGCTGATTGTGGCACGTCGCGTATGCCAATGTTATTACGTGGTCGTACTGGGATTCTGTAATTACATTTCATGCATAATCTCTGCGTAAATGCTCGCAAATGAGCGCAGTAATTTGACTCCGCTGCGAAGCGAACAGACGAATGAGAGACAGAAGGTGATTGCTCGCACGTTGTGAGTAGCGTGGTTTACGTCGTTGTCTTACATACCGTATCATGACAAATAGAAGAAAATTCGTAAAATGAGTGCAGTGCCTTTAACACGAGGTTTGTTCCATTACCAGGAATCATCCTCCCATGGCAATTATTAGCAGGAAGTTTGCTGAATCAGATGTATTTTGTTTCACTTTGCGGTGAGGAGTGTGGGAACCAATCAATTTCAAAGGTACTTCAGAGTTGGGACATGTGACTGCAATATGTGCCAATAATGACTGTTTACAATTCAAATGTTTTGTTTACAACTGTTTTGTTTGTTTGAAAATGTTGTGAGCATAACAAATTGTCAACCATGTTTTTAGCTTATTAAGTGCAATTTGGCGGGCAGTATGCCTTCGTGATGTTTAGAGGAATGTAAGAGAAATTTTATTGGTTAACATTGCAACTGTTTTACACTTCATTGCATCCATTGCTACACAGATGTTTGTTGTACTTTGACTTCTTGGTGGGTCACATTATAGTATTCATATAAAATGTACATGTATTTCTGCCATGACCTTTGGTCTTTTCATATTTTTGAGAATGTAACATTTGGCAATGAATTGAAATGTGCTAGTTCTACATCATACATGGAGACTGTTTTACAGCATTAAAAGATTGACCAATAAATGTTCACCTATGTAGTGTTTTTGACCATATGGTTTATTAGTCTGTCAAATTCCCTTTTTCTGCTTTTTTACAGTAAACAAATTTTAGAGACCAAATAAATTTAGAAATGTGGGCATTTAAATGTTTTGGTTTAATTTTTAAGTAGTCAATGTCTAAATATTTACTAATTGTGAAATATAGAACAAAAATACATTTTATTTTACTTTAGTGCTGCTGCGTGTATTTTAAGAAAGAATACTTTTACTGATACAACACCAAGAACGACCAGCTATAAAAGGGTTTAAAATAATCAGATATTTGTATTATGCATTCACCTAAGATGAAACTGTTGTTAAGATATTTTTGAGCTTGATTAGAGCATGAATCAGTATGATTACAAGGTTGGTTGGTATTCGTGGAAGTAAGATCAGTGAGTTAATTAATGTGTTTAATTATTAATTTCTTCACCCAATTTACACTCTGTATATGAATCGGATATGTTTAATTACCCCTGACATTAATCAACAACAATTCCGCATTACTTTCTGTTTAACAACACATCTTTACCAAATAATATACTAATTGAAATAAACTAATTTAAATAAACCCTGTATTAATGTGATTTTATACCATTTAATATATCTCCCACACATGTACACACATGCATGTACACACATGAATGCACTCACAGGCTAGAGCATGCGCACGCGCGCACACATAGCAAAGCCTATTGATTCTATTTTCTAGTACAGTAGTTGTGTAAATATAAGAAATGACCACTCTGTAGATTAAAAAAACTATTATATGAGTGATTTTACGTCATCAACATTTTCCATGTTTACATACCTGATTTCTGTGTGGACATAGTGGAGTAGTGGTTGCAATATTTCTATGTGGGCACAGTGGAGTAGTGGTTACAATATTTCTATGTGGGCACAGTGGAGTTGTGCTTACAATATTTATATGTGGACACAGTGGAGTAGTGGTTGCAATATTTCTATGTGGGCACTGTGGAGTAGTGGTTGCAATATTTCTATGTGGACACAGTGGAGTAGTGGTTGCAATATTTATAAGTGGGCACAGTGGAGTAGTGCTTACAATATTTATATGTGGACACAGTGGAGTAGTGGTTACAATATTTATATGTGGGCACAGTGGAGTAGTGGTTGCAATATTTATATGTGGACACAGTGGAGTAGTGGTTGCAATATTTCTATGTGGGCACAGTGGAGTAGTGGTTACAATATTTATATGTGGGCACAGTGGAGTAGTGGTTGCAATATTTCTATGTGGACACAGTGGAGTAGTGGTTGCAATATTTCTATGTGGGCACAGTGGAGTAGTGGTTACAATATTTCTATGTGGACACAGTGGAGTAGTGGTTACAATATTTATATGTGGGCACAGTGGAGTAGTGCTTACAATATTTATATGTGGACACAGTGGAGTAGTGGTTACAATATTTCTATGTGGGCACAGTGGAGTAGTGTTTACAATATTTCTATGTGGACACAGTGGAGTAGTGGTTACAATATTTCTATGTGGGCGCTGTGGAGTAGGGGTTGCAATATTTCTATGTGGACACAGTGGAGTAGTGGTTGCAATATTTCTATTTGGGCACTGTGCAGTAGTGGTTGCAATATTTCTATGTGGGCACAGTGGAGTAGTGGTTGCAATATTTCTATGTGGACACAGTGGAGTAGTGGTTACAATATTTCTATGTGGGCACAGTGGAGTAGTGGTTGCAATATTTCTATGTGGACACAGTGGAGTAGTGGTTGCAATATTTCTATGTGGACACAGTGGAGTAGTGGTTGCAATATTTCTATTTGGGCACTGTGCAGTAGTGGTTGCAATATTTATATGTGGACACAGTGGAGTAGTGGTTGCAATATTTCTATGTGGACACAGTGGAGTAGTGGTTGCAATATTTCTATGTGGACACAGTGGAGTAGTGGTTGCAATATTTCTATGTGGGCACAGTGGAGTAGTGGTTGCAATATTTCTGTGTGGACACAGTGGAGTAGTGGTTACAATATTTCTATGTGGGCACAGTGGAGTAGTGGTTGCAATATTTCTATGTGGACACAGTGGAGTAGTGGTTGCAATATTTCTATGTGGGCACAGTGGAGTAGTGGTTGCAATATTTCTATGTGGACACAGTGGAGTAGTGGTTACAATATTTCTATGTGGGAACAGTGGAGTAGTGGTTGCAATATTTCTATTTGGACACAGTGGAGTAGTGGTTGCAATATTTCTATGTGGGCACAGTGGAGTCGTGGTTGCAATATTTCTATGTGGGCACAGTGGAGTAGTGGTTACAATATTTCTATGTGGAGTAGTGGTTGCAATATTTATATTTGGGCACTGTGCAGTAGTGGTTGCAATATTTCTATGTGGGCACAGTGGAGTAGTGGTTGCAATATTTCTATGTGGGCACAGTGGAGTAGTGGTTGCAATATGTCTATGTGGGCACAGTGGAGTAGTTCCAAATATTTCTATGTGGGCACTGTGGAGTAGTGGTTGCAATATTTCTATGTGGGCACAGTGGAGTAGTGGTTACAATATTTCTATGTGGGCACAGTGGAGTAGTGGTTGCAATATGTCTATGTGGGCACTGTGGAGTAGTGGTTACAATATTTATATGTGGGCACAGTGGAGTAGTAGTTACACTATTTCTATGTGGGCACTGTGGAGTAGTGGTTGCAATATGTCTATGTGGGCACAGTGGAGTAGTGGTTCCAAATATTTTTATGTGGGCACAGTGGAGTAGTGGTTGCAATATGTATATGTGGGCACAGTGGAGTAGTGGTTGCAATGTTGCTATGTGGGCACAGTGGAGTAGTGGTTACAATATTTCTATGTGGGCACTGTGGAGTAGTGGTTGCAATATGTCTATGTAAGGCACAGTGGAGTAATGGTTCCAAATATTTATATGTGGGCACTGTGCAGTAGTGGTTGCAATATTTCTATGTGGGCACAGTGGAGTAGTGGTTGCAATATTTATATGTGGGCACAGTGGAGTAGTGGTTGCAATATTGCTATGTGGGCACAGTGGAGTAGTGGTTCCAAATATTTTTATGTGGGCACAGTGGAGTAGTGGTTGCAATATTTATATGTGGGCACAGTGGAGTAGTGGTTGCAATGTTGCTATGTGGGCACAGTGGAGTAGTGGTTGCAATATTTCAATGTGGGCACAGTGGAGTAGTGGTTACATTATTTCTATGTGGGCACAGTGGAGTAGTGGTTGCAATATTTCTATGTGGGCACAGTGGAGTAGTGGTTACAATATTTCTATGTGGGCACAGTGGAGTAGTGCTTACAATATTTATATGTGGACACAGTGGAGTAGTGGTTGCAATATTTATATGTGGGCACTGTGGAGTAGTGGTTGCAATATTTCTATGTGGACACTGTGGAGTAGTGGTTGCAATATTTATATGTGGGCACAGTGGAGTAGTGCTTACAATATTTATATGTGGACACAGTGGAGTAGTGGTTACAATATTTATATGTGGGCACAGTGGAGTAGTGGTTGCAATATTTCTATGTGGACACAGTGGAGTAGTGGTTGCAATATTTCTATGTGGGCACAGTGGAGTAGTGGTTACAATATTTATATGTGGACACAGTGGAGTAGTGGTTACAATATTTCTATGTGGGCACTGTGGAGTAGTGGTTGCAATATTTCTATGTGGACACAGTGGAGTAGTGGTTGCAATATTTCTATGTGGGCACAGTGGAGTAGTGGTTGCAATATTTCTGTGTGGACACAGTGGAGTAGTGGTTACAATATTTCTATGTGGGCACAGTGGAGTAGTGGTTGCAATATTTCTATGTGGACACAGTGGAGTAGTGGTTGCAATATTTCTATGTGGGCACAGTGGAGTAGTGGTTGCAATATTTCTATGTGGACACAGTGGAGTAGTGGTTACAATATTTCTATGTGGGAACAGTGGAGTAGTGGTTGCAATATTTCTATTTGGACACAGTGGAGTAGTGGTTGCAATATTTCTATGTGGGCACAGTGGAGTCGTGGTTGCAATATTTCTATGTGGGCACAGTGGAGTAGTGGTTACAATATTTCTATGTGGAGTAGTGGTTGCAATATTTATATTTGGACACTGTGCAGTAGTGGTTGCAATATTTCTATGTGGGCACAGTGGAGTAGTGGTTGCAATATTTCTATGTGGGCACAGTGGAGTAGTGGTTGCAATATGTCTATGTGGGCACAGTGGAGTAGTTCCAAATATTTCTATGTGGGCACTGTGGAGTAGTGGTTGCAATATTTCTATGTGGGCACAGTGGAGTAGTGGTTACAATATTTCTATGTGGGCACAGTGGAGTAGTGGTTGCAATATGTCTATGTGGGCACTGTGGAGTAGTGGTTACAATATTTATATGTGGGCACAGTGGAGTAGTAGTTACACTATTTCTATGTGGGCACTGTGGAGTAGTGGTTGCAATATGTCTATGTGGGCACAGTGGAGTAGTGGTTCCAAATATTTTTATGTGGGCACAGTGGAGTAGTGGTTGCAATATGTATATGTGGGCACAGTGGAGTAGTGGTTGCAATGTTGCTATGTGGGCACAGTGGAGTAGTGGTTACAATATTTCTATGTGGGCACTGTGGAGTAGTGGTTGCAATATGTCTATGTAAGGCACAGTGGAGTAATGGTTCCAAATATTTATATGTGGGCACTGTGCAGTAGTGGTTGCAATATTTCTATGTGGGCACAGTGGAGTAGTGGTTGCAATATTTATATGTGGGCACAGTGGAGTAGTGGTTGCAATATTGCTATGTGGGCACAGTGGAGTAGTGGTTCCAAATATTTTTATGTGGGCACAGTGGAGTAGTGGTTGCAATATTTATATGTGGGCACAGTGGAGTAGTGGTTGCAATGTTGCTATGTGGGCACAGTGGAGTAGTGGTTGCAATATTTCAATGTGGGCACAGTGGAGTAGTGGTTACATTATTTCTATGTGGGCACAGTGGAGTAGTGGTTGCAATATTTCTATGTGGGCACAGTGGAGTAGTGGTTACAATATTTCTATGTGGGCACAGTGGAGTAGTGCTTACAATATTTATATGTGGACACAGTGGAGTAGTGGTTGCAATATTTATATGTGGGCACTGTGGAGTAGTGGTTGCAATATTTCTATGTGGACACTGTGGAGTAGTGGTTGCAATATTTATATGTGGGCACAGTGGAGTAGTGCTTACAATATTTATATGTGGACACAGTGGAGTAGTGGTTACAATATTTATATGTGGGCACAGTGGAGTAGTGGTTGCAATATTTCTATGTGGACACAGTGGAGTAGTGGTTGCAATATTTCTATGTGGGCACAGTGGAGTAGTGGTTACAATATTTATATGTGGACACAGTGGAGTAGTGGTTACAATATTTCTATGTGGGCACTGTGGAGTAGTGGTTGCAATATTTCTATGTGGACACAGTGGAGTAGTGGTTGCAATATTTCTATTTGGGCACTGTGCAGTAGTGGTTGCAATATTTATATGTGGGCACAGTGGAATAGTGGTTGCAATATTTATATGTGGACACAGTGGAGTAGTGGTTACAATATTTCTATGTGGGCACAGTGGAGTAGTGGTTGCAATATTTCTATGTGGACACAGTGGAGTAGTGGTTGCAATATTTCTATGTTGACACAGTGGAGTAGTGGTTGCAATATTTATATGTGGACACAGTGGAGTAGTGGTTGCAATATTTCTATGTGGACACAGTGGAGTAGTGGTTGCAATATTTCTATGTGGACACAGTGGAGTAGTGGTTGCAATATTTCTATGTGGACACAGTGGAGTAGTGGTTGCAATATTTCTATTTGGGCACTGTGCAGTAGTGGTTGCAATATTTATATGTGGACACAGTGGAGTAGTGGTTGCAATATTTCTATGTGGACACAGTGGAGTAGTGGTTGCAATATTTCTATGTGGGCACAGTGGAATAGTGGTTGCAATATTTATATGTGGACACAGTGGAGTAGTGGTTACAATATTTCTATGTGGGCACAGTGGAGTAGTGGTTGCAATATTTCTATGTGGACACAGTGGAGTAGTGGTTGCAATATTTCTATGTGGGCACAGTGGAGTAGTGGTTGCAATATTTCTATGTGGGCACAGTGGAGTAGTGGTTACAATATTTCTATGTGGACACAGTGGAGTAGTGGTTGCAATATTTCTATTTGGGCACTGTGCAGTAGTCGTTGCAATATTTCTATGTGGGCACAGTGGAGTAGTGGTTGCAATATTTCTATGTGGGCACAGTGGAGTAGTGGTTGCAATATGTCTATGTGGGCACAGTGGAGTAGTGGTTCCAAATATTTCTATGTGGGCACTTCGTGGTTGCAATATTTCTATGTGGGCACAGTGGAGTAGTGGTTACACAATATTTCTATGTGGGTAATGGTTGCAATATTTATATGTGGGCACTGTGCAGTAGTGGTTGCAATATTTCTATGTGGGCACAGTGGAGTAGTGGTTGCAATATTTATATGTGGGCACAGTGGAGTAGTGGTTGCAATATTGCTATGTGGGCACAGTGGAGTAGTGGTTCCAAATATTTTTATGTGGGCACAGTGGAGTAGTGGTTGCAATATTTATATGTGGGCACAGTGGAGTAGTGGTTGCAATGTTGCTATGTGGGCACAGTGGAGTAGTGGTTACAATATTTCTATGTGGGCACTGTGGAGTAGTGGTTGCAATATGTCTATGTAAGGCACAGTGGAGTAATGGTTCCAAATATTTATATGTGGGCACTGTGCAGTAGTGGTTGCAATATTTCTATGTGGGCACAGTGGAGTAGTGGTTGCAATATTTATATGTGGGCACAGTGGAGTAGTGGTTGCAATATTGCTATGTGGGCACAGTGGAGTAGTGGTTCCAAATATTTTTATGTGGGCACAGTGGAGTAGTGGTTGCAATATTTATATGTGGGCACAGTGGAGTAGTGGTTGCAATGTTGCTATGTGGGCACAGTGGAGTAGTGGTTACAATATTTATATGTGGACACAGTGGAGTAGTGGTTGCAATATTTCTATGTGGGCACAGTGGAGTAGTGGTTACTATATTTCTATGTGGGCACTGTGGAGTAGTGGTTGCAATATTTCTATATGGGCACAGTGGAGTAGTGGTTACTATATTTCTATGTGGGCACTGTGGAGTAGTGGTTGCAATATTTCAATGTGGGCACAGTGGAGTAGTGGTTGCAATATTTCTATGTGGGCACAGTAGAGTAGTGGTTGCAATATTTCTATGTGGACACAGTGGAGTAGTGGTTGCAATATTTCTATGTGGACACAGTGGAGTAGTGGTTGCAATATTTCTATGTGGGCACAGTGGAGTAGTGGTTGCAATATTTCTATGTGGGCACAGTGGAGTAGTGGTTGCAATATTTCTATGTGGGCACAGTGGAGCAGTGGTTACAATATTTATATGTGGACACAGTGGAGTAGTGGTTGCAATATTTCTATGTGGGCACAGTGGAGCAGTGGTTACAATATTTATATGTGGACACAGTGGAGTAGTGGTTGCAATATTTCTATGTGGGCACAGTGGAGTAGTGGTTACAATATTTCTATGTGGGCACAGTGGAGTAGTGGTTACAATATTTCTATGTGGACACAGTGGAGTAGTGGTTGCAATATTGCTATGTGGACACAGTGGAGTAGTGGTTGCAATATTTCTATGTGGACACAGTGGAGTAGTGGTTGCAATATTTCTATGTGGACACAGTGGAGTAGTGGTTGCAATATTTCTATGTGGACACAGTGGAGTAGTGGTTGCAATATTTCTATGTGGGCACAGTGGAGTAGTGGTTGCAATATTTCTATGTGGGCACAGTGGAGCAGTGGTTACAATATTTCTATGTGGGCACTTGAGGAGTACCTGACTAAATACATTGGCGGATGTATGCGGAATAGTAACCTTCATGCAGTAACAGCCAGATGGCTGAATTTTTCACAGAGAAGTCAAGATGGTGTGCGATTGAACAGGTCTGCCAGGGAATAATGTCTAGTGCTCTTTGAACAGTCCTAAAGACAGGATACTGTGCTATGTAATTGTAATTGCTATGTAATTTAACTTTACCTTTTCATGGTGTAGGTGTATGCAGTAGACTGGAGCCCAGATGGCCAGAGAGTGGCCAGTGGAGGAAAAGACAAAGTACTCAAACTGTGAGTATACAGTGTTACACTTGAAGGGTCTCGGGGCAAAATGTGACACTTCCATTTTGTTATGTTTGAGAAAAACTGACTTGCATTTCATCCTCAGGAGTTTAAATGGAAACTTTTATGATTATATTTAGCTATTTTACATACTCAACATGTCGTTAAACAAATGTCCCTGTTAGGGTGAACGTTCAAAAATGGTGTTTATCATGTTCTGCTCTGAAACCACTCACATGTGAATTCAGCTACTTGGAAAAGGAGGGCTCCATTTCATTGTTCCTAACTGGTTAAAGGTGCCTCCTCGATTCATTTCATTGTTCCTAACTGGTTAAAGGTGCCTCCTCGATTCATTTCATTGTTCCTAACTGATTAAAGGTGCCTCCTCAATTCATTTCATTGTTCCTAACTGGTTAAAGGTGCCTCCTCAATTCATTTCATTGTTCCTAACTGGTTAAAGGTGCCTCCTCAATTCATTTCATTGTTCCTAACTGATTAAAGGTGCCTCCTCAATTCATTTCATTGTTCCTAACTGGTTAAAGGTGCCTCCTCAATTCATTTCATTGTTCCTAACTGATTAAAGGTGCCTCCTCAATTCATTTCATTGTTCCTAACTGGTTAATGGTACCTCCTCAATTCATTTCATTTTTACTAACTGGTTAAAGGTGCCTCCTCAATTCATTTCATTGTTCCTAACTGATTAAAGGTGCCTACTCAATTCATTTCATTGTTCCTAACTGGTTAAAGGTGCCTCCTCAATTCATTTCATTGTTCCTAACTGGATAAAGGTGCCTCCTCAATTCATTTCATTGTTCCTAACTGATTAAAGGTGCCTCCTCAATTCATTTCATTGTTCCTAACTGATCAAAGGTGCCTCCTCAATTCATTTCATTGTTCCTAACTGATTAAAGGTGTCTCCTCAATTCACTTCATTGTTCCTAACTGATTAAAGGTGCCTCCTCAATTCATTTCATTGTTGCTAACTGATTAAAGGTGCCTGTTCAATTCATTTATTATAGGTTTTTTGCAATCATCAGACAAACTTGCAATGTATTTAATTCTGTATCAAGAACCAATTCATGTAGTTCTCAAAACTGGAATCTTCATGTGAATGTGTGATGCGATTATGCACATGTTTCTACTTTGATGTTAACCTACAACCCCAACTCTTCCAAAACCCATGTGACCAACAAGCAGGATGAAGGCAAAATGTTGGCCTGACAATTAGCTTTGGTAAATTACCAGATGTAAAGATCAAAATCGGTTCTTTTGACCATTCCAATAAAAGAAAGCGCAATTCTTATTAAGCCAACTGCAGATATACCTTAAAACAATTCACACACTACCCGTTTGTACATCAAAGAACTGGATTCATGTTGGACTAAGCCATATGATACAGCCGCTTTTTTAATTAAGTGGTAAAGTGAGTTAGGTTGGGGGTTTCCACCCTGCACACCCGTTGCATATTTGTTAGACAAAACACTTGAAGTGGAGGATTTGTATGATAACTGAAATCTGAGTTTTAGCCTGTTGATGTGTTTTTCAACTGTACAGGCAGTCACGTTTCTTGGTTTCATATCACACCATCAACAGGGTAGAGTCTCGTGGGCTCATTTGTTGACTAAAAAATACCCCCCACCCTGGACCCACCCCTGAATTATAGTATATGTTCAGTGACAATCCCTTTAATCTTATGTTTGAAATGGGTTTAGGTTTCTTTATGATGTCTTCGTTTAAAGTCGCAAAAACTGCCTTCCTTGCCTTTGATATTCTAGACACAGTGCTTGAAAATGACCACAAAGGGATCAACGTGGTTGATATTCTTCAAGGTGTAATATGAGGATAATAGTTGGTTGGCATTGCCAATATTACGATAGTGCATATCTGGCATTACAACTGTAATATGACTGACATAACTATCTGGCATATTTAAGGTTTAACACAAGGATTATGACTTGACCTTGCGTTCTTACATGTGTAATATGAGGATCATAGCTATCTGGTACTACAGTTGTAATGTGAGGATCATGACAATCTGGTATTCTTACATGTATAACACAAAGATCATGACTATCTGGCACTACAGTAGTAGTATGAAGGATCATAATGATCTGGAATTCCTACACATGCAATATGTGGATCATATCTATCTGGTACAGCAGTTTATATCTGAGGATCATGATGATCTGGCAATCTTACATCTGTTTTACTAGGATCATAACTGTCTGGCCCTACAGGTATAACAGAGGATCAAAACTGGATGGCACTGTACAGTTTAATATCAGAATGATAATTGACAGGTATTCCAATAGGTTTAATATGTTAAAATCATAATTGCAAACCTAATATATGTAATCTGACTATGAATTGGAAAATTAATTGTAGTCTGTCCCCAAATGGAACTGATTGTGGTCTGTCCCCAGATGATTCCTATATAACTTATCTCTCTCCTATGTTAGGATGCAGTCTGTGCATTGAGTCATTTTAATTTTTTTGTAATTCATGAACTTGTGAAATTAAACAAAAACAGGAAAGTTGCAAATATTGAACAATATTTTGGTCTAAAATGTGCGATATCAGTGCACAGCACTGCAACTGGAAGTTCCTGTTGGATGTAAAAAAATTCTTTGTGTTTATTTAATATGTCTGTATTAAATGTGCTGCCATGAGTATGTCTAATTGGGCGTTATTAACTTTTGGCTAGGTTGAGTGCAATTATTTGCGTAATTATCCTTTTTGTTTGGCATTCACAGTTTAATGATGATCCGTGGTTAGCTGGTTACTCCAAGACCCTGTTGGTACTTATGGGCAGTGTTTGAACTGACAAGATTGAACAAGATTGCCACCCAGAGAATTAACGCTAGATGGCAGGTGGACAAGGAAGCCTTTTGGCTTATCGAGAGTCCAACCCTTTTTATCTACTTGTATCCCGCCCTTCTGAGGTGGGAAAGACCACAAAGACTGTAGCATAGGCTGTAACACATAACTGTTCTCGTGGTTGTATATTATCTATTCAAGAATGAACCCGATCTCTTTAAAACAAACAATTATTACTTTGGTTTCATGTAATTGATTTCTGCAATATTGCTGCACTTTTAAAAACGTAGTGGATTTATACATAAATAATATTACTTAATTTTGTAATAAAATAAATCAAAAACATTTTGTAAATAAATCGTTGTTTTTATAAATAATGATATCAGATATATAATAATAATAACTTACATGCAGAAATAAGGAAAAATATCACTAAACTGTTTTAATGTAAAGGGATACTTGTGCTATCGTTCATTGTGTTAATACTCTGGTCGTACCATTTATTGTGTTAATATTTTGGTCAAAGGTCCAAAATCATGTTCATCATTGTTATTTCAATTATTTACAAAACTGTTATTTCCATTCCCTACGCCTAAACAGTCCTCCGGTAGTACATTGTACCTTTGAAGATGCAACACAGAGTTTTTCTGGTTAGTTTATGAGCTTCTGTGACAATGTGACTATTGTCACACTTGTAAGCCTGTTATAAGGTTGAGTCCATGGTATATTGTATCAAACACCTGCACAGGATGTTTTATTTTCCCTTTATAGTCAGTTAGAACAGTCGCATCCAAAAAACACATCATAGTTTCTTTCTTGAAAGACTGGTCTTTAGCAAGCTGTAGTTAAATTCTAGAATATTGTTGTCAAACAACAGTGTAGATTGCTGATAACGTCTTAAAACCGGTTACCCCTGACAGCCATAATGGTGATTTGAATGTCAACTGTATAAACCAGCTTTCAACACTGCATTATGGGTTTTTATTTGAGCTAATTTGCAAGTCGTCTGATCTAACATTAATATAAATTCCTTTGATGGTTTTAACAAAAGCTTACAATCTGTTATTAAACTTATTGTGTGTATTATTTAAAGAATTCAAACGCTGTTTGAATATCAATGAGCCCAGTTTGTTGTGGGCTGAATGAAGTGAGGAGGAAATTTAAACCTCACTGTTAAAAAAAACCACCCTGGTTTAGAGACTTGATAACACGTTTGTTCACAGCCTCATTGTAGTGGCACTTCAGAATTCCCAATAGAGAATGAGATTACCATGTAACCATAGCAACCGATTTGACATTCTGTTAGAGCAATTCAGTTTGCGACACTGCATAGCTTTTTAACGAATGCAGTTTTTTCAAACTTGCTCTGTTCTGGTTTTATTAAAAGCAAAGGCTTTTTGATTAAATTCTGGTTCTGACTACTTGTTGATTGGTTTGGAAGATGCCTGGCCTAAAAACATGTTGTCGCAAATGTGTCATAAAGTTGTTTGTTTGTCTAAAAGATGATTAAATCTTTTCCTCCAAAAAACCCAATATGAATGAAAACTTTGAATTCTGAAACTCTGTCCAATTGTTGAATTTATAATGCTAAATTGATGGAAACATGATTAATGAATACTGATTGATATTCCCTCTCAAGAAACTTGATTTTAATTTTGGAATACTTCAAAATGTTCACCGATGAAGACTGCGCAGTCAAAATAAAAAAAAATAACAAGTTTCCTGAAAGGTATTGTCAATCAGTATTAAAATAAACCACGAAACCGGAACTTTGTTACATGCAGATTGTTATTAATGAATACAACATTGATAACACAGATATTTGGTTTTCTGACCTACAACTGTCACTGTTTTTAAAGATAACCAGTCATTTGTTGCGTAGTGAGCTCAATAATAAACTCCATTTCCGCTCCGTGCCTCACTGTGTAATTTGGCATCTACAAGTACATAGTTGAGGTCATTTGAAAGCTCAGTAAGCAGGTATCCAGGGCATGATAAATATATCCCCATGGACACTAGTACTTACCAATTGTTGCCGGTTAACTGTGGCATGAAATTATGCAGTATGTGTACTGTAAAGGAACTGAAAGTATGGCAGAGTGCAGAAACATTATTGCATTCTGACGAGGAGAATACAATAATAGTACATGTACAGTTGACGTAGTTACACGCACACGCACGCACGTGTGCATTCACACACGAACCACACACACATCGCACGCAACGTATAAATGACAAAAAAATTAAAGATAAATTTAGTGTATGCATGATGGTTATGACTTGTTTTTTAGAATATATGCGTTAAAAATAAATAATAGGATTTGTCAGCATCCTAATGTTGTTTTAACGTGTTTTTTGAATTTGGGTGAAGAAAAATAAAGGCGATACCTTTTAAAACACAACAGTTTTGGTAGACATTTATTCTATAATACATTTCGTGTGTGAGAAATAAGATTAGTGTGTGTGATAATAATTAACATTATAATAATAGTAATATTTCTATGTAGCATCCCTTGATAGGTCACATGATTGTTCTGGGTGTATAGTGTATGTGTAATAGTTTTTTCATAAATTATGGTCAAAATCTACATAAAATTATATTTTCATTATATGTTATTTTCATCAAAATTCAATAAACATTTAAACACCAACAAAATAAACGGAAAGGAGGAATTTAAATTATATAGTTCAGAGAAGTGTGGCATCTTAGTTGTATGAAACCCCTAACTACAGCAACCAGTGTTAGCCAATAAAAATTATTCATTTTAAAATATTGTTAACTGTATCCACCTGTACTAAGTGAGAGATTGACCTAACAAAGATACTCTCTGTCTCTTGTTAAATAGTTAATTAAAGATTAGTACAGAACTAAACTAAAAAGTTAATTAAAATGTTGTACACAAATAATTTGTTTAATCTGTTGATAACATTCTCTGTCACAGAGATGTGTGTCAATGCAACATTTTAATTAATACTTAGAGTATTTTTAACTTGTCATTCTTGTTTTAAAAGGTACCAAATCTTACTTGAGACACCTATCCATGTCTTATGTGAATGATGTACATATTGTACTGTTTGACTATATAAAATGGAGATAAAAGACTGATCTATTCCTGCTAAAAACAACACCCTTTGCATTGTAGAATATAATTAGCTGCTGCAATCATCGTGTTGATTTAGTCAGCATGGAAGACATGTCAAATTTGGGCTACTGGGGATTTCAAGCCGCGGTCTTATTGGTTGTCATTGTGAAATAATCTCCCCTGAAAATTTGATTTGTGGCAATTCAGGCTCTTTGCAAGAACAACGTGACAGAGAACACGGCTGATATTGATTCTGACTTGGCATGTGGAATAAGCCGGTTAACACTAGTAGCTGTGTATGAGACAAGTTTAATTAGGTTGTTACCTCAATGTGTGAATAAGCTAAGCAAAGTAGTTTGGCACAAATAACTCTGCTTGTTACAAGAACCGAATGGTTAGACTTACCAAATATCATTAATAGTCATACTGTTGATCTTTATATTTCAATTTATTTGCATGAATAAGCGGTTTCTGTGAAGTCTTAAGTATTTGTTTCATCTGTATAAACAACACTGGATGTAGCGGATTATTAGCGGTTTACCAGATGGCACATGCTCAAACGGCAAGGTCGGAGATCACACGAGCATATCAGTTTAACATTAATTACATGATGGAATTTAATTGTGCTGTTATATCTAATTAAACAGTCAAATAGTAGATACATACATTCAGTTGTGTGCGTTTGATCTTTTCTCAAGTTGTGCGTAAGTTGTCGTTAATTGACTGTAATTGCAGAAGCGATCTTCCTTAAATCAATTATGCAGTAATGAAATCCTGGAACTGTACGACCCTGTATGAATGTGCATTGTCTAACAAAGAAATCCGAGTAATGAACGCCGCGAAAAATTAATAGCTCTGATGTACCTATGACTGTCTATCGCTTTGAAGATAAGTTGTCATTTGTAGACAAAAATAGTTTCAATAAGCTGTTTTCAATGCAACGTTTACCGCGGCCGAGTTGCATGTACAAAATGTATCATGATTAAGGCGTAGTGCACATAATTTCTGTAATTATTTCCTATAAGTCGGCGGTGCTGTTTGACATTCGGTGAACAATGGAGACAGTGATAATCCATTATTATCATCTTTGATGTCTGCAGGGATAAGACCATTGGGTCTGGGGGGGTGTGTGTTCAATGTTCCCCGTCGTCAGTGTGTGGATGTGAATGTTGTCGCAGGTCCGTAAGTGTTCGTTCAAGCGGAACCAACACTTAGGACTTCCTGTCCTGTCACTGTCTTGGGGCCATGCATTAAATTTTATGACTGGTCTACCTACAGCGGCTTGTCTTCTGTGCTGTAGTCTCCCCCCCACTTACGCACGCATGATGCCAGACTATTTTAGGAGACATTTGAAGCACTCTGAGAGCTAATTTTGCAGGGGCCATTGCCAAGAGTTTGGTGAATGACAATCACTTCAAAGCATGTGCCGCCATTATATGTCACTGATTCCATTAACCGTTTAACTGAATCACCGACATATCGACGGTGGCCGCTACTAATAAAATGAACTGCCATTAGAAGACGGATACAAATAGCTACTTGTACAAGTGTACAGTGCGCTGAAGAAATGTAGTTCGCAAACGTCAACTTTGCATCTACTTTAATTTTGTATTTGGGTTTGTTTTTTAAAGCAAAATATAAAACATTCAGTTGCTATGACAGCGTTTCTTGAGGTACATTTGACACCCACAGAAACTGATGCCATAGCAACTGTTATCAGTTTCATAGAAGCTGTTTTCAGTTTCATAGCAGCTTTGATCAGTTTCACAGCATTTTGAGATATGTTATAATTATTTGTAATTATTGTAACAAAATACATCATCATTATCATAACATTGTAACAAAATATGGTTACATAATTACTAATCAGACTTAGCTGTATACTTGTATTGAGGAAAGTAGCAGACAGTTGAGTGTGTAATATTTAAGCAGTGACCACCCTCAGTGTTGGCAATAATGTTCTGAGAAAGTTAAAAGAGAACTCATAAACCCATCACATTCTAGTAAGCCTAACGTATACAGACGTGTCAGTTAATAAATCGTTGCTGAGTGCGGAAACGTGTAGAAAAAAAGGAAACAGAAAGCCAATCATATGAACCTAATACCTAAGTACACTCTTTATTTCCAGTATCACTGTTCCAAGATAATCACCTGATGCTCCCTTTTTTGTTGCCCAACTTTTGGGTCATTAGAGAACCATTCATTGACAAACTCAGTATGCTAGCTCAGTCAGCAAATGACAATCAGCCATATTGTGTAGGAAATATATGTGTTTGCACTGGGCAATCACGTTGAAACTGGCAACCACAGCCTCTCAGATGGCTGTCTTATGTCAAAGAGAAGTCTTGTTGAAACCGTTCTGGGATATGGAAGAACTCTTCTGATAAATCATTGGGTCATTTCAGAAGATCTCACTATTAAGAGGAAACGATGGATTGCACTTAAATAGATCTATATCTAACTAGTAACTACTGTACATGAATACATGTATCTACTACGTCTGTCTGTGAGTATGTTAATGTTTCCCTCCGATACCGTGTGCATCTCGTGCTCCAAACTTTCATGGATTGATCTACTACCTCTGGAAAGAAACGTGATGCTTTTAGTCTTTTTAGATTCTCTGTGGGTTAAGGATTTTTAACTTTGACTGGTTTTGGGGTTTGTGCCAAATGTTAGATGGTAATCGATTGTTTTTACAATGTTTTGCATTTTCTGCAGTTGTTCTGAGCTACGTAAACTATCCACTAATCAGTTTGGGACATTTGACGTAACTCGTGTTGCAAATACTGCTCAAAGTTACCTATAAATACTTTGGGAAACCGTCTTCTGCATCTGTGTGTGCACAGCGCCATCTGGAGGATGGGCATTTTGCCTAGTTATAATAATAAAGAAAAATTTAATTAGTCTGACAATTTACACCTGCACGTTAAAACTGTTTATAATCTGAACTTATGAAACATAATGATGAGTATTTATATTAGTCATTTACAAATACAATTACTTTACACAACATCATGAAAGCTCAAATACTGGGCATCCAAAAATAAGTTACAATTATAGTTCTTTTTAGAAATCAATTACAGTATAGTCTAATACACTGGTGAATAAGTTGTAAAACCAAGATTACATTTACCATCATTGCTCATTTTACAACTGTGTTTTATATGTGAATTCCTGCATTTTTAGTAATGATTGGATTCAGTTAGAACAGTCAATCATTGAGTTCCGCAGCATTGTAAAAAACTCAATTACAGTGTTGTAAAATTTAAGTTACAGCTACAGTGTAAGCTAACAACAAATTATGGTCATTTTATGTTGATGATTACATGTGAAAGTTAAATGATTTTTATTATAATCGCAGTCGTCAGAGTTCTTCGTTACACCGTACAAAGGCGAGATGAGAGTAATAAAAAAAGAAACGCCTTGTCTTATGAGTTGGATAAAATGTCACCACGAAGCAATAAAATTAAGGAGCGAGTCGGCCTAGAAGGCCCTCTAGTGGTACCGAATACTAGACACACCTCGACGCAACCGATCAGAGACTAGTACTGCACGGAATGCCCAGTAGGTGGCCACATCAGCTCCGCATGGGGTCCCGCCCGCACATGTGTGATCAGACCTATCACAGCGATCGCACAGGCAGATGAAGTTCCATAGCAAAAATACTCCCCAGATGTGTCGCTCGTAAAACCAACGAATCCCAGTTGCGAGTTCGGGTTGTGTATCGGGGTCAGGGGCGTTGAAGCCTTGTTTATCTCCCCGCCACCTGGGTTATGGCATTTCTAGTATTTTCACTTCGGTTTGAGGTTATGAAATGCAGATGGTGAGTAGATTGATCTCGGAAACAGTTTAATAAAGAGAATGTGTACTTTGGCTGGGATGTAACCAGGATTTGTTTGAAAGGGTGTAATGGGAGGTTTTCTTACTGTTTAGGGGTCTCCCCCTAAAAAAATTTTAAAAAGTGATTGAAATACAAAATTAAGAACATCTCACATAGACCCATTTTACATTATTATTTATAACATTTGAAATTCATAGTTTTATGTTCAATTTATTCGATGCTGCTGGAGACTGGGGGCCTTTGCTTCATTGTACTTTGCATGCTGGTGTTGCTGGCCTACCCTTCCACGCTGGCCGATGCAGGTTGGAAGGGGGCGACATAGGGTGAACAAAATTGCCCAAGTTTCGACACGGCAGCCAAATTAGTACCGATCCACCGCCCGGTCGGCACTGAGATTTGAACTCCGGTCGACAGTCTGGCACTCTAATCACTCGGCCACTGCGCCCCATAGTATATATATATATATATGTATGTAGTGTGTATGAATGCAAGCATATATAACCTACACAAAAAGTTTTGTTTTCTAGAACAAGAACAGGAAAGTTTATTTTGATCCTATAAGTAGTCAAACCTCACTGTATGATCACCTCCGTAATGCAGCTACTTCACAATTAAGGTCTGTCACCCTAGGATAGTCCCAAATTATTCTGTAACAGCATAGCATAGAAATTAGACCCGCTAATAATAATGAAATCTTATATCGCGCCGGTATCCGCCTTAGAGGCGCTCATGGCGCTGGCACAGTATTTGACCATTGATGACTTTATAGTAGTAATTTTAACAATTATAAAAGCACTATTCTAAAATATAAAAAGAGCAACATTCTAAAAATTATAAAATGAGTATCATTAATTATAATATGGTCCCGTCACTATTCAATTTTCAAATTGCACACTGCAGGCTTAGTATATATATAATTATATGCAATTTCACAAGCAGTATACCTGCATTATATTTATGTTAGTATTAAAAACACTATATTAAAAAGATGGAACCGACGACCACTCATTAAATGCAGTAAAAGTAAGTCATTGACCTCCGACCCTGTATGTGACCTCACAGGTGTCTAGTGATGTCTCCACCCTGTCTTCGATGACAGGGAGCATGCATTGTGCAGTTCTTCAGTGCTAAACGCCAGGTTAATGACAACCATTGGCAAACACCCATTTTATGGCGATCGCCCGAGGCCAACGATGCGGCATCTGTCTCCAAGTGGGGCCTCTCGAGAAAGTTATGTAGTTTTTATGCATGCCACTGTATGGTGCAACAACACCGGCTGTCTGGTGGTGGGGTGGCTAGGTATGGCTGTTGCGCCCCATTAAGTCACCCCATCTGTTTTTATATCACAAAGCTGGGACCACACTGCCTTACTTTTGTTGCGAGACTTGTTGTTGTCTGCCTTAAATCTGATAATTGTTCTGTATGTTTTTGTTTAAGACTGAACAAAACTCACGTTTTGTGTTTATTTGACTGGTCTGGCCCGATGTGAAAATTGAATCGCTGCGAGAAATTTTGCACATACTCGCGTGACTTGATCGGCGTGTGCCTGTCCAAGACTGACTTGGTCTGTGTATGCCCCAGTCCGTGGCATTTTGATGAAAACAATGAAGCGCTAGATTTGCGATGGTACAGACGTACATTCATTCAACAGATGCTGCTCAGTGTATGCAGACTTGTTCAGTTTATCCAGTCTCCGTATCGTGATACAGAAACTTTTGGCTTTAGTTGAATGAGTGGAATACATATATTAGGGTCTCCATTGCACTCTTTCTTGTCATTCTTTCTCAGTTTACAGCAGTTTTCTTTCTCATTCGGGATTCATTTACAAGTAATATTCCAAATGTTATCATTTTTCCCAGTCGTGGCCATGTTCACAATTTGTCAGATTATAAGAAAACCGTACCATTGAAAAATGTGAAATTTCTTTACAGCCACTGTCTGCATATAATTGATAGGCTGATCAAATTTCGTCAAAATCACATATCTCCAGCTCTAAATAAAAAATATGGCAAAAATCACTCCTCCAACTACACACTACCAAATATGCGTCATTTCACTGCCAATACACACTAGCACTCAACCTGTTAATACACGCTGGCACTCAACCTGTTAATACACGCTAGCACTCAACCTGTTAATATGCCTGATTTATTGCACTCATTTCCATAAAAAAGTTTGTTTCAAATATCACAATTTTGTAGGTACTTTGTTATTGAAACACAACAGAAAGTTTAGCAATGCTCTGATCCCCAGAAACATCAGAGAGACCACTAACTGACCATCGCTGACCACTGGTTGACCAAGTTTGACCAGTGGCCAGGACAAGAGGTTGGGTGACCAATTTGCAAGATGAGACTTAATCACAGATCGATTATTAAATCCAGCCTAATCAGTGGGCTCTGGCCAGGCATTGATGGACAGCTGATTGAGTGACCATTGAAACTGACCAGCAGCCAGCATGGCGCTAATGGACTGGTCATTGTGTGGGGTGTTCAGGGCATGCTGGGTGGTCCTGTCACTAAGAGGGATAGTTTGGCAAGATTGGGTGGCTAATGCAGCATACCACCCTATTGAGTGATTCTCTGTGAGTGTGGCTCTTTCACTCAGCACCATAGGACATTATTTTATATCTCCACTGGCAGCTGATATCATTGTGTTATATTTGTGCAATGTCTGGATGGGTTATGATACAGGTATGCACATACATATAAATAATATATATATAATAAAAATAGATTTTACATATATATATGTAAAATCTATATATATATATGAGTATATACATGTATATATATATATACTCATATAAAAATAAATTAAACAGTATATATATACTCATATATACTGTATAATCTATTTTTATTATATATATATATGTAAAATATATTTATATATATATGTATATATGAGTATGTACAGTATATATATATGAGTATATATATATATATGAGTATATATATATATACTGTATAATCTATTTTTATTATATATACCGGTATATATATATAAATATTATTTATATGTATGTGTGTACCTGTATATTTGAATGTAGGACACCTTCTGGTGTTCCTCCAGATGCCCCCAACTAAAATGTATTCCTTTTTATGGTTTAAATAGTAATTAATACATTAATCATATGAAAAACCATAGTTCTATGTCTTTATAGGTACAACTGGAGTCTACCACCTCAACAATCAACTATTTATTAATAATAATAATAAACTTTATTTACACACCATCAAATCCGGCACTAATGACCCGTTCGCGGGTGTTTACAAATCAGCAATCATCTAAGAAGCATAAAAACGCATTTAAGAGAAATAAATAAAGTTAGGAAGCAAAATCCAAGTATATATATATATGTACATATATATATGTATAAATAAATAAACCTATGCATAGTAAAATTACAGGTAAACGCAATGATAAAATAAACGATTAGCAAAAGTGCTGAACAGCTGAACATACTGGATAAAAAATAAAAGCCTAAATTACATTAAATAAGTTGATTAGATAGTAAAGTGTGATTCTGAAACTAAAAATTAATTTAAACTATATTACTATACTTATATTTCTTAATTATCTGAGAAATATATTAACGTTAATTATGTCACAAATACACTGACATTTGTTTTCAGATCCAATATGGGATACGGGCACAAATACTAAATTACTTTTATATCTCCACAGTATCAGTACTAAAACTATAAATAGCCTGTGTTTCTTTTACTGAATATTGTAATTTTGTAATTAAATGACATTGGTGTAATGAATGTGTATGTTGATTGTGAGTGTAAATAAAGAACATAATATGTATCCCATAATAATAAAGAGGGGAAGAAAACATCCGCCTTTTCATTTCAGGGGGATGGGGGCAATGTCAGCAGAGAAATATCCACAACCCAACTATAATAAAAAACCTTATATACAATATATGCTCACATGCAAAAAAACATTCATATTTAAATAAAAAATTGCATTTGTAATTGAAATAGTGTAATTTTCAACGATTCGATAACATTGGATGCATAACTTTAAAAAAATATTGTATGGTTGTATGAACAGTGTGGAAAAAATTCCGGCCTCGATTACACTGCAACTGGTGCCACCTGGTGAGTGGCGCAGCACCACAAAGACAGGATGAAGTGGTGGCACTACCTCTGCTCCAGACGGAGTAGTAGTACATCTGTGTTATGTCTGCCCTGTCTTTTTATTTCCTCCACTTTGGCGGCAGTTGGTCTTATTCAACCTTGAGATTGAGCAAAGACAGTCTCCTGGTAGGGGGGTCCATGGGGGTTCTACTGCACTTCATTGTATTTGTCACATTTGTCACATACAGACCACCAACATTGTCAGAGAAATTGATGATTATAAATGATGGAAACACTATTTTCGTAGGAGCATATATGTTATATCATGTGACCTTGAGCGTAATGATGTACGTATTCATACAGACAAAGAGGCACTATGTGTATAACTTAGTATTATGGTAGTGAAGATAATGCGTGTATGTCTTGAATGGTGTGACGTTCTGGTTTCTTAGTATTATAGTAGTGAAGATAATGCGCGTATGTCTTGAATGGTGTGACGTTCTGGTTTCTTAGTATTATAGTAGTGAAGATAATGCGCGTATGTCTTGAATGGTGTGACGTTCTGGTTTCTTAGTATTATAGTAGTGAAGATAATGCGCGTATGTCTTGAATGGTGTGACGTTCTGGTTTCTTAGTATTATAGTAGTGACGATAATGCGCGTATGTTTTGAATGGTGTGACGTTCTGGTTTCTTAGTATTATAGTAGTGAAGATAATGCGCGTATGTCTTGAATGGTGTGACGTTCTGGTTTCTTAGTATTATAGTAGTGAAGATAATGCGCGTATGTCTTGAATGGTGTGACGTTCTGGTTTCTTAGTATTATAGTAGTTAAAATAATGCGCGTATGTCTTGAATGGTGTGACGTTCTGGTTTCTTAGTATTCTAGTAGTGAAGATAATGCGCGTATGTCTTGAGTGGTGTGACGTTCTGGTTTCTTCGAATGTGACTTCCATGTTTTGCAGAGGTAATTACTATGTCAAATATGCATATGTAATTATAGCGGTTTAAATATATACTACGATAATTATGTACTTTACCTGGTCTTGTTATCTAACTCACAATGGGTAATATTGATACGGTCAATAACAATTACAATGGTTTGTTAAGGCTTCCTTCCAAGAAAATTAGATTTATAGTAGTTATGTAACTTGGTAACTATTCTCAGTTCTGTTATGCGAAACTCCGAAATAATCATCTGTACGAATTATATGATTTTTTTTCATTGACATTTACGTAATCTTTGTTTTATAAGTTGCCCGCTGATATATCTTTGCAAACAGTGGTGGATATTTGTTTACGAACAGTCATTGTGCAGTAGTTGTGCAGCAATGTGGCTGAAGACTTCTCCTCAGAAAAAAATATTGCCAATAACAAAACAGCCATAAAAAGACTGAATAAATCGTTGTAATGGTATCACTGGTTTGGTACAGAAATAGGACACCGATCAGTTTCATGTTTGTTTTGGGTGGATATACACAGAGGGTGGTATTCTACCACCCCAGGTTTGGGAGGGTTTGCCAGTGCACAGCGTGTTTCATGTCTGTTGCTTGTAAGGGAAACTGTTTTTATTTCGGCAGGGACTTGGGGAGATCTAGACATATTGTTCCGTGAACTTTATGGAAATAATGGGGAAAGTCGACTGAAAATCAAAACCCCAAGATATTGCAACATTGAATTTATTAGTATTCATAACTGAACATTAAAGAGATAAAACCACATATACGGTATATGTTGGCTACTACAGATTTCAAATAATTAAAACTCGATATTAAGTATTATTTGACAATATACTTGCAATATGCTTGGAAACGTACATAAATTTTACATATAAAATTATGTAATTCTTAAAGAAAAAGTGACTTTCTGTGACTCCCCAATATATGATCTTAGCATATCTCCAAACATGCATGATTTAAATATTTTATACCAAAAATATGCCAAAGCCCATTAATTAACAGCCACACCCATTCTTTAGGAAGCCCCACCCATATGGCAGATCTGGACATTATTTAGGGGAAAATATTTACTGTGACACAAGTCATACATTTCTCTGTGGCATATAATACAATGAATCTGTAAAATACGCAGATGTGAAATAATTTGCATAGAAAAGTATAGAAGATTCTTACATATCTTAGCATTCACTCATATTTCTGCATTCTTAAGTGAGAAAATATTCATGCATATTTCTGTATTATTTATTTATCCCATCAATTTTCAGAACCAAACAATTACTTTGTTACTCAACTTGAAAATGTTATGAAAAGCAAGATTCCAGTACAAAATTGTTACCACGCTTAAAGAGCCTTCCTTAGGTCGATTTGTCTCATGCCAAATTAATTTTGTGGAAATATCAAACCACACTATCCACTACAACATGCTAGCTAATTTGTAAAAATTTATTATGTAGTTTTGTTGAAATCATTGAACAAACTATTACAAAAATAAACATTAATGAACTGTAGCGAAAAGCAGAAAACTGCCAAGAACAGAGAAAGAATGGCATACTGTAGTAATAACATTTTTAAAGATGTGAACCCTGACAGGAAGTAGAAAAGTGCTGAGAAAGAATAACAGAATGTTTATGATGTTAAATATAAGTAAATATCGTAGTATTTGTATTCCAAATGAAATGCATTATTTTATTTCTGTAGTTTAATTATTGACAAAACATGTTTGTTTCCTGTTACTTTTTTTCTAGCAAAATCTGTCCCTTTTAATCTATGACTTTTCTCTGTTGCATTCTTTCTGTACATAAATGTGTAGATAAAAACTCAGATATGATTTACGGTTAATTTAAAAACTGTCTGTATCTTGAAATCTTAAAAGAGCAACAATCTCTAGTCGTAGACAGGATTATGAGGCCAGACATCGAGTGTTACACAATGAGACCTTTCCTTTGTAAATATTTGGAGAGTGTCATTGATGAAAGATGTTTTATATTTAGCACCTTGAGAAACTACCTGGAAAGGGCAGAAAAGCAAAGGGGCTAACATTGTGTAGCATTCATCGATCACCCATTTACATGTGTTCTGTAGTGCATTGGTTCTTGTGGTTGTCCTCTTTGATGTGGTTTCTTATGTTGGTTAATACAACGTTGTGGAATTGGGAAGTTGTTTGAAGTGCCTGTTAGCCTGTTGGCTGCAGGTGCGACTTTGATCTTCTGCCAGTTTGCTGAGGTATAGCGTTTGTCTCTGTATGTTTACCTGTGCTCATTTATAATAAGCTCTGGTTCTCCAGTGTAGCCTTTACAAACGCAGTGTGCTTGTAATGAGTAGTTGTAAAGAATTATGTTCCTGTGCATTTTTGTTAAGTTTAAAAAATAACCGTATTGAAATTCTTATGCATTCTTATTGAGTCAGTACATAAGATATGTGTTGTCTTGTACATAACTATATGACACACAGTAAATTGGATTATATGTTAAGCCACTTAAAATTAACCAGGTTAGTTAAATAAGTGAATTAATGAAAGTAAAAATTAGTTTAGGCAGAAAGGGATCTGGGCAGAAACATATCAGATTCATGCATTGTTGCACATTTTGAAGAGGTCAATCCAATATACGGCAACATAATTTAGTCTAGTTATTGGCATAAGTTAGTTTCCGCATTATTTATGCAACAGATTTGATTAAATCACACCACATCGCAGGCAGGCAATTGTTTTAGCACAAGCGAAACTGAAGCTGTGAGGTAGCATCTGCTATAGTTAACACATGAACACAGGAACTAGGTAAGACAGAATAAGTTGATTGCACTTTTGACTTGATGGAGTACTCAGCTGACTGAGATCGACTTCACAGCATAACAATTACATGTTAGCATCACCACAGGGAAATAATGCTGGCAGATTTTGTGTTAATTCTACGCCAATATACTGCAGTGCAAACGTTTCAGTTTCTTCAAAGAAATGTCCAAGTTTCGAAGATGGCATTCACATGCCTATTTTTTGGGGTTGCATGCAAATGTTGTGGTTATGAATTTTGTAAATACATTTGATATCAGATTTATGTAAGTGTAGATTTTACTAATGAGGAACAACAATTAAACAACTGTGCCTTGTGCAAAATATGAGGCTCATTAGGGATCATCTCAAAATGTTGATGTTCGATATCAGATGAAATTACTTTCATTTGGGGGAGGGCAGTCGGAGGCAGTTTCATCTGGCATGGACATCAATATTTTATGCTTCTGACTGGTACTGTTAATATATTGATATCATCATATCAATGTTTACACACTTTTGTCTGAGGGCAGGGGGCAGGGGGCTGAGGCCAGATGGAAGTAATTTCATCTGATATCAGATATTGAAATTCTGAAATGATCCCTTGATATTAAGCAATGATATTTGAGACTGATCTGACACAATACACTGTAATGGCTGCATTTGAATGCACTTTTAAAAGTGCAATATTAAAATACACATTCAAAAACATTTCTGTTTGTTAACAATCACGATTACAGGTGTGAAACACCCGAATGCCACAGTTAATGGAACAGCTTTCTTGCACGTCTATGTGACAAAATACAGAGAGACATACTAGTCTGATATGCGTTCCATTTCACCAGCATGACATTTTCCAGTTTCCACAAAGTATCGGCGCACTTGACCCACCTAAGTGATGTCAGGGTGATTAATTGACTGCTGAAACATTCGTTAGAAATGACAGATAAAAAAGGCGCTATTCTGACGAGGTGTGAACAGTTCGAGGGGCTTCACAGGCCGGCTGTCGGGGGGGGGGGCTCTAAAGGATCAACGGGGGTGCTGTAGAATCCACCGACGTCTTCTGTCTGCATGCTTCTATGAAGCGCGGCCACGAGGGTGCACAAGAGATTCTAGTCTCGCCACGTTCTCGCATTGTCTGCGGGCAGAAGCGCACAGCGGCTATGACATCACGTCGACATAATGTGCTCATTAATTATGCCCCCTGTCGCGCCACTTGAAAACGGAATTCATTTTGGAATCAACTACCATCCATTAACATGGCAGATGGCACTGTTTTACTTAATATACGATGCTCAGCATGGAGAGTGTCGACCTCTGCGAATGTCGAACGATGGTGGGGAATTAATAGGCTCGCGAAAAAGTTACAGAAATGAAGTCATGGACTGGATCAAAATCTCTGGAGTATTTACATAGAATTTTTATCGCATGATTTTACTAAAGGCGATTCCTCAGTTTGATTGTCTCGATTGTCTCATTTTTAGTTCTTTTTGCGAAAAATCATACTTACATAGTATTTACTGTGAGAGCAGGCTGGGTTTTTTTTTGCAAATTTTGTGTGTATTTTTGGTAAAATCAGTAGACACACAAAACATTTTAAATTCTTTTAAAGTGATTTCCCAAATTTAAATGTTCACGTGAATGTGATAATGTACTTGTTTCTGTGTTGATATTGTCAGGTTGCTCTCTCAAAAACCATGTGACTAACAAATTAAGTGTGTTGAATGCTAAACGTCGACCCAGGAAGTGGCTTTGGCACATTACCAGATGTACTGACCACAATCAGTTCTCTCAGCCATTTAAACAAATGTACACACTTTTTTTATTAAACTGACTTTGTATAGTGTTGGAACTCTTCATGCAGTACAAATATTTGGACACCAAAGAACCGAATTTACGAAGGACTAAGCTAGTCGATGAAACAGCTTTAAAAAAATTCCATGATGGGTGGCGTCTGCTTTAGACCATTGTTTAATGTTTAGATGTGTTCCGTGTTAAGTTTTATCTGGGAGAGCCTGTTTCAGTATCAATGTAATAGGATAAAGGGTGGGACCAGTAAAGGTTGGTGGAAACGCCCTTGTTTATATAATTAGTTTTTCAGTGGTGCAGTAAACAGGGTTCAAGTTATGGAATGTGTTTAACTGTGTTTAATTTAGCAACAATTCATGTATAGTGTATAAATAATATCTTGCATCAATAGAGTGTAAAAGGAGAGGAATATTTCAAACATTCGACTGGTTTCTAATAATCGTGTTTTCGTTTGTTTTAGCTGGAGACGGTGAATGAAGTTCCGATACAGCTGTAGTCACGGCCACAGATCAGCAACTGAAATTCTTCGGCATCCTTGGGTGGTCCAGTATTGCTTGCGAATGTAATATCAAGACCAATGTAATTTAACAGGATTTTTGTTGCTGATGGAATATATGAATATATTGTATATTACATGAACATTCTGTTGTGAAACTTTAACAGTAAATAAAAATATTTGACGTCCAATTGAGGTTGCAGTGATTTGTACTGTTTGCCATGTGTGACAGATCGTGACAGCTCATATCTTAAGATACATTTTAGCAGTATGGAGTTATGAGCGTCATGTTCAAGGGCAACATTTAGCGGTACGGAATTATGAGCATCAAGTTCAAGTGCAACATTTAGCAGTATGGAGTTATGAGCATCAGGTTCAAGGGCAACATTTAGCGGTATGGAGTTATGAGTATCAAGTTCAAGGGCAACATTTAGCGGTATGGAGTTATGAGCATCATGTTCAAGGGCAACATTTAGTGGTATGGAGTTATGAGCATCAGGTTCAAGGGCAACATTTAGCAGTATGGAGTTATGAGCATCATGTTCAACGGCAACATTTAGCAGTATGGAGTTATGAGCATCATGTTCAAGGGCAACATTTAGCAGTATGGAGTTATGAGCATCATGTTCAAGGGCAACATTTAGCAGTATGGAGTTATGAGCATCATGTTCAAGGGCAACATTTAGCAGTATGGAGTTATGACCATCATGTTCAAGGGCAACATTTAGCAGTATGTAGTTATGAGCGTCATGTTCAAGGGCAACATTTAGCAGTATGGAGTTATGACCATCATGTTCAAGGGCAACATTTAGCAGTATGGAGTTATGAGCATCATGTTCAACGGCAACATTTAGCAGTATGGAGTTATGAGCATCATGTTCAAGGGCAACATTTAGCAGTATGGAGTTATGAGCATCATGTTCAAGGGCAACATTTAGCGGTATGGAGTTATGAGCATCATGTTCAACGGCAACATTTAGCAGTATGGAGTTATGAGCATCATGTTCAAGGGCAACATTTAGCAGTATGGAGTTATGAGCATCATGTTCAAGGGCAACATTTAGCAGTATGGAGTTATGAGTATCAAGTTCAAGGGCAACATTTAGCAGTATGGAGTTATGAGCATCATGTTGAAGGGCAACATTTAGCAGTATGGAGTTATGAGCATCATGTTCAACGGCAACATTTAGCAGTATGGAGTTATGAGCATCATGTTCAAGGGCAACATTTAGCGGTATGGAGTTATGAGCATCATGTTCAACGGCAACATTTAGCAGTATGGAGTTATGAGCACCATGTTCAAGGGCAACATTTAGCAGTATGGAGTTATGAGCATCATGTTCAAGGGCAACATTTAGCAGTATGGAGTTATGACCATCATGTTCAAGGGCAACATTTAGCAGTATGTAGTTATGAGCGTCATGTTCAAGGGCAACATTTAGCAGTATGGAGTTATGACCATAATGTTCAAGGGCAACATTTAGCAGTATGGAGTTATGAGCATCATGTTCAACGGCAACATTTAGCAGTTTGGAGTTATGAGCATCATGTTCAAGGGCAACATTTAGTAGTATGGAGTTATGACCATCATGTTCAACGGCAACATTTAGCAGTATGGAGTTATGAGCATCATGTTCAACGGCAACATTTAGCAGTATGGAGTTATGAGCATTTAGCAGTGTTCAAGGGCAACATTTAGCATCATGTTCAACGGCAACATTTAGCAGTATGTTATGAGCATCATGTTCAACGGCAACATTTAGCAGTATGGAGTTATGAGCATCATGTTCAAGGGCAACATTTAGCATGGAGTTATGAGCATCATGTTCATGCAGCATCATGTTCAAGGGCAACATTTAGTATGGAGTTATGAGCATCATGTATGGAATTATGAGCATCATGTTCAAGGGCAACATTTAGCAGTATGGAGTTATGAGCATCATGTTCAAGGGCAACATTTAGCAGTATGGAGTTATGAGCATCATGTTCAATGGCAACATTTAGCAGTATGGAGTTATGAGCATCAGGTTCAAGGGCAACATTTAGAAGTATGGAGTTATGAGCATCATGTTCAAGGGCAACATTTAACAGTATGGAATTATGAGCATCATGTTCAAGGGCAACATTTAGCAGTATGGAGTTATGAGCATCATGTTCAAGGGCAACATTTAGCAGTATGGAGATATGAGCATCATGTTCAACGGCAACATTTAGCAGTATGGAGTTATGCGCATCATGTTCAAGGGCAACATTTAGCGGTATGGAGTTATGAGCATCAGGTTCCAGGGCAACATTTTGCGGTATGGAGTTATGAGCATCATGTTCAAGGGCAACATTTAGCGGTATGGAGTTATGAGCATCATGTTCAAGGGCAACATTTAGCGGTATGGGGTTATGAGCGTAATGTTCAAGGGCAACATTTAGTGGTATGGAGTTATGAGCGTAATGTTCAAGGGCAACATTTAGCGGTATGGAGTTATGAGCGTAATGTTCAAGGGCAACATTTAGCGGTATGGAGTTATGAGCGTAATGTTTAAGGGCAACATCTAGCGGTATGGAGTTATGAGTGTAATGATCAAGGGCAACATTTAGTGGTATGGAGTTATGACCATCATGTTCAAGGGCAACATTTAGCAGTATGGAGTTATGACCATCATGTTCAAAGGCAACATTTAGCGGTATGGAGTTATGAGCATCAGGTTCAAGGGTAACATTTTGCGGTATGGAGTTATGAGCGTAATGTTCAAGGGCAATATTTAGCGATATGGAGTGATGACCATCATGTTCAAGGGCAACATTTAGCGGTATGTAGTTATGAGCATCATGTTCAAGGGCAACATTTAGCGGTATGGAGTTATGAGCGTCATGTTCAAGGGCAACATTTAGCAGTATGGAGTGATGACCATTATGTTCAAGGGCAATATTTAGCAGTACGGAGTTATGAGCATCAGGTTCAAGGGCAACATTTTGTGGTATGGAGTTATGAGCATCAAGTTCAAGGGCAACATTTAATAGTATGGAGTTATGACCATCATGTTCAAGGGCAACATTTAGCAGTATGGAGTTATGAGCATCATGTTCAACGGCAACATTTAGCAGTATGGAGTTATGAGCATCATGTTCAAGGGCAACATTTAGCAGTATGGAGTTATGAGCATCATGTTCAAGGGCAACATTTAGCAGTATGGAGTTATGAACATCATGTTCAATGGCAACATTTAGCAGTATGGAGTTATGAGCATCATGGTCAAGGGCAACATTTAGCAGTATGGAGTTATGACCATCATGTTCAAGGGCAACATTTAGCAGTATGGAGTTATGAGCATCATGTTCAACGGCAACATTTAGCAGTATGGAGTTATGAGCATCATGTTCAAGGACAACATTTAGCGGTATGGAGTTATGAGCATCATGTTCAACGGCAACATTTAGCAGTATTGAGTTATGAGCATCAGGTTCAAGGGCAACATTTAGCTGTATGGAGTTATGAGCATCATGGTCAAGGGCAACATTTTGCGGTATGGAGTTATGAGCATCATGTTCAAGGGCAACATTTAGCAGTATGGAGTTATGAGCATCATGTTCAACGGCAACATTTAGCAGTTTGGAGTTATGAGCATCATGTTCAAGGGCAACATTTAGTGGTATGGAGTTATGAGCGTAATGTTTAAGGGCAACATTTAGCGGTATGGAGTTATGAGCGTAATGTTCAAGGGCAACATTTAGCGGTATGGAGTTATGAGTGTAATGATCAAGGGCAACATTTAGCGGTATGGAGTTATGACCATCATGTTCAAGGGCAACATTTAGCAGTATGGAGTTATGACCATCATGTTCAAGGGCAACATTTAGCAGTATGGAGTTATGAGCATCATGTTCAACGGCAACATTTAGCAGTATTGAGTTATGAGCATCATGTTCAAGGGCAACATTTAGCAGTATGGAGTTATGAGCATCATGTTCAAGGGCAACATTTAACAGTATGGAGTTATGAGCATCATGTTCAAGGGCAGCATTTAGCAGTATGGAGCTATGACCATCATGTTCAAGGGCAACATTTAGCGGTATGGAGTTATGAGCATCATGTTCAACGGCAACATTTAGCGGTATGGAGTTATGAGCATCATGTTCAAGGGCAACATTTAGCAGTATGGAGTTATGAGCATCATGTTCAAGGGCAACATTTAGCAGTATGGAGTTATGAGCATCAAGTTCAAGGGCAACATTTAGCGGTATGGAGTTATGAGCATCATGTTCAAGGGCAACATTTAGCAGTATGGAGTTATGAGCATCATGTTCAACGGCAACATTTAGCAGTATGGAGTTATGAGCATCATGTTCAAGGGCAACATTTAGCGGTATGGAGTTATGAGCATCATGTTCAACGGCAACATTTACCAGTATGGAGTTATGAGCATCATGTTCAACGGCAACATTTACCAGTATGGAGTTATGAGCACCATGTTCAAGGGCAACATTTAGCAGTATGGAGTTATGAGCATCATGTTCAAGGGCAACATTTAGCAGTATGGAGTTATGACCATCATGTTCAAGGGCAACATTTAGCAGTATGGAGTTATGAGCGTCATGTTCAAGGGCAACATTTAGCAGTATGGAGTTATGACCATCATGTTCAAGGGCAACATTTAGCAGTATGGAGTTATGAGCATCATGTTCAACGGCAACATTTAGCAGTTTGGAGTTATGAGCATCATGTTCAAGGGCAACATTTAGTAGTATGGAGTTATGACCATCATGTTCAACGGCAACATTTAGCAGTATGGAATTATGAGCATCATGTTCAACGGCAACATTTAGCAGTATGGAGTTATGAGCATCATGTTCAACGGCAACATTTAGCAGTATGGAGTTATGAGCATCATGTTCAAGGGCAACATTTAGCAGTATGGAGTTATGAGCATCATGTTCAAGGGCAACATTTAACAGTATGGAATTATGAGCATCATGTTCAAGGGCAACATTTAGCAGTATGGAGTTATGAGCATCATGTTCAAGGGCAACATTTAGCAGTATGGAGTTATGAGCATCATGTTCAACGGCAACATTTAGCAGTATGGAGTTATGAGCATCAGGTTCAAGGGCAACATTTAGCAGTATGGAGTTATGAGCATCATGTTCAAGGGCAACATTTAACAGTATGGAATTATGAGCATCATGTTCAATGGCAACATTTAGCAGTATGGAGTTATGAGCATCATGTTCAAGGGCAACATTTAGCAGTATGGAGATATGAGCAGCATGTTCAACGGCAACATTTAGCAGTATGGAGTTATGCGCATCATGTTCAAGGGCAACATTTAGCGGTATGGAGTTATGAGCATCAGGTTCAAAGGCAACATTTTGCGGTATGGAGTTATAAGCATCATGTTCAAGGGCAACATTTAGCGGTATGGAGTTATGAGCATCATGTTCAAGGGCAACATTTAGCGGTATGGGGTTATGAGCGTAATGTTCAAGGGCAACATTTAGTGGTATGGAGTTATGAGCGTAATGTTCAAGGGCAACAGTTAGCGGTATGGAGTTATGAGCGTAATGTTTAAGGGCAATATTTAGCGGTATGGAGTTATGAGCGTAATGTTTAATGGCAACATTTAGCGGTATGGAGTTATGAGTGTAATGATCAAGGGCAACATTTAGTGGTATGGAGTTATGACCATCATGTTCAAGGGCAACATTTAGCAGTATGGAGTTATGACCATCATGTTCAAGGGCAACATTTAGCGGTATGGAGTTATGAGCGTCATGTTCAAGGGCAACATTTAGCAGTATGGAGTGATGACCATTATGTTCAAGGGCAATATTGAGCAGTACGGAGTTATGAGCATCAGGTTCAAGGGCAACATTTTGTGGTATGGAGTTATGAGCATCAAGTTCAAGGGCAACATTTAATAGTATGGAGTTATGACCATCATGTTCAAGGGCAACATTTAGCAGTATGGAGTTATGAGCATCATGTTCAACGGCAACATTTAGCAGTATGGAGTTATGAGCATCATGTTCAAGGGAAACATTTAGCAGTATGGAGTTATGAGCATCATGTTCAAGGGCAACATTTAGCAGTATGGAGTTATGAACATCATGTTCAATGGCAACATTTAGCAGTATGGAGTTATGAGCATCATGGTCAAGGGCAACATTTAGCAGTATGGAGTTATGAGCATCATGTTCAACGGCAACATTTAGCGGTATGGAGTTATGAGCATCATGTTCAAGGGCAACATTTAGCGGTATGGAGTTATGAGCATCATGTTCAACGGCAACATTTAGCAGTATTGAGTTATGAGCATCAGGTTCAAGGGCAACATTTAGCTGTATGGAGTTATGAGCATCATGGTCAAGGGCAACATTTTGCGGTATGGAGTTATGAGCATCATGTTCAAGGGCAACATTTAGCAGTATGGAGTTATGAGCATCAGGTTCAAGGGCAACATTTAGCGGTATGGAGTTATGAGCATAATGTTCAAGGGCAACATTTAGTGGTATGGAGTTATGAGCGTAATGTTTAAGGGCAACATTTAGCGGTATGGAGTTATGAGCGTAATGTTCAAGGGCAACATTTAGCGGTATGGAGTTATGAGTGTAATGATCAAGGGCAACATTTAGCGGTATGGACTTATGACCATCATGTTCAAGGGCAACATTTAGCAGTATGGAGTTATGACCATCATGTTCAAGGGCAACATTTAGCAGTATGGAGTTATGAGCATCATGTTCAAGGGCAACATTTAGCAGTATGGAGTTATGAGCATCATGTTCAACGGCAACATTTAGCAGTATTGAGTTATGTGCATCATGTTCAAGGGCAACATTTAGCAGTATGGAGTTATGAGCATCATGTTCAAGGGCAACATTTAACAGTATGGAGTTATGAGCATCATGTTCAAGGGCAGCATGGAGTTATGACCATCATGTTCAAGGGCAACATTTAGCAGTATGGAGTTATGAGTTATGTGCATCATGTTCAAGGGCAACATTTAGCAGTATGGAGTTATGAGCATCATGTTCAAGGGCAACATTTAACAGTATGGAGTTATGAGCATCATGTTCAAGGGCAGCATGGAGTTATGACCATCATGTTCAAGGGCAACATTTAGCAGTATGGAGTTATGAGCATCATGTTCAACGGCAACATTTAGCAGTATGGAGTTATGAGCATCATGTTCAAGGGCAACATTTAGCAGTATGGAGTTATGAGCATCATGTTCAACGGCAACATTTAGCAGTATGGAGTTATGAGCATCAGGTTCAAGGGGAACAATTAGCGGTATGGAGTTATGAGCGTAATGTTCAAGGGCAACTTTTAGTGGTATGGAGTTATGAGCGTAATGTTTAAGGGCAACATTTAGCGGTATGGAGTTATGAGCGTAATGTTCAAGGGCAACATTTAGCGGTATGGAATTATGAGTGTAATGATCAAGGGCAACATTTAGCGGTATGGAGTTATGACCATCATGTTCAAGGGCAACATTTAGCGGTATGGAGTTATGAGCATCATGTTCAAGGGCAACATTTAGCGGTATGGAGTTATGACCTTCATGTTCAAGGGCAACATTTAGCATTATGGAGTTATGAGCATCATGTTCAAGGGCAACATTTAGCAGTATGGAGTTATGAGCATCATGTTCAACGGCAACATTTAGCGGTATGGAGTTATGAGCATCATGTTCAAGGGCAACATTTAGCAGTATGGAGTTATGAGCATCAGGTTCAAGGGCAACATTTAGCGGTATGGAGTTATGAGCGTAATGTTCAAGGGCAACATTTAGCGGTATGGAGTTATGAGTGTAATGATGAAGGGCAACATTTAGCGGAATGGAGTTATGACCATCATGTTCAAGGGCAACATTTAGCGGTATGGAGTTATGAGCATCATGTTCAAGGGCAACATTTAGCGGTATGGAGTTATGAGCATCATGTTCAAGGGCAACATTTAGCGGTATGGAGTTATGAGCGTAATGTTCAAGGGCAACATTTAGCAGTATGGAGTTATGAGCATCATGTTAAAGGGCAACATTTAGCAGTATGGAGTTATGAGCATCATGTTCAAGGGCAACATTTAGCAGTATGGAGTTATGAGCATCATGTTCAACGGCAACATTTAGCGGTATGGAGTTATGAGCATCATGTTCAACGGCAACATTTAGCAGTATGGAGTTATGAGCATCAGGTTCAAGGGCAACATTTAGCGGTATGGAGTTATGAGCATCATGTTCAAGGGCAACATTTTGTGGTATGGAGTTATGAGCATCATGTTCATGGGCAACATTTAGCAGTATGGAGTTATGAGCATCATGTTCAACGGCAACATTTAGCAGTATGGAATTATGAGCATCAGGTTGAAGGGCAACATTTAGCGGTATGGAGTTATGAGCATCAGGTTCAAGGGCAACATTTTGCGGTATGGAGTTATGAGTATCATGTTCAAGGGCAACATTTAGCGGTATGGAGTTATGAGCGTCATATTCAAGGGCAACATTTAGCGGTATGGGGTTATGAGCGTAATGTTCAAGGGCAACATTTAGCGGTATGGAGTTATGAGCGTAATGTTCAAGGGCAACATTTAGCGGTATGGAGTTATGAGTGTAATGATCAAGGGCAACATTTAGCGGTATGGAGTTATGACCATCATGTTCAAGGGCAACATTTAGCGGTATGGAGTTATGACCATCATGTTCAAGGGCAACATTTAACGGTATGGAGTTATGAGCATCAGGTTCAAGGGCAACATTTTGCGGTATGGAGTTATGAGCATAATGTTCAAGGGCAACATTTAGCGGTATGGAGCGATGACCATCATGTTCAAGGGCAACATTTAGCGGTATGGAGTTATGAGCATCATGTTCAAGGGCAACATTTAGCAGTATGGAGTGATGACCATCATGTTCAAGGGCAACATTTAGCAGTATGGAGTGATGAGCATCAGATTCAAGGGCAACATTTTGTGGTATGGAGTTATGAGCATCAAGTTCAAGGGCAACATTTAGCAGTATGGAGTTATGAGCATCAGGTTCAAGGGCAACATTTAGCGGTATGGAGTTATGAGCATCAAGTTCAAGGGCAACATTTAGCAGTATGGAGTTATGAGCATCATGTTCAAGGGCAACATTTAGCGGTATGGAGTTATGAGCGTCATGTTCAAGGGCAACATTTAGCAGTATGGAGTGATGACCATCATGTTCAAGGGCAACATTTAGCAGTATGGAGTTATGAGCATCATGTTCAACGGCAACATTTAGCGGTATGGGGTTATGAGCGTAATGTTCAAGGGCAACATTTAGCAGTATGGAGTTATGAGCATAATGTTCAAGGGCAACATTTAGCAGTATGGAGTTATGAGCGTCATGTTCAAGGGCAACATTTAGCAGTATGGAGTGATGACCATCATGTTCAAGGGCAACATTTAGCAGTATGGAGTTATGAGCATCAGATTCAAGGGCAACATTTTGTGGTATGGAGTTATGAGCATCAAGTTCAAGGGCAACATTTAGCAGTATGGAGTTATGAGCATCAGGTTCAAGGGCAACATTTAGCGGTATGGAGTTATGAGCATCAAGTTCAAGGGCAACATTTAGCAGTATGGAGTTATGAGCATCATGTTCAAGGGCAACATTTAGCGGTATGGAGTTATGAGCGTCATGTTCAAGGGCAACATTTAGCAGTATGGAGTGATGACCATCATGTTCAAGGGGAACATTTAGCAGTACGGAGTTATGAGCATCATGTTCAACGGCAACATTTAGCGGTATGGGGTTATGAGCGTAATGTTCAAGGGCAACATTTAGCAGTATGGAGTTATGAGCATAATGTTCAAGGGCAACATTTAGCAGTATGGAGTTATGAGCGTCATGTTCAAGGGCAACATTTAGCAGTATGGAGTGATGACCATCATGTTCAAGGGCAACATTTAGCAGTATGGAGTTATGAGCATCATGTTCAAGGGCAACATTTAGGGTTATGAACATCAGGTTCAAGGGCAACATTTAGCGGTATGGGGTTATGAGCGTAATGTTCAAGGGCAACATTTAGCGGTATGGGGTTATGAGCATCAGGTTCAAGGGCAACATTTAGCGGTATGGTGTTATGAGCGTAATGTTCAAGGGCAACATTTAGCAGTATGGAGTTATGAGCGTAATGTTCAAGTGCAACATTTAGCGGTATGGAGTTATGAGCGTAATGTTCAAGGGCAACATTTAGCGGTATGGAGTTATGAGCATCAGGTTGAAGGGCAACATTTTGTGGTATGGAGTTATGAGCGTACTGTTCAAGGGCAACATTTAACGGTATGGAGTTATGACCATCATATTCAAGGGCAACATTTCAGTTTTAGAATGATACCAGTGACATCCGTGTATATCAATTTGTTGCAAATTATGGGTGGTCGTATTGACCCACTGAAGAATTCAATTTAAAAAAAAAACAGTTTAATGTTGCCCACAATTCTACCCTAGTATGGATCGTTTATAAGCATGGTAGCTAAATTTAATTTTGCATACTTATTTAGTACTTTAAGAACTATGTATACTGTAAAAGTAACATCTGGGCAGCGGTTTGGACAGTTTTAATTATTTTCAAATGCTATGATCGATATTAAAATTAAATATTTTCATTTCAAATCACATGCTACTCAGTCTAATCCAAAACATATCAAAAACAATTTTAAAGTATTCATTAAAAATTGGGTGTTGTTTCTAAAAATGATGAAACCGAAAATGTATTGTTTCACCTGGTGATTGTATTTTTTGACTTTTTCTCAGGTCAGCCAAACGTACCTGGTGGTTCTCCATCACATTAAATGCTTGTAGAGATATGCATCTTTTAAGGTGTAATTTTAAGTTATGATTTCATTTCTGTAGAGTGCGTGAGAGTATTCCTGAATGATCTTATTATTATTATTATTAGAGATTGTAGGTGGAGTTTTACACAATTCCCTGGTGGCCGTAATTCCCCTAATTAAAGGCCTGTTTACAATTTACACTTATAACTTAGTGTTTAATGATCAACAGTATTTGGAAAGTCTTGTCAGTGTCATGATTATACATTGAGTGGCATATCCAGAGGTGTCTAATTAAAGGGTGACAGGCAAGAAGTAACCACCCCCAAACAAATGGTGAGAGGGTATAGTGTAACTACCTACCTACCCCAAGGGCACATCAATTGTTTGTAACTGGGGTGCCCCAGGAGGGTAATTAAGGTATTGTACAATCACCTTCATTTGAGTTGCATTATAAAATATAATACATCGCAGAAGAGCTCTGTGTTAGGGTGTTATTAGGGTATGTGGGTTTTCGAAAATCGACAGAGCATACCTAAGAATAGGGTCTTAGTTTGGAATGTGCACTGAAAGAGAACTAAATACAGACATCTGAGCCATTGATTATTTAAATCAGATGCAAAACGGAGAGATAAACTGTTAAGTGATATGTTGATGAACTGAAATTCTCTGGTATGTCCCAAGATGTCATTAGTTCTCTAAAAATTTAGGGGGTGGTCTCAAAATGTTGCTGTATGCCTGTTCATTGGCTGTTACCATCGTACTTGAGTGTATTTCCCAAAAAACATTGCTAATTTTACAATCACCGGTTAAATGGTAAAGGTAAGTTCTTATATAGCATGGTATCCTGCCATTAAGATTGTTCAAAACGCTTTCACTTCACCCACTGGCAGGCCTGTTTATTTAAACATCATCTCAACTTCTCTGGGAAGTGTTCAGCCACTCTGCCAATTACTGCATGAAGATGGTTTGTTTACATATATCCACCACTGTCTGTAGTGAGGTACTCATTTATTCATCAGAATGAAGAAAAGCAATGTGGAGTGAACAAAATTGTCCATTACAGTTCATAATGGTGCTGTCATCCTGGCCTGGTTACAATGGCTGAAGGTTTTCCAGGCAAATATGAAGTTACAATACAATTTTTAAACATTTTGTTTGCCTGTGAAGGGGTGTGTTTTGTGTAATATAATATTGATGTTTTAAAATTATCCTTTAGCAAGAAATGTGGTTCTCATAACCCATTAACAGCATTCAAAATTGATATTTTATCTCATACACAAATTTACCACAGATTGAAAAACCTTTTAAAATATGCTGATTAATAGCTCAGTTATTTCTAATAACAACATATTATTCACAAAATAGACATATTAATATTTTACCATTACACTTCTTTATGCTACTGTTTTATTAATCTTTAAGATAAATGGTAATTTTTTACCTCTGATTAAATTCTTTTTGCAGGGGAAATGTAAATTTAAAATGGAATACAATCATGATATGGCTTGCTCTTCTATTAGGTAGTTTATGGTAAACGCATGCTTCCAGTCTCAACTGTGGCATATTTACATCAAACTGTACCTTCACTACTTGCATACAGCTGAAATTTAACGAGATGGTGGCGTAATAGCACACATAATCGGATACGACCTGCAATCTTATCCGATTGTGTGTATTACTACGCCACCGTAAGTGGATAATCGAGTCTGAATATTAACTAGCTTCTGAATATGAAGATCAGCTGTTGATTCGGCATGTAAACAATCTGATGCTATAATATCTTAGGGGTAAGGTAAGGTGAAATATACTTTACTTTATAGCTATAGTCCTTATCAAAACTGCTGATTTTATACGAGAATATAAAAATTTCATATACATATTTTTGAAATATATAATGTTTTTGTTTGGAAATTAAATTATTTCTTTGCCTAAAATAAAGATGACTTGAAAGTGTTTAGCCGTGCTAAAAAGCCTCGCTGGCCAAAACCGCCATGGCTGATAGCTTGCGACTGGCCATGGCGTCGTATAGTTTAACATGGAGCGAGGTTTTGTGGCACGAGGAGATTTTCTGGCACGCAACACCGGATTGCATGTCGCAAAGATACTATTTGATATCTATTTTACACTCCAAATTATTGTATTTAGCCAATTCAAACTTTAAATTGTGGACTTTATTCTTTATCGCCGCAGACGGTTGTTATGAGAGTGTAAACAATACAATTTTGCACGCGACAACCGCGTCGTGAGGTAACAAAATAGTCTGCGTCATGATAAGACATAATTGTGTTGTAGGCGTCAGCCCGCCAATGTTGGGGGGGGGGGGCGGCTTAATTCCCCCAACATTGAGTGTGTTTTTTAATGTTGATGATCACGATTCCAGTTGGTATTTCGAAGTACACATTTTACTAACTTTGAATATTTAAAAAAAGATTGTATTTCTGCGAGGAAATTATCAACAACACCCATGCATACCTTATTTGTTCGTGGTAACATGTTGAACTTAAATCTTTCGACAGCACCCCATTTGTCGTCCGAAGTAATGTCATGTCGGAGACATCGCGGAAGTGATGAGCGAGAGGCCAGGCAAAACTGATGACATCTGAACTGCCACGTTGTACAGAGCGTATTGCATACGTGCGTGATTAATGGGCTGATCGTAAACGTAGTCCAACGAGAAGTTCCATGTTTGATCACAGGTTATGGATGCCAGAGGGACTTTCCGCTCTGTTTCCCCCAAAGATCCCAGGAATTCGCTGAACTAGGTGCTAACCAAAATTGAGCTCGGAAAGAATGCAATTGCACTCACCTGTTCAGTATTTACATCAAAGAAGAAGGACTAAGTACTCTCGGTTTAAAGGAAAACCTGTCGGAGGTAAGGACTTTGGCTGAGGATATTAAACCCGGTGGTCAAACGTAACGAAGGCCTGAAAGCAGCTGCATGATGTAGTGTGGTCAGCCGCAGAATAACGTCGGAAATAAGAGAATCACATATCTAACTACCCATGAGTTAGGCCCATGAGACCAACTGCATGCACCCCGCCGAGGCTCACAAAACATCAAATTGCACCCCATTCAGACTTCCAACGGCATCCTCTCGAGGCCCACAAAAAATCTCCAACTGACCCTCATTGAAACCTCCAATTGCACCCCCTGGTGTTCACAGAACTTATCAATTCTAGTATAGAACTCAGTTGGTCGGGTGGTTAACAGGCCCGTACGTTTGGGGTGCAACGGGGGTGTGCTTACGTACCCCCAGCCCCGCTATGGCAAAACCGTTCCGCTCGAGATCTTAAGGAATTGTAACTGGAGGTTTCGGGAGCCTCATCTGGGGTGTAGTTGGGGTTCTCAAAGGGGGGTGCTGTAGGAAATTTGGGGGAGCCTCAAGTGTGGGTGCAGTTGGTATTTATGGGATGTTGACGAGAACGGGATTGGAACTGTACACATGAATGCACCGCCGGAGTCTTGTTATTGGAAGCAGGAACCGAATGATTGACGTTTAGTTAGCATGGCTGGATTAAAACATATAACATGCATCTAAATCGGACAGTGTGTATATTATAACAAAAACTACACAACAGTCATAGTTACGCCTATGGGATGCCTGGGCATGTGCTAAAATAACTTCTTCCGTGTTAAGCGTCAGTTTTGCAAATGCTAAATACTAAAATAACGCGTGCCATGCGACGTTTAAATTGCGAAGTAACGCCGGACTGTAATGCTTTATTCTTGTCTTTTTTAAGATTGAACAAACAAGTATGAATGAGTCACTTTATCTTACCCCGCTGAAGACAGTAGTTATCTGTAAAATTATTTCCTTGACATGTTTACAACGAAGTATTATTGTGTGTCGGCATTGGGTCAGCAAAAGTTGGAAAGTTTTCACGCTTTTTTTGCAGAAAAACGTAAAAAGGCAAGAGTCGCAAAATAAACTTGGGAAATGACTCAATAAAATACCACAAAAATGTATTTTTATTGTTCGCCAGCCGCACGTACACTACACAACATGACGGCGACGCAACTCAGCTAGATCGTCGCCGACGGGTTTTCGTAAAATGGGTTTCACGTACAACCATCGTGGACGAGGTTTTTTGTCGCGTCGCGGATCGTCGTAACATTTGTGTAGATTTAACTTTTCGACGATTCGTCGGCAACAATCCTTATTGTCCTGCAATGTGCAGCACTATGCGACAGTCGCCGACAAGTTGACGATCGTCGTAGCCAAACATACGCATACGCCCAGTCATGTAACTTGCTACCGTACAAAAATAAGATGGCAGACAATTGGTCGAACAAAGCTAATATGGCATGAATATTTTGTCTACAACTATTTCCTAATAACTTACACCTTATTATTGACTGTTGAGATGGTAGACCTTAGTCGTATCTACATATACAGTCGCAATAGTATATACTAAATCGATCAACTTATCAGTTATTACTTAATTCGTGAAAGGGGGGTGTTCGCCTCATTCAGTTTAGTGGGGGGGGCTACTGGGCAGGGGCGGATCCACATATGGTAGTCTATGGGGAAGGGCAAAACCCCCCAATTACACCCACTTTAAGGCTCGCCAAAAACATCTTGCGGCTCACAAAAACCCTCCAAATTGCACCCGGTCCACCGAGGCTCGCCAAAAGGGGAGCACATTCCATAGGTCTTGCGGGGACACGTAAGACAGGCGCGGACACTTTCCACAAGTCTAAGGGGCACATGCCCCCATGTCCCCAGGCCCCGCTTCATCCGCCTATGTTGGAGAACGTTTATGGCAAGGGCACTCTTGTTCGTCCAAATCCTACTCCATTAGGAACACCAACGCTGTGTCCATTTTCGTTTCCCGGTTCAATAACCAAGTTATTGGAACTGCTGCTCTCCTTCTTCGCCATGGTTTTACACACATCATTTCCCCCAGCTCGTCTTGCTTCAAGACAGCTACGGCAGCAAGCCTTACAGAGTCACATTACCTATCTTCTTCTCACTTCGCTACGTTTCTTCATCTTGGATGCACGCTATAGGGTCCCTCTAGTTCCACGACGAGTCACAACGAACCGTGGTGCTAAGTGCGACGCCTCACGACGAGACAAGACTGTTCCGGATTATTCCAGATGGCGTAGGACCACAATTGGACGACTCCCTATGAAAATAACGTTTTGGTGAATGTGTGATTTTTTTCCGAACACTTTTACATGGGACATGTTGGTCCAGTGAATATTTAATGTACATCTGCATTAGATCTTTCACGAGGTAGCAATAAATATACGCTAGTCATTCGCGTATTCGCATAGTGGCTATTTTGCAGAACACATCAATATATCAAAATCTCTTACCAGATTGGGACAAAATTGAGGATATCAGATTTGGGTAGATTTTTCTGTTGTGGTCTCACCCCAGATCCGTCCACTAAGTCCATTGTCGTGTATCCGTCGTGTCGTAGTGTGTAGCGAACTTTATAAACCGGGGCTGTCCGATTCAAAACAACCTGTGTATAGCGATAAGAAAATACCTTTGATGTAATTACAACTAGATGATTCGTATTATGTTTCTGCCCATCCAAAAAGAAAATTTATGCATTGTTTTGCGTCAATAAATCAACTGAAGTTTGACTTTTTGTGATCTAACCTCGTTAGATATGTTTCAGTGTGCACTTAAAAGTGTGCACTTAAAAAGGTGACTCACGTCAAACTTGTATAGGGCAGCCAGTGTCAGTTGGTGTAGTGTATGCAGAGCAGTCGGGGTGAGTTTTGTCGTGTCGGTTGAAAAATATCAGTGCACCTTTAGAGGATCAGCAACTCGATAGTTTCGTTGATGGTTTGCTAAATGGTACGCTCTTATATAATTATTGGACTAAGACTACCTTTTAGGACCTGCATCTGACTCCGTATAATGTTTAAAAATAATGCTAGACATATTGATTTATATAGAAAAAAATTAATTAGCATGTTTACTAGCCGCCGAAACTGGTCGCGAATGGGTAGAATGTGTTCCCCTCCTTGTGTGTGTGATTTCGTATACGAATAAAAACCGGACGCGGAATCTTCGGAAAAGCCAGACATTGATATCGATGGAATACTTTAAATGACGTAGACCTACAGTTTATGTCATTTCAACAAACTTTGTGTATTTGAAAGTCTATTTCGCACCTGTCTTTTGCATCCAGAGAGGGTAGTCTAGGGAGGGAGGGAGGAGGGGAACACAAAAACCTCCGCATGCGACCGAGCCAAATTCATATTGGATGGTCTGAGCCGGAGCACGACTCCTCCGTCGCGCTGTTCGGACAATGACATCGGAAGACGGAGGTGCTGTTGAAAAATGTTCTACGCCGTAATTTCAGTAATGAGAGGACATTCAAAAAGGTCTAGCGGGGCACACCATTCTAGCCCAGGCACAGCGGCCAAATTCCAAAGATCTAGGGGCATGTGCCCCCAAGCCCCCGTGGACCCACCTATGGTGATAGGTTATCCGTATTGTTGAGTGACAATGAACCACACAGAGATGCTAATATTAGCGAATTATGAAAAGGAAATGTCGGAGGAATCAAGGAAGGAGAGTCTGGGATGATTGAACGGCCCACAAGTCTAGGCCAACATATTGTTTTTAAAATAACATCTCAGTTATGCCATTTTCTATTGCCAGAAAATAGTATTTATTTATAAACAAGTAGAATATTTTGAAGAAAAACGGATAAAAAGATGACGTTACAACATTGAAAAAGAAAATTTTTCCGAAGACATCCGATTGCATTATTAAAAATACACCGAAAGAAGAAATTGTTTGGTGCTGTTTTGGAAAATAGTGTGAACTATATTTCAAGGACGACAAATTAAAATTATAATTGTGTCTTAGAATTAAATTTCAATTTTTAAATCAATGTTTCTTATTATCATAATTGAGATGTCAATGACGAAATAGCAGAACCATTAAATGTTTATGTTTTAGCTTGATGGTGAACATTTATCTTTTTCCATCGTCATCAAAAGAAGAAGATTAGTAAGAGTCACATGATGAAAACGTGTAACTATCAAATATTAGTCATCTATATTCGGACTCCAATATCCACAAACACATACACGACAAAATTACAATGTTCCATAGAAAAACAGGCATTACAAAAACATTACATATTGCTGAGGTATAAAATCACAGCAGCACAATCTTAATAATAATAATAATAATTAATGCGTCGTATATACCCGGAATATAGAAATTATGTTATATAAAATAACCTATATAAAATTGGCATAAAAGGTACACGTGTTGCGGCAGCGTGAAAATTATTTCAAAAAGGGCAGCAAGATTAGATTGAAAGACAACAGATAGATCATCAGAATAACCGTAAGACAACCTAGAAAAAGAGCAAGACGCTGAAGAGTAAGATGAAGACATGCATAAGAGATGGCGATATGACGTCATCACGAACAGGTCGGCCCATGCGGGTTATTATTAAAATGACTGATGTCAAAAATAACTCGGTCACAATGCTCGCTGCGGCACAGTGACGGACATTTCGGGAATCGTGTTTTTGAAACGCACTAACCTTGTTAAGTATGTCTTTTTGTAGCGTATTATCTGCTCAATTACGCCAAGAAGAAAAAAATGCGTTCCAAGTAATAATTATATTAATTATGAATACCAGTTATCGGTGGTTTGTGAATTATGATCGTGCTAAGATAACTATTTGTATCCCTACTTCTGCATAAGGACTCTATAGTCTATATACGGTGGTAATTAACATATTTGTAGGTTAGTGTGCAGTTGTACCTTACTACAACACCCGACTTAAGGGTGATACACGACATAATTGCGAACATTGTTAGTTATACACACTGGCAATAACACAGGTGCCTTGTGGGAAACATGTGCCAATTAAGACATTTCCGACAACTCAGTATGCTAGGTATACGTATACGCATTGTGATATCAGTTCCAAAATACCTAAAAAAACGGAAACAATATAGGTGTAATCTTGATTCTTTAATTGTTATTACCTAACCTGACCCAAAAAAATGTCGCGAAAAATTTGAAACCAAAAACCAGAAACAGACAGGGGCAAACAATGCCTTCTCGTTTGTCGAAATATCTGCGAATATACTATTGCACAGCGATACGCTATCTCGCAGTAGCGACATATTTTGTTTGATAGTGTAGTTATATATGTTCGCTAAGTTACGAGTAACTGCCGCGTGCGTTTTACAAGGCAGGGTGCGCTTAGTGCAAATCGCTGTACTCAGCAACGTAAAAACCGTACGCTTATGTCGGCCCCCTCAACAGAGCTTTGTCGGCGAAACGATCGATTACATATGGAGGACGGCTTTTGACCAGCGACACGGAGAAAATAGCAGTTAGTGGGTCTATTCTTTTGTTAAAGACAAAAAACTGCAAACTCCCATCTAATGGCCGATTATTTAGTCATTAACCTCGTTATATAAGACAAGTCGCACATGTTTGCCAATGTAGTCCCACTATCTGCATAATTTAGTCAATAAATAGAAAAAAATCCTCCAAATAATTGATTATTAATAATATTTCATTAATTGTTTGTGATCTCGTTAAGATAACTTCAGATGTTGAACCTTTCGAGAAATTGCGTTATGAAACATGAAAATGGGAATAATTTTATATTGGTACATGTCACCTATATTCTTTTATCGTCAGGTAGGTCTGCATTTAATGATAAACACGTTGACATAGGCTCTTATTTGCGTGTATTTGTATACATTAAAGGGAGGTTGACTGTATTGTAAGGTAGCCCCTAATTTTAATGAAACAGTACGCTGAGTCGGTTGTACTTTGTTCCAATTTGGTATGGAGCGTGAGAACAAGACAACTTCAAAGCGAGAAGTACCATTGTGTGAGTGATACGTGCCAAATAGCGGCAGTTTACACACTGGATGTTTTGTTTACAATTTGTACATTTCGCGGCGCAATTTTCAAATTGCGATCACTGTTTCGCAATTTGGCGGGCAGTATATGTAGACCTAATCAACATGGGGTATTTTTAGTCCAGTACTAAAACAATATGTAGATAAATGATAATCGATGAGGAACATATATCATACATATAACCAATTGACGTGTTCGTTGCATGTGTTAATTGCGTTTTATTTATTTTAAAATGTTACCACACAACGCAGAGAAATCCAGATAGCATGTTGCTAAGGAAACCGAAACCATTGTTTTTTATGTCATAAATTTGCTTGAAAAAGTACGTTTTTGAAAACATATATTTTCGACTCTCTTGAAACTGAAAAGCAAGCTACGTCTAATTCATCGGAACAGAAGAACAATTTTATCAGCCGTAAGTATATGCTTCGTTTGGGTCAGTCAAGTTGGATTATCGCCTGTTTAAAGCATTCCGCGGCTAAAACGAACGTAATATTATCTTAGCCATCGATCAACCTTTTTATTAGGGCTGCTCGGCGGTCAGACTACAGGACTGTAATCTAGTAATGGCGTCACTCATGCGGAAGGGCCGTTATTTGTTATGCTTCATGGCTGCTGATCAGGTTGAACCTACCTGACTCACGGTGACTCTGCCTATGACATTGTGGCCGCACCAGAAGTCTGATATAACGAAGTAATTATAATATTTAAGAACTTCCGCACGTTAATAAATGTTATGTAAAATGTGCACACATGCACACACGCACGCACGCACGCACGCACACACGCACGCACACATACACACACTATATATATATATATATATATATATATATATATATATATAGGCAAGGCCTGCGAAAACGAAACATTTTCACTAGATCAACTGGTCAAATCTTTTTTTTACAAAATCTAATTTGTAGACATTTCATTTGAACGATCACCTATTCTACGATGTATTTGACTAAAAACAAGGTTTCAAATTTGAATATTTGTATTTTTTCTGTTAACTTTAATATGAGTACGTTAAACGCCCACCGATTGTCGTTACACAATGATGCTTTATGAATTACCTGCCATTATTATTTTGAGGATTTACTTCCCCGATTTGATACATATGTATATTAAACAAGAGAACCTGACAGTATTGGTAGAATGTCATTTATATGTTACTCATAATTTAATGTTTGTTTATCTGTCCAACTTTCTTGTAAGAATTTTGGGCATTCCAACATTTTGGAGGAAATTCCACATATCAGGTTGTTCCGATGTCCATCACACGAAGAAGAATGCAGCTGTGATTGCACAAACTATTGATATGCCTTATGCAGAGGTTCCAAATATATCAGACACCACTGCATTGACACATTCGAATGTACTGAAATGTGTTGCTCCTTCAAACATGCGACATGTTTTTTGTAACGTAAATCGGAAGAACGTGGAAAATAATAAAAACGTCAAAAACAAAACATTTGTTTACGGAATAATCAAAGTTACTGTATATTATTTATTCACTGTGAGATACAATTTAAAAAGGTCAACAGGCTGCATGTGCCATCATCCTAACAAGTTATTTAATAACGTAACCATGAACATTGGTATTTAAAACTTGGTTTTCTTTCCTCGCACCCTTTCATGTAAAGCGCGGACAATTGCTTTCTTCTGCGAATTGTTGAGTGTTTTCTCCACCTCGTTAAGAAAGTATGATGTTGCACGAGAATTTCCTTGATTTCCGTTACTTTCGTCGGAGTGAAGCCAGCATTCCTTATGTCCTCATTTGCCTGATTTTTCAGACTCGATTCCTCAGCAGTTTCTCCTTGTCTGTCGCTACTATCTTCACCAGCATGTTTGGTGTTCTTTAGTTTCTGGACAGTTTTCTGTGAAATTTTCAGCTTCTTTTCCACCAGCTTGCTCCTTTGCTCGAGTTCATCAAGTTTCACCTGTTGTTGGTGTATTGTCTTGTTTAGCATAGACACAATAGTGCTAGTGCGATTCCTCTTCCTTGAATTTTGAAATGGCAATTTTGACAGTAAGCGTTGTATCGGGCAGGATTGTTGTTGTGCTGTCGCATGGCCCGCCATTTTCTTCTGCCACCTCTCGAACTTCTGGCTGAGTAGCACACTTGCTAATGCCTTGAGCTTTTTCCGATATGTTTTGTAATAGTCGCGTCCCTTTTTTTCTTTTCCTGCAGTTTTGACATTGATATGTTGTCTCTTGGCGCGTAATATTTCATAACACGATCTGTCTCCTTTCTTCCGTAATGTGGATCTGTTGTCTTTTTTCCATCTCTGTAAGCTTTCTGGCGTTCAGCTGATGTTTTTGCCATGGTTCCTACAAACACAAATTATATAATGCTTCAAAAACTGCACACGCATGTGCCCATAGCCCTATGTCACGACATGATTAGCAACATTATCATTAATATTATGTCATTTTTTGAAAAACTTTGGTTTGTCAAAAATTGACACAATATTAATAATAATGTTGCTAATCATGTCGTGCAATATTACATGGTTCTATAAATCTAAAAATAATATATAAAGCATTTTAACATTTATCGAAGTCGCACGTCGTGTATACGTATTTCGATTTACGTTACAATTTACGTTACGTATTCTATACAGGTCCACTGAGCGGCACGTGTTCACATGCCATTCAATTTAATATCGCCCATCGAAGAATAAGTACTCTCACACTAGAAATGCATAATATATTTGTTATCGCTATATTTCATCCGTTAACCTAAGTGAGTTATGCTTCAAGTCTCCTATTAGTTTACAGTGGGTAAAATCCTAAGACAAAATTGAGAACCATTTATTCACACTAACACTACGACTAAACTTACCTAATCACTCAACCATGGACATGGTAAAGTTGCATGGCAGTTTGCTGCGCGTTTATACAATTATTTGTCGGCGTAAACGAAAATGGTGTCGCGTAACTCAGTGTAACGTAAATTGGGCAAATTCACGACTCAATCTCTCTACACTGTTTCAAGGAACGCCGGAGCGAATTTATACTACAGAGTATGGGTAGTGAGGACCACAAGTTTTTAGTTTTAGTACAAGATAGTTTCCTTTCTCAACATGTGCTAGAATCAACCAGGGGAGATAATGTGTTAGACTTAGTTTTGTCCTCACATAATGAATTAGTTGACAAAGTCTGGATATGTGAGCCACTGGGGAATAGTGATCACAACCAGATACATTTTACCATCAAAGTAAAATCAGAAAGGAATAGTAAATAGCAGTACAGGAGAAATTTCCACAAAGGAAAATATAAAGACATAAGGAAATATTTAGCAAAGATAGACTGGAATAACACACTGAAGAATAAGACAGCAACAGAATGCTGGCATATCTTAAAGAGTGAAATTGAATGCATCATTGTCAAATTTGTTCCCTTAAAAAAACACGGGAAACGGTCCAAAAAGAAACACTTATTGAAAGAAGCCATTAGAAAAATTAAGTATAAACAAATGATGTGGAAGTCATATAGACGTACTGGAAATGACGAAGACTACAACATTTATAAAGAAGCACTAAACCAAACTACAGCTGAAATTATAAATTCAAAGAGAAGCTATGAACATAAATTAGCTTGTAATATAAAACATGACTGCAAGAGTTTGTATGCGTATGTTCGAAGCAAACAGAAAGTTCAGGATTAGGTCGGTCCTCTAGAAGATAGTGCTGGAAATATAATATCAGAAGGATTCTTAATGGCAGAAGACCTGCATGAGTATTTTAGTTCAGTGTTTACCAGAGAAGACACTAGTTCACTGCCAGTACCAGAGGCTAAGTTCAAGGGGCAGAATCAGACTATTTAGACAGTTAATTGTAACCCCAGAAATGGTAGCTAAGAAAATTAGGGCTATGAAGGATAATAAATCACCTGGAGTGGATGGTATTCCACCCAAACTACTAATGGAAATTGTAGAACAAATTAGCATACCGCTTGCAACAGTTTTCAACTTGTCATTAGAAGAGGGAGTGGTTCCTTTAGAATGGAAAGAAGCCAATATTATACCGTTATTTAAAAAAGGTTCGAGAAACAAGTCAAATAATTATAGATCAGTTAGTTTAACATCGGTGATTTGTAAATTACTAGAAAGACTAATTAAAGATCACATGGTGGATTTTCTTGTTAAACATAACTTGATAAACCCATCTCAACATGAGTTTCTAAAAGCGAGGTCATGCTTAACAAATATGTTATGTTTCTTGGAAGATATCACTAAGTGGGTTGATGATGGATCACCAGCAGATATCATCTACTTAGATTTTCAAAAAGCTTTCGACAAAGTGCCACATCAAAGATTACTGCTTAAACTAAAGGCCCATGTCATAGGAAATGGTATAATTAACTGGATATAAAAATGGCTGATTGACAGAAGACAACGGGTAGTTGTTGATGGGGAGGCTTCAAACTGGAAATCAAAATTTGAGTGGAGTTCCACAGGGATCAGTACTGGGACCTATATTATTCTTAATATATATAAACGATTTGGACGATGATATAGCTAGCAAGGTGTTGACATTTGCAGATGATACAAAAGTGTTTAGAAGGATTAAAAGTGATGGAGATAGACAGCATTTACAAGATGATCTTGACAGGTTGATGAAATGATCTGAAAAGTGGCAAATGTTGTTCAATTTTGGGAAATGTAAATTCCTTCACACAGGACATGGGAACGAATATGTAGAATATACAATGGGGGGACTGTACTAAGTACTACTGTAAAAGAAAAAGACTTAGGGCTGACAATTAGTTCTGACATTAAGGTGTCAGAGCAGTGTGGAATTGCAGCGTCAAAAGGAAATCAAATCCTTGGATTTATTAGGCGAAATATAGCATATAAAGAAAAAGAACTAATAATACCGCTGTACAAAACAATAGTTGGGTCTCTTTTAGAATATTGTATACAAGCGTGGAGGACATAGATATGCTCGAAAGAGTACAGAGGAGAGCGACTAAAATGATACCAAAATTGAGGGATCTTAGTTACGAAAAACGCCTAAAAGAATGTGGTTTAACAACACTAGAGACCAGGAGATTGAGAGGAGATCAGATAGAAGTGTTTAAAATATTGAATGGTTATGAAAATATTGATAGAAATATGTTTTTTTTTCAGTTAAGAAAGATAGAAAGACTAGAGGACATGAAGTTACATACAAGGAGCAGTGTAGATTAGACGTAAGAAAGTTCTCATTTTCACAAAGGACTGTGAATGAATGGAACAGATTATCTAATGATTGTGTGGGTGCTAGTAGTGTGAATATGTTTAAAAATAAAATCGACACATACCTCAGAAGGGCTGGATATATGTCAATAAAAGAGTTGGACTCTCGATAAGCCAAAGGGCTTCCTTGTCCACCTGCCATCTAGAGTTAATTCTCTGGATGGCAATCTTGTTAATTCTATACTGTGGTATTGGTAGTAACCTCTGTTGAATAACAGTGAAGCATTTCTTTTGGCATGCCTCTACATATTTTCTTCAGTATCGCCGTGACGTAAATCGAATCCTTAAAGTTGAAACCTGAAAATGTTAATAGGTTTGTCATATGACTGTAGCATTAAGATAACAGCTGCAAATAATTGCAGTAGGTCATATATATATATATATGTTATTAGATTTCAATAACAGTTTGCAACTACGTGTGGTGTGAATTTAAAGTTGGAGAACAATCAAAGGAAACAGCGTAACGTAAATCGCATGATTTCGGCGACAAGCTACTCAAGAGACACATCATTTTGTACTGCAGGTGATTTATTGATACCATAAAATAATCTACACTTTGTATGAGATAAGGAAACACACGTTTATAATAAGTAGTTTAATAATTTGAACAGTGGTTGTAATCAGTGTTGCCGGCGACGTGCGAAAACGCACACTTGTGCCGCGTGCATGCGTTCGTAATTCTGCAAATTTTACAGTCAACTATATAAAACTATACATCGTTTTAATCCTTATGATACCTATTGGAATCGGACATTTGTACTCCCTTTACATAGGCCCCTATAACAACCACGAAAAAGGCCGGCGACAGCACTTTTTCAAAAGTGTCTCGTTTTCGACATATATATATCCACATATATATATATATATATGGGCAAGGCCAGCGAAAACGAGACACTTTTGAAAAAGTGCTGTCGCCGGCCTTTTTCGTGGTTGTTATAGGGGCCTATGTAAAGGGAGTACAAATGTCCGATTCCAATAGGTATCATAAGGATTAAAACGATGTATAGTTTTATATAGTTGACTGTAAAATTTGCAGAATTACGAACGCATGCGTATATATATATTATAATAATTAGTATTATATATATATATATATATATATCCATATACATATATATATATATATATCCGTCTCATGTTTTCAGTGCCTTTCGTTTCTCACCCTTCCTTTCTTTCGGGACCGTTATTATAACGTATCAATATACGGAGTCGTGTGTAGTTGGACGTCTTTTTAGGAGCCTGTAATCGCAGTTCGAAGAACGCACACTCCAAAGAACTCAACAACGCCACGGACCGAAATCTTAGACACTAAAACCACATGTAGGGTCCTACCGACTAAGTACCAACTCTATAATTAAAAAAATCCAGTATAATTCATTTGATCTTATGCTGCCATGTGTAGTTCGTCTATGTTATGTCATTTGGTTAGGTCTAACACAAGAAAAACAACTGCCCATGCGCCATCTTGAAAGAAAATTAAAAAAAATCAGTTTCTTTGCATGCACATAAGCCTAGTTTAAGTTTAATTCTAAGACATACTAATGAACAATAACGGTAATTTGGTTTTAATTCACGTACGACTGTCTTTCTTTTATAATTGGTAATTGGATGTGACTTAAACAGGTTGGGATGGAAGATTGCCTAGCTGCGCATACACGCATGTGCGTTTTCGATCTCAAACGGCAAAGACGTCATGACTTGACGTACGTGCTTTTCTTCTACGTGACAACCAGTTGAAAATAGTACGTTGTTGAAGTGGATGAATGCGAACACGACGACTTCGAGATGTCAACACCACTACGACAGATTCCAAGGATTGTTCGCGAAATTATTCTACGGAAAGAAACGACCCGTCTGATAGTTAAAGTTAACGTAACAGCGCCTTACTGATATAGCGACATTATTCGTAATTATTAACGCTAAAAGTTTATAATTAAGTTGCAGAAAACGTTGGATGGCTGTAATTTATTTTTAATAACAATGGTTCAGCGAGAGCCAACACCTTTCGCTGTTACGCAGCTGGTAAATCAGTACAGGCTGTGGAGCTTGAATGCAAATTCTTTCCACGGTTTACTCGCCTTCTTCAACGATTGGCAAGTAAGCAACATAAATGGACGACATTCGCTACAGCTTTTCTGGGGCGGTTTCAGATACCACATGTAATGAAACAAATAATGTAACTATATAGCCCGGCCACGGTTCTAAAATTTCCCTAAATACTCCGCCCTATAAACGCCCGCTGTCTATTCCGGCGGAAGTGGACTGCGGCAACAAATGCAAGTATACCGCATACATCAAAACAAATTACGCATGTTCCTGTTTAGAGTTGTGTACTAGCATAAGGCAGGTAACTACACGCACTATATTTCAGAATAGGGTATACGATCTAGGGTCCGCCTTTTTGCGCGTCATCACATCCATTAGTCCGGGAGTCGGCTCTTTTAGAGAGAAAGCGGATTCCGCCTAAACTGCTATTGAAAATTGTAGAACAAATTAGCATACCACTTGCAACAGTTTTCAACTTGTCATTGGAAGAGGGAGTGGTCCCTTTAGAATGGAAAGAAGCAAACATTATAGAAACAAGTCAGAGAACTACATACCAGTGAGTTTAACATCAGTGATTTGCAAATTATTAGAAAGACTAATTAAAGATCACATGTTAGATTTTCTTCTTAAACATAACTTGTTAAACCCATCTCAACATGGGTTTCTAAAAGCGAGCTCATGCTTAAAAAATACGTTATGTTTTTTTTTAAAAGATATCACTAAGTGGGTATACAAGGGATCACCAGTAGAAAACATCTACTTAGATTTTCAGAAAGCTTTTGACAAAGTGCCACATCAAGGATTACTGCTTAAACTAAAGGCCCATGGCACAGGAAATGGTTTTAACTGGATAGAAAAATGACTAATTGACAGAAGACAACGGGTAGTAGTTGATGGGGAGGCTTCAAACTGGAAATCAGTTTTGAGTGGGGTACCACAGGGATCAGTACTGGGACCTGTATTATTCTTAATATATATCAACGATTTGGACGATGATATAACAAGCAAGGTGTTGACATTTGCGGATGATACAAAAGTGTTTAGAAGGATTAAAAGTGATGGAGATAGACAGCATTTACAAGATGATCTTGACAGGTTGATCAAATGGTCTGAAAAATGGCAAAAGTTGTTCAATTTTGGAAAATGTAAATCCCTCCACACAAGACATGTTAACGAAGATGGGGGTTCTGTACTAGGTACTACTGTAAAAGAAAAAGACTCAGGGTTAACCATTAGTGTTGATATGAAGGTTTTAGAACAATGCGGTATTGCCGCTTCAAAGGGAAATCAAATCCTTGGATTAATTAGGCAAAATATAGCATATAAGGATAACGAACTAATAATACCGCTGTGCAAAACAATAGTGAGGCCTCATTTAAAATATTAAATACAAGCGTGGAGGCCATACCGCAAGAAGGACATAGACATGCTAGAAAGAGTACAGAGGAGAGCGATTAAAATGATACCAAAACTGAGGGATCTTAGTTACGAAATACGCCTAAAGGAATGTGGTTTAACAATACTAGAGACTAGGAGATTGAGAAGAGATCAGATAGAAGTGTTTAAAATATTGAATGGTTATGAAAATATTGATAGAAGTATGTTTTCTCAGTTAAGAAAGATACAACGACTAGAGGACATGAAGTTATATTAGTAAAGGAGCAGTGTAGATTAGACGTAAGAAAGTTCTCATTCTCGTAAATTAATGGAACAGATTATCTCCTGATTGTGTTGGTGCTAGTAGCGTGAATATGTTTTAAAAATAAAATCGACACATATCTCAGAAGGGCGGGATACACGTAGATAAAAAGTATTGGACTCTCGATAAGCCATAAGGCTTCCTTGTCCACCTGCCATCTAGAGTTAATTTTCAGGATAGCAATCTTGTTAAATCTTGTTAAATCTTGTTATTAAACTGGTTCGAACCTTGCAAGGTATACATCCGTAACTCCCACACTACATATGTAGTCCATCTTTTTGTCAGCTTAGTGGGATGAGATGAGACAATCTCTTGGGCAACAAAATAGTGCCAGTCATCAGCGAGCAACACGTCGCTCGCTGCTCTTCTATCGTTTTATCATGGCCAATATAGTTGCAGGCAAACTTGCTAAGAAAACAGATACGGAATAATACCAGGGACGCAGGAGAAGGGGGTGGTCACAATTGAGATGGGAGGAATGTGGCAGAAGAAACGTGAGACGATCGGATGAGGATGGAAGATGGAAAGAAAGAGAGGGGAGAGAGAGAGGGACGGAGTGAGGGAGGGGGAGGGAGGGAGGGAGGGAGGAGAGGGAGGGAGGGAGGGAGGGGAAGGGAGGACGGAGATAGAGAGGAGACAGAGGAGATAGAGAGAGAGAGAGAGAGAGAGAGAGAGAGAGAGAGGAGAGAGAGAGAGAGAGAGAGAGAGAGAGAGAGAGAGAGAGAGAGGAGAGAGAGAGAGAGAGAGAGAGAGAGAGAGAGAGAGAGAGAGAGAGAGAGAGAGAGAGAGAGAGAGAGAGAGAGAGAGAGAGAGAGAGAGAGAGAGAGAGAGAGAGAGAGAGGGAGAGAGAGAGAGAGAGAGAGAGAGAGAGAGAGAGAGAGAGAGAGAGAGAGAGACAGACAGACAGATGGACAGACAGACAGACAGACACACACACAAACAGAGAGAGAGAGAGAGAGAGAGAGAGAGAGAGAGAGAGAGAGAGAGAGAGAGAGAGAGCGATGGAGGGAGAGAGATATATATAGAGGGAGAGAGAGAGGAGAGAGAGAGAAAGAGGAGAGAGAGAGAGAGAGAGAGAGAGAGAGAGACAGAGACAGAGACAGAGAGAGAGAGAGAGAGAGAGAGAGAGAGAGAGAGACAGAGAGACAGAGAGAGAGAGAGAGAGAGAGAGAGAGAGAGAGAGAGAGAGAGAGAGAGAGGAGGAGAGAGAGAGAGAGGAGGAGAGAGAGAGAGAGAGAGGGGGGAGAGAGCTGCTGCTATGAGAGAAGGAACAGGATGAGTGGTTCACCAATACAAGGTCCTATACCTCACCCCAGGCCCTGTACAGGGAACAAGGCGGACGAACACAAGGTTATGGCCACGATTCGTCAGTCTACGAATGCTGCCATGAAAGCAGTACTTGTCTTCCACTTGACGTGGTGACATGATTAGTTATTAAAAAGAGGTCGCCCTAACATGACTGAATGTTTGTGTCAGAGCGAAAACGTTACCCGGAATCGGCCAGAGTGGTAAATATTAGCCGGAAGTTAGCTGAATCAGTTGTATTGACAGGGGAAACCGCGCGACCGCGCCAAACATCAAAGGAATTGCTTTTAGCTCAGCGAGCCTCTGCAGTATTACCAATGGAGCTTGTTTGGAACCTGGGTGTTTTGTCTGCAATGCGAACGTTTCCCGGGTGTGATATTCAATTTGCGACCGTTTTTTCTGGATTTTAACGCCATTTGACGCCCGAAATTTTCGCCGCTTAAATTCCCGACAAGTACAATAAGTAATGAGTATCGGATGGAATGACGTTTTTGACTAGTCGAACACTTGCGATAACAGCTACGAGGATTGAAACCTCGGCAGCCATAGTTACGTTACCACCAACACGTTCTGTGCCAATGTTTTTGGGTTGTGACACCGCATCTATTCGACTTCGAGCGTAAAGATAGCAAAAGGCGGCCACTTACATTCTGGGAATACCGGATCATTAAAAGGAAAACAAGCAAATAGCCTGATTATTAAGCAGCTATGTGTCCCTAGAGCGTAATACATGCTTCAACATGACAAATGGAATGAATTCTCCCCTGCAGGCGTGCCTATGTAGCCCGCAGTAGAAAAGGTTGGGTGATGTTCATTTCGCACTGTATGCGAATACTGCATTTGTTTATTGCCAAGCATAATAATTGTTTACTATGCAGGCGCGCAACACGCATACCTGGTGCGTATGCACTTTGCTGTGATAAAATAAGCCATATCTGCTGTTCATGTTTTAAGTACATTTGTATAATAATAATAACAATAAGAAGAAGAAAAAAAAATTATGAAGAAGAGGACTATTTATTATATACAGCGCCATATCCATTAACCGGTAATGTTCGCAGCGCTGTGCATAACATTTTTTATAAGCTTTATAAGTTGATACGGGTCCAAAAAGTTAAGATAAACAGTTTATTTCATGACACCCATATGCAATATGATATGCTTTATCCAATGTGTTATTAGTTTATTGCCGTTTCTGCATGTAAGTGACCTTTCAAAAAGTCGCAGATGACCAATTACTTATGCGAACATTATTTTTACATTTTGGTATCTCCAAATTTACGCAGTGTCGCGCTATATCTACAGGCATACCTCATTAACACCCTCGACTGCGCACATAACCGAATAATTGCGACGATACAAAATATAGTCCAAAACTATGACTTTTCTAGATTCACTGGACGTGTGATAAAATATAAAATATTGTACTTTGCGGTCGCTGCAAGCGTTCTCGAAGGCTGGCGGAGTAGTACAAATATCCGAAAGCGGCCTACGCATTTTCCGATTATTTGCGCTACTTAGCCACGTTTTCGGTCGATTGATGGGTTTCGCAAAAGAACCATTTGATACATCTATTTAATTTTTTTTATATTACTTAATAAGCCATGATTGTTTTATTTTATTAATATATGCGTACATATGTGTGTGTGCTTGTGTGCTTGTGTGTTTGTGTGCTTGTGTGCTTGTGAGCTCGTGAGCTCGTGTACTTGTGTGTGCTCGTGTGTGTGTGCTCGTGTGTGTGCGCTCGTGTGTGTGCGCTCGTGTGTGTGCTCGTGTGTGTGCTCGTGTGTGTGTGTGTGCTCGTGTGCGTGTTCGTGTGCGTGCTCGTGTCCGTGCTCGTGTGCGTGCTCGTGTGCGTGCTCGTGTGCGTGCTCGTATGTGTGTGCTCGTGTGCGTGCTTTTGTGCGTGCTCGTGTGCGTGCTCGTGTGCGTGCTCGTGTGTGTGCTCGTGTCTGCTCGTGTGTTTGCTTGTGCGTGTGCTTGTGTGTGTACTTGTATGTGTGTGTGTGTGTGTGTGTGTGTGTGTGTGTGTGTGTGTGTGTGTGTGTGTGTGCTTGTGCGTGTGTGCTTCGGTGTGTGCTTGTGTGAGCTTGTGTGTGCTTGTGCGTGTTTGTGCGCATGCGCCCGGCCGCCCGCCCGCCCGGCCGCCCGCCTGCATGCGTGCAACATGAAGTGAACGAAATCCCCAAGTCCTGGAACGGCAGAACAAACACTATAATCCCTGCCGCTTCGTTAGTTTGAAAGCCCGACATTTCACCGCTGTACCACGTAAGCGTTGATTGCAGTATCAACACGGTTCCAACAGCGGTAACCACCTGGCTTATGGCTATACGGCCGTTCTTGGAAGACGCGTTGCGTGTTAGCCACGCGGGCGTAAATTATACAGTGTTGAAACAACCTCGTCGATTCATAGAACACAACATCAAAGCATACCATTGCATCATCCCTTGCTGCTGACATCACGCTAACATCAACACTCAACACGCGAGCGGCGGATGCTTTCCTACAATCAACACCGTGACGGGGAGCCTCGTGAGGAATCTGTTCCTTGTACCGTTCCCTGGTGTACCCTGGAGCGTCTCCCCACCCTCTCCCCCGCCTCCAGGTACGACCCCACGCTCCATATACGGGACAACGAGATCTGGCTGAGACTATTACTGCGGCTTCCTGGCCTAAGTACGGATTACCTATGGGAATGGTTTCCGATCATCAACGAGCGCAGATTACCTGCCGATTACCTGCAGGAATGGTGTTCGGTGATCAAACGCATAGCATACCTAGATTTAGCAGCGAAGCTATACCTTGAGAGAAACGTAATGCACAATCGTGTCACTGTTGGCACAGCTGTGTCTGCATCCTATACGTTATAAATACTATAGGATAATAGATGCGTTTACCATGAGTTAATGAACTTTCCAAGTGAAGCAACATACTTCAGAGAAAGGCACATATATATTTCTCGTATGGACAAGTACGGAATTAGTTATCCAGGAACCACATATTTTTAAGTGTGACAAACTCATATAAGATATCTGCAATGTCTGCGTAATTTTCCAAACTTAGACGGAACGAAGACTTCTTGAAATGCACCTGGTAGATTTTAGACGAGTAGGCTAGAAGGTATGTATGACATTAGTTCAGTGGGTGTTCTGTTAAAATAGGAGTTCTCAGCGAAACACTTGGTCCTCTGTGCAACTAACTATCCTGCACGGCATTATTAATTTTAGCCTGAGTCATAATTGCTAAAGGCAAGAGGAGATTAAAAAAATCATGGTTTCACTAATGATGAAAACAGAGAAGTGTGCATCACAAACAGTCCATCATTACATCGCTTCTTAAACGCTCCGTATTAATAATCAGGTAATTACAATTATCAAAACCTGTCCACGCGGTGAGACAGGTTAACAACGTTCTACTAGGCTATAAGGTGTTTTTGTAACGTACGGAATTCACCTTTTACCCAGTGAGCACAGGTATACTCAGTGCAATTTGAGGTTTTTGGTAAGTTTCTAAGGGCAAATGGAGGTTTTGGGAAAACCTCAAAGTGGGTTTTATGAGAGCCTGAAGAGGTGCAATTGGAGGTTCTTGGTGAGCCACAGCCCTACAGAATAGTCACCACGTTCAGACGCCAATGTTATTGCATAACCGTTTAACAGGGGAGAAGTGTGTTTGTTTCGAAGACCAGCACACTCCCCGCGCGCGACCAACGCCGTATGTAACAACTCTCTCGGTCTACGTCCGACCACATATCGCTTCACACCTCCACTTCGGTGGATTAAGTTGCAAGTCAGAGCAGCAAATGCTCTAGATTCCTACCGCCTCCGACTCCCCACCACCTCGCTGACTCTATCAAGTCCAGCAAACAAACACTATTCGTATATCAAGATTTTACAAGATTGCCTGCCACCCAAGGCAGAACAATCAGATCGCAAATAGGCAAGGACGCGATTGGGATATTAATATACAACCATTTATTGTCCACCTCGATTGAACTACCACCGTCGTTTGACTGGAGATTTTGTTTTATGGGGAGCTTTTGCAACAAAAAACACACATAAGAAATGTGATAGAAACGCTGTCTGACACAAAAATCCAAATTCAGAAAGTCCAACAATCCATACCATTATCAGTTACGTGTATATAACTTCTAAAGTGTTGGCTCCTTGTGACAAAAATGCGATCGAAACAATTCCTCAGCACTTTCCTCGTCTTAGATCGCTGTGAGAGTGGATCCCCGTCATATATGGACCGGGGGTCCATTTACCACGCGGTTGCATATGGACACCCGTCGTATACGGACCGGGGGTCCATCTACCACGCGGTTGTATATTATGGTCCCCCTGTAAAAATGAAACTATGTATGTGTTTTATGATTTAAAAATTATAGGCGTCGTTCACTGGTGCTTATAAACATGTACTATTCTAAATGGCAACAAATTACAAAAACAATGTTAGTAATCATAAAAGATACTGGAATGGCCATTCTTGATTTATACCATGTTTGCATAGTTTTGTTTTTTGGCTATAGCTCGTACACCGATGAACCACCTCTAACTCATTCAACACATTGAAGTCAATTCTTCACCAGTAGGGCCCATATTCCACGCCCTGGTAAATGAACGCCCGGTCCATAGACGATGAGGGTCTATTTACAACATCACGCTGTCCTGCCCGTCTGGTTTTTCTGTGGGTTTTCTTTGCGTTTATCCTACGAGGGCCATATAATGTGGGCAGGTACCTAGAGTTGATCGGATATACATAATAAAAAATTATTATTAATCTATATTAAATACGCTACACACTCCCGATACATTGGGCCGTTATGTTAAACATAATTAGTGTCGATGTTTGCATTACTACCACCAATGGGTATGTTAAACATTGATGGGAAAGACACGAGAATTGTGTGAAATATAATTATAAAAAACAACGAGAACATAAATGCTTCTGTAGTTTGGAAGAACTAGCGTGTACCGATCGATCTATTTTCTATATATGCAACATAGAAGATCATATTCTATATTGTATTCCATGTTTCACAATATTATAATAACAATAATAATACTAATAATATAATTGTAATTAAATGAGGCAAGTGGATGCGGTAGGTCTACTTGTTTTAATTTTAAATAGTTTACGGACTATCCGCCAGTGGTGCTGTATGCTAAAAGCAGGCCTACCAGTGCCACGGGTTCACACCGTGAGCATTCAACCGATGTTCCTATGTGAGTTCAGTTCAGGTCCGACAGCGGTGACATCGCCTGTTACTGCGAGCTTTACTATAAGCCATATAATTATTGCTGGTTTTTTCGGCGAATGCCCACGATCACACCAATGATTCACTTATTTTATGTCCGGATAAAAACTAAATGAGTTTCCTTTTAAACGTTTGTTCCACAAATAGCCGGCGTTACGACGCAATCTTCGTACGGAATGCGATAAACACTTGCTGTTTCATTTGGGAAAGCTGGGTGTAGACCAATAGTCGGATGATAGAGACCTTTAATAGCTACGAAAGACGCTTATTAATACAAAAAAATACATTAACAGTTATGAAGACAATAATAATTATTTAGATGAAATCAACTCGAAGTCCTTAAGATATTGAATTGTCTTTAAAATGTTGATAGAAGTTTTTGTTCTCATTCCTTAAGAAAGATTAAATTATAGAGGTCACGAAATTGAACTAGTGAATGAACGAACCGTGTAGATATATATCATAAAGTATATAATTATGTTGATTTGGCTGTGGAGCAGATATATGGTTTTGCCCCCCCCGGTAAATCCAAATTCAAGATGTGTGTAAATAAATCTGAAGGTGGGTTTTTGGTTAGCCTCAGTGGGGGGGGGGGGCAAATCGATGTTTTAGAGAGCTTCAATGTGTTTTTTTGGCGGTGCAAATCGAGATGTTTGAATGTCGCTACGAAAAACATTCAACAGCACCCTCCGTCTTTTCCGATGTCATGATCCGCCAGCGGAGTGAGTGGCGCTTAAACTCCGGCTCAGCCCACCCAATATCAATTTCGTTTCCGCGCCAGGGGTCGTAACGATCTTGTGACAGTTCTGCTGTGCGTCCTATTAACCAGGCTGTTAGACTATCAACGATGTCGATTCTCTGTCAATCTCTTCTTTCCACCTCAATGTCTCCGTTGTCACAAGATTTTATTTACGCTTTCTCGTAACATGAACTCTAAATCCTGCTTTCTGTTTCCTAATGTTTTCTATTTGATGTGCTAAAGATGTCTTCATTACCTTTGCTTTTCGACCACAATACTCGACTGAGCACTCTTAATTCTCACGAACCACATTAGTTTTCGCTGCTTCTAAGATATTTGTTATTGTTTATAGTCATTGTCCATGATTCACATCCGTATAGCAACAACAATGTTGCATGTTGGAGTATCATATTTATTTGAATTGACTACAGTTTCGGTTTTCTTTCTGTTTAGGGACACGTTTTTTCTAATTTTCTCTGATTACTAACACCTGTTGTAGATCTATTTCATTTTCAGCAGTCAGTATCATGTCATCTCCATGTCTTAAAACTACACAGCCGCATAGGTGCCGGAACAGGGGGATAAAGGGGCAGCTGCCCCTGGAATATCGCTGGGGGCCAGACATGGTTATGCCCCCAGTAAATCTGAGCCTGACTGTACGTTGCCGCGAAAACTATTCAACAGCACCCCTCAGTCATCAATCGAGAGCTGAGACAGCGGAGAAGCTGACATAACAGCGGAGCGCGGGCGAAACATTTTCAACAGCACCCCCCTCGTCTTCAGATGTCATGACCCGACAGCGGAGCGCTGTAGTTCCGAAGCTCCGGTTTTCTGTTCCCCTAATATTAATTTAATTCCCGCGTCAGAGTACACAGGTATGGTGACAGTGCAAAAGAAGACCCAATGCCTCTTTTATCTTGCGACAACAGTCAGACTGCGCGGCAGCGTAATTCCAGGCGACAGTATACGGCAAGGACCCACTATCGTATATAACCAACTATCGGGAAGTGGTTGAATACGTTCTTGGACACTGGCTGTGTGTCGTACACCTTTAGTAAACACTGCGAAACTGCACATCAGACGGCATCGCCCGAGTGACATGTTGCTGTGAACGTTGCTGTGGAAGTTCACTGACATGTTGCGGTGAACGTTGCTATGGAAGTTCACTGACATGTCAAGAAGAACTCATAGTTGGGCTACAATACAGTACAAACTGATTGGTTTTATATATATTAGTTATGTTTTTATTTATTATAAAATAAGAATAACAATTTAGGTATAATCGCGCAAGATGGAACTAGTGCAAAAAAACATAGATTGGTCATCGAAGTCGCGGTGGACAGGAATGGCTCACCATCAGCACTGTGACTATATGAAGACAGACAACGGCGTATGACTGTCAGCATAGGCATTATAACAGGCTCATTTGAAGACTGTTAGTTGCATTATGAGTTAAACCTCCATTTTTAACTTTCTTTTTTAAGAAAGTGCATGTACAACATGAACACTATTGGCTTATTCGATAATACCTGCTACGATACATCACTTTGGCATTTGACAAAAGATTATGTTATTCAATAAATTATGTATTTTTTGTAAAATTACCGTTCGCCAGGTCCGGCCAGCGGAATATTAAACGCTGGGAGGAGGATATCACGTTTCGTTTTTTGTTCCTTTTTATCTTAAAATCACGTATTATGTAAAAAGGTTAAATATGGAGTTGAAGAAAGTTATAATACAGGAAATTTGTATTTAAAAGATGGACGATGTCACAGTACAACTTTATGTATGTTGGCTCATTTTATGGCCTACTGTTGTATCCGGGAGCTCATTAGTTGTAAAAAATAATATCGCCACTCTTTTCCTAGAATCAACGTTAGAATTGTGAACTAGTTGAATAACTACTCCCCGCCTTGGCTTGTAATCCGGCGGTGAGAGGAGATCAAAGTGCCGATCAGAAACTTGACTCTTTTAACGGTCTAGTGGAAGCTTGCTTTAGCGCGTAGACGTCGTTCAAACATCCGTTTCGACTACGTCGTATTACGTAATTAATATGATCCGTTAAAATGAGCCAATGGTCACTAAAATCGCGCGTGTATTGGCTATTATTCACATGACGCTTTGTCGGTATGCGGTCACAGTCAATGAATTCAACGCGAGCATCGCGCATTCATAATTAAATATCACGACTATATTACAGACAGCTCTGTATAAGGACTAAATCCCCAAGGACAACCAATGTGAATTTCTCAATCAGACAGTAAAGGTAAAAAAGTGTAGGCCTATCATTACCTTAGCCTCGACAAAGTCAGCGCTACCTAGAAAGCAGACAATAAATAGGGAGTAATTAGCGTGTCTTATTTCAGCAAAAATACCCGTCACCTGACAGGATGCCTTGGACTCGGTAGTTGACAGTCGTGGTAGTAATATTTACCAATCTCAAAACCACAGGTCCTGCACGGGCCATGTTGAACATACAAATATAGAAACTAACATAGACGGCTAGTGAAACCCCCGCCGGTTTTTTATGCCCACACATGTGTGCAATATATGTCCTTTTTGAAATATCCTATTCATGCTAAGATTAATATCCAGCCAATAAAATATTTATACAAATTATAATACGAGTGAAAATAATAACATAAAATGTAATTTATAGACAGTAAATAAAAAGGTATAACTGACGAAACTGTTTTAAATATAAAAACAGATTAGAAAGGAACGAAAAATCAGCAAGTAGGTCCGGATGCGAGACAAACTAGACTTTAAATGGTTCTTGTTGATTAGAAACACTTTAAATTTGGTTTTCACATCTTCGTAGCTTTATGACGTAGGCTACATAAAAATAATGATTGTAATGCGTATTGCAATCACACAAGTCAAATCCTGTTTTACATAAGGTAGGCTACACACACGTGTGTGTATGCGCGCGCGCGTGCGGTGTACGTGCGTGTGCGCGCATGTCTACAATGCATGTATTGTTCGTAATGTCAATTATGCTGCAGTTTTAAACAAGCATGTAACGGTATGGCTGCCAACTACTTATCAAACTCATCCAGACAGCGCGACAGCAAGGGGACGTGACGTTGCAACGCGGTCGTTAACATTCGACACCGATAGCAGATGTCAGCACCGATAGGAACGACAGTTTCCAAAGGCAACATGGTTTGCGGAACGGTCGCGGTTATTTGAAACTATGTCGACGATGCGTTGACTGCAGACATGCCCGATTGGGTTATTTTGACTTGTTATCGATGCAATGTAAATGGTATCGGTACACTATCAAAGATAATAAATAATATCCAGCAACGATAATAACTACTTATCGTGGAATATGCAACATTGAACTGGCCCGTTTTAATGTTCACCCTGCAGTTTTAATTCCTTTTGAAGTTCTTATTTTCGAAGATATATGACCTTTTCAATGAAAACATTAAATACAAAACAACGAAAAAATGCTGTTTAGACATCTTCTACGAACACTTATTTAGTTGGTAAGTAAACTGTATATTTCTTTCACAAATTAATTATAATACAGAAACCTCTTCAATTGTTTCCAAACGCAAGATTCAATTTATGACCATTTAAGACTTAATCAAACTTCGCACATCCATGTTCACGATTGTTTTGTCTAGCTGCCCTAATTAGCATCGGATGCTAAGCCAAAGACGAAAACATCTACAAGTATACGCCCCACTTCTGTTCAACCAGCTGTCCATAACGATCGCCAACAAGCACTCTATGCTGGTGACTTCGCCGGTTCACTCGTATGGTTCAATCCATTTGTGGTGCTGTAGTCTGATTCATGGTCTCCTCCAGATAGCGTCGTCTAGAACCGTGGTTCTAGTCACCTCCTCTCGGTATTTGAGCCACGGCACTAAGTGCAACCCGAAGCCAGTAAACCTGATTTGTTTTTGCCAACGTGACTCGACGGAACGCATCTTGTCACTGATAAGCATCTGAATAAAACACAGAATTACACGTTGTTAAATGTTGACATACAGTTAATGGTTCGCGTTGCAGATAACTACATTAATTTTGTATCAGGTAATACTAGCAAATCTATTGATAAATCGTTCGCGGAATAACTGTGGAAACGGGGCTGTTCAATCGAACTAGATGTATAGATGTAAATCATGGACACTGACTATAAACAACCAGAAAGGACCATATAGAAGCAACGGAAATTAATGTTGTTCATGAGAATTAAGTTCAACGAGTGTCGTTAGCAAAAAAGAAAGGTTTGAGTTCATGGACTATGTTGAAACTGCATTATATTTTAAAAACACCTAAAAATTTGCAGTTGCCCCGTTTTGCTTAGGGGAATTTTACACAGCATGCAATAACGAACACCGTGTGACCTACGAAGTCCACGCGAAGTCGAATGTAAGGCCGATCGACAGAATCCTGCCTCCGCCCTCACAACATAGACATAACAACGTTAGGCGGCATACTTAATTCTTATGATGTTATCGCAAAACTTTATTACGAATCGAATAATCGTAATGTTATTGCACGAAGAATAATAAAACATGGGAGCATGAAGATTAAAGCAATGAAGTCACCCTTAAGACGGCCAAATCAAAAAACAAAACAAATATAATTATACGGCCTATAAATCTTGCTTGTTGTGTTTTAATTTTGTTAATTATATTTCTTTTCTTTTTTGGCTGTCTTAAGGATGACTCCATTGCTTTAATCTTCATGCTCCCATGTTTTGTTATTCTTCGTGCAATAACATTGCGATGATTCGATTCATAATAAAGTTTTGCGATAACATCATAAGAATTAAGTATGCCGCCTAACGTTGTTATGTCTATGTTGCGAGGGCGTAGGCAGGATTTTGTGTGAGAAAGTTAGAATATACAGTAACTATAGGACACACTGAAGGAAAAGAGGCAGAGGACGCTAGAGAATTATATATACACACATATATATATATATATATACATACATACATATATATATATATATATATAGGTATATGTATATGTACACAAACGACCGTGCGGTTTAGAGGGACATGTGTTGGGAACTCTGGCACTGACAGAGACATGAGAAAGACCACAATGAGCACTCCAGAGTCAATTGCAGAAGGTCGAACCGAGCGATAGTTGGAGTATTGTCAACATACAATTAATACTCTCAAAAAGGGAACAGACAGAGTGATATGGTCCCTAATCACCGTGGTGTCCAGGCATCCAACAAGGGTCTCATGATAAGAAGAATGATTGAAACAGGAATATATGCAACCGTTAGGTCTAGGGCCTTGGCTTACAATAGCATTGCCGTTGGAAAAAACAACTTGGCTTTATACTGCCTACCCCGGTTATAACTCCAATAAAAATCCATTTCACGATTGCAAAGGGGTAGTTTTGCGAAATCGATTTAAGTACTGTACCAAAAGTGTGTAGTCGGTTTACTGGTGGTACCGATCCTAAGGTTATCAGTTCAATTTTGCAGCTTGTAAATATTGATAAGAACTCTACAACACGGGGTTCCGCGGTCTGTAATTATGGCGTTGTCACGCACGGTGTTCACCGAATGCGGGCGTCCGAGCGCCATTATAAACCAATGCGGCACAAACCCGATACACCGCTGTGCAGCGTTCTGCAAGCGCGTTCAAGCACCGAGGCGGATGCACGAAATTTTGGTGGGACGAAGCGGCGTCTGTGCACCTTTGATGTCGCCGCCCGCCGTGGCGCATTGTCCCCGTCGTGAAAAGACGTGACCCACTTCGCGGAGGCAACGTAAACAAAACCCGTAATTACGCGTCTTACGCGACGAGGGCCTTGCGCGCAGGTCACCCCCGCCTCCTGCCCGCTGCTGTCCGGTCCCAGCCCGGCCGCGATAACGTCGGGCGTCGAGTCTTGAAGGAGGTGGCTACGGGGGGCGGGGACGACGGAGAAAACTGCTCAAAAATAACGGCATGCGTGTGTACGCGCGCGCCGATCTGTCGGACAGAGGCAGTCGCGCGTAAACCGTCACCGCACCGCGGCGCCGTCGCTTGTGGGCGGGGATTCCCTGCCGCACCACGTGACCCGCTCGCTGCGTTTGATGTTCGCCGCGGCGCACACACGCGCGCGTCGCACCGTCGCACACACGAGCACAACACACACACATAAACGAGCCGGCGGCCGACCGAAGTGGAGAGAAGGAATGGGGCGCTCGCTGTCCCGACGTTGCCGCCGACTTGTACGACTATGAGCGGGAGACGGAATGATCCCTCAACGGTGGCACGATGCTACTAGGCCCAGCAGTCCTCTTGTTAACGCTCCTACCGCTCATTATGGTAGCATCGGGCGCCAACCGCGAGCGGGCGATCTTGGAAATAGTGCTGTATGAACGCAACGCTCACGGCGAATACGAGACGAAGGTCCAATACGAATTACGGGGATTATTTTCGCCCGCCGGGGCTAAGACAAGCGCCGAAGGACAGATTCTACAGGTAGGTGCCACCCAGTCGAGTCGAGATCGCTCGGTCGGCGTCGAACGGCAGACCGCAGCTCGGTCCCTTTAAGTCGGCCGCCTACCGCCGAAACAAGGCCAGTCGCGATAACGGCTGGCTAGGACCACGCAACGGCTTCGTACACCACTTAATCAAGTTGTAGCGAAGTAATAGCGGGCCTAGTTCACAGCCAGCCGACTAGTCGTTGTTATTTACCCGACGCGATAGCCACCCGACTTATGTCGTTATGATATTCGTTTTTTTGGGTATGACATACTTTATAACTTATCAAACTACAACGTCTTAGCGCACCCGGTGCCTTTCTTGTACCCGGGTTGCCAGTCATTTTTCATGCACTGTACCAATAAGTTCAACACCATTCACTTTGCACAAACACTAGTATTGTTACAAGATTAAATTACTGTAGCACATTAATTTTAGTGATTAATATTTCATCCTGTACGAGGGGAAAAAGTCATTCAATGAATTTTTAAGTAGTTTTTTTGTTGTATAAAATTTAACTACTTATCAACACGCCTGTATCTCCAATGCTTTCCACCGGTGCATAGAGGTTATAGAGTATAAATATTCCTACTTCTGGGCAAAAAGACAGCACAATTAAAACACATTAAAAGATAATAACTTCAATTTTTTTACCCAAAAAATCAACATATATTAGAAGCTAGCAAAGAAGGTGCAAAAACACATTAAAAAGTTTATTAAATTGTAGTACGTCTAATTATCTTTAGTGCAATTCCATTTGGCAGATGTCGTATAAGCTGATTACATCTTCATCAAGACATAACTGCCAGACACGTGAATACTGATCCCATCTCCTGGGTCATGCGTTGTCTCACTATCGCATATGTCACCAAAGTTGCCTCAGGGAAATGCTCTGACAGCTTTATTAATTTAAATTTTACATAGTATTTGACAGAATATTTAGCTATTTCCTGCCATGTCGTGGAGAGATCCATTCGATGGTGATCATAAATAGCAAGACTAAGATTTTGACTTTATTTTGTAAAAAGTTATTGATTATGTTTTTACTTAATTCCAAGAAAAAATCGTCATGAGGTGGTGACTGCTCTAATGTATGCATTGCAGGTATATGACTGAGTGATTGGCCAACTGTTCACAATATTCTAAAGTAGAGAGATTTCTGTGTTAAAGCTTGGAACTCTAAGTTTCATCAACTTAAAGAGCATGCCTTAAGCTCTACATCATGTCACTCTATGCTTTTTGTTATATTATTATATTAATATGAAAATAAATGTTAACGTAAAGTTCTGTCGTGGTATAAGAAAGCATTACTTCACATATATTATAAATAACAGTTGACAAGCTGTTACTAACAAACCAGAAGTATTTTGATGTGTTAATTTTAATATATTCCCTCACTTTTTGTTCAAATTTCTGGTTTTGACCGATGGTTCATAATTATAATGTGCACAGAACATAATATTCAAACATTTATTACATGTTGATTGTTGATATAAAATGTTGATATAAAAGTAAATATAAAATCAGACTTGTACATCAATTTTTTAAAGAATATATGTCACACAATAAAGGAGTGGCACTGACAGAGGGTATCCGGTACAGGTATTTGGGTACCGGATACCCATTTTGAGAAAGCCAACCAGGCAGAAATTTTTTAGGCAGCTTTATTCCAGGTCAATGGTCAAAATAAGGCAAACTAAATTTTAGAAAAAAATGACATGCCCATTAATTTTTATAAGCTGCATATCATGTTCATTGAATCAAGGAGATATTTAATTGAATCAAGGAAATATGCAGCCCCAAAAATCTAGAGGAAATGAGCGATTCAATCTTGTTCTTCTAGTCAATTTTTTATGATACCAAGTATTTCAGTATCCAGTATGAAAGATTGCATTTTAAATGCAGTATGCAATGTAACTGTTAAAATAAGAGTAAAACTTTTAACGTTAATGTTTCAGCATCATTATACTGATAAAGCCGATTCATTCTATTATCGACTTTACCAATACATTTTACTGATGAAAAAGATCTCAAAATGTTTTCCAATTCCGAATATTTTGAATCCCTTCAAAATAGTATTAACATGTATTTGGTTAATTTCGACTTTTTCTGGCAAATGTCACAAACACGCAATACCGAACACCGCTACGTTATTTAGTCGCGCTGTGACAGGTGGCATTCCTCGATCTTGTACCGTTTAGAAGGTCCTCACCCGGCTCATTCTAAGTACTCTTGTTGGTTCATGGCGGGTCGCACGTAGGTGACAGTGCTTTGTAAGTCGCACGTTTTTCTGCATTGTCGTGAATGAATACTCACTGCCGCGTTGTATACAAACTAAGTGAAATGGGAAATTTTACAAAAAAACATTTCCATTTTGTAACCGCCGAAGCGTCATAATGGTTTCTCGGGTCTCGGCCACTTCATTACGTGGTGGCCTATTTCAACATTTGCTTTGATGTTTTTGCATGCCGGAATAAGGTGCAGTGTTATACCGTTGATATATTATCTGGTTATTGTGTTTATTTTGGCCTTTTGACCTGACCTCCAAGGTGACTGGAAATTGATTGGTAGTATTTATTAGTTGAAATTTACTTTAACTAGGATGGAAAGGATATTATGCAGTGTCTTTTTTATAAAGCGCACAATTGTTTTGTTAAAATGTCACAGTTTTACTTGATTTATTTTTCTGCTAGTACAGATGTTTATTTTATTATTTTTACATTGTAAGGGATATTGAGTAGAGTGATGCTATAATTAAATCATTCAGAAAAAAAGGTGGTGCACTTTACTTTTTCAGTGTTTATTTTTATGGTCATTTGATACATATATGCATGCATGCACACACACTCAACAATAAATAAATTATAAAAAATATGTGGTCATAAAATTACACTATTAACATTTTACATTTGTTGTACCCTTACTTTTGCTCTTAAGACAAACCCGCAATGTGACAGGATAGATTAAGAGATAAATACATATGATAAAAGATACACCCAGGAAAACAATCTCAAGTCACAAGCACTAAATACGTTTTGTATTTTTTCCACAAAGTTTGAAACAAAATACTAGAGTAGTGGCCTACTCTTACTGCTATGGTATTGTTTATCTCATAACTAAAATATTTCTCAGTGTATCAACATTTTCTCGAGCCCTTGCAGACATTCAATACTGCACGGCATTGATAAACGCAGGCGCCAAGGCATTTAAAAAGGGTGTTTCATTTGCGATTGCGGAAATATTTTGTTTATTGAATGCATAATAGCAAATTAATCCTAGTCTGTGGCACGGTAAACTTCTTGACATCTCGAATGATTGATTCGGCAGCAATCTATTCTGTTTAAATGCTGCCTTTAATCTTTCTGCCTCTTGTTATGACTTATTTATGCAGTAAGGTAAACAGTCAGAGAGTGTGTGTAACTAAACCTCAGCATACTGCCCCCTAGTCACAGATGCACAGTGTCTGCCTGTCAGGCTACTTTGAGCAAAGTCAGGTGGCAATTTCGGGCAGATTCTCTATTAAATTACTCTAGTTGACTTTTAGTTTTAGCAATTGTTTTCCAGTGCAGATGTAGTAGACACATTGAATGAATTCAGTGTTGGAAGATTTGAAATGAACTCTGATAGGTCAAGTTGTTATCACACTGAATGGGTGGACGTTGGTTCAGAATTTGAAAAGGAAGTATTTTATATACAGATTTGTAATGTAAACATTAACAAAAATGTGCAGTGCAACAACAAATGTAAAGTTAAGGTAATTAAAATTGTAATAATATAAACCGTAAGTTGTTTTCCTGACTCAAAACAAACATTTAGGGGTAACATGTAATTTTGAGGACATATCTGCACAGTGCCGTATCTACATGAACTGCGACCATTGCGAGCATTTAGTAAAGTTGTACTAGCTAGGTATTCTAGGATAAGTTTTTACTCCTTTTTAGGGGTAAAGAGAACGTTATTGAGAAAGGAAGAACTTTTGAAAAAAAAATTTGTAGAGGAGAAACAACATGCAGAAGGTGAACTGGGGACGAGGAGAAAGAAACTATTTAGTAGGATATGTTTGATTTTGGCCTGTCATGGTAATTGCTTTTGGAAAGATGCACAGGTGATATGCCACTCAATTATCGTGAGTCAAAGTTTCTTGAACCCGTTTGTTACAAAAGTAGGACATATGTAACAACATTTAGCGGTGATATTGGGGAATAATGAAGTAGCATTCTAAGAGAAGAAATGATCAAAGAGGTTATGTCTAAGAATGTCTGATGTTAAAGACAGCCACAGATGATAGTGCCTTCATTCCTGCTCGTTGCAAACTTGACATGACATGATAATTACTTAGTCGCTGCAGTTTATAATCTTTGCCAAGGTCTTGAAAGGCAACCTAAGATCCATGCGTTCAGATTTCTTCTCGCACGGCTAAATATATACAGCACTTGACTAGTCTTCAGATGAATTACACATTTTGGGTTCTACGGCGTCGCTGTGCATTCGGAGTAGCCCCGTGTTCAAAGTAGTGGCCGATTTTTCACCGGTGCGATTTGTTTGGCTTGTGTAAATGACACCTGGGAATGTTTGCATGGTAAAGCTATCGATTGATCCGACAAACAATAAGGGATTCCTTATTGATCTATTTGTTGCCGGGTCCCATGGTCTTTGTTAATGGCGACAGGCCACTGTTAAGTACAGCCTATTATTGCCGCATACAGTCAGACAATGAGTCGTCATCATATGAAGTACCGCGCCAGATTGTGCAGATATAGGCGGCATAATAAACATATTCATCTACGTTGTTGTGCGAACTTCAACAAGGTTCTGTTGCAGTAATGATTTAGACCTGACAATACCCAGAGTATCCGTTGCCCGTGGTTTGTGAGTCGGAACAGTTGTACAGGACATAAATTGCCTCACTGGTTGCATTTGTACGCAGCTAATGACGTGCACCAGCGGACCGGTACATATGCGTTACTGTCAATTGTTATTTCTGCATGGCGAACGTTTATGTTAATTTGCCAAAATGTCACCGTAATTATCAATGTGACACAGAGCAGAGTAGTCTCTGTAAAGGTAATAGGTTAGAATAATCATTATTGGTACATTTCGCAGTTAGTCGTCTTATACTGGAAAGATCTATTGTGGTATGGTATCGGTCAAGCAGAGTAAGAGATCTCTAATATATGACAATGAAAATATCGGCATAAGTAAATCACAGTCATGAGATAATTTTCAAGAAATATGTCATCTTTTGTGCTGAAATGTATAGCCACTAACTTTTCTTAATTTGTTGAGTATTCTGGGTTTTTTTCTCCATCATTTCTTTATAAACTTTGTTTCTGCTTTCTGTCTAGCCCACATCCATAGTGTCTTCTATCTAGGTTAGTTTTTTTAATTGGTACAATCAGCACTGTTGGTACGTAGTATGAAATTATCTAATTTACATGAAAAACCACTCAGTGGTAATAATGATATAGAAAAATTTCAATTTATTGCTTTGCTGCATAACAATAGACGATGTCTGTTTGTTGTGAAGAGACAGATTGACTTATGCATGGCAATTGAGTTGAAAAACTGATAAAACCAACAAACTGTTGAAAAGACTGGGGAGACTTCTATTATTGCAGTAATTAAATGCAGAGTTAAATTAAAAAAGTGTAAAGTCCTGTAAAATACCACATAAATCAACAGTACTTGTAACCACGGAGACTAGATTTTTATGAACTTCAACTGACCACCTGGTCCTAGATGTATATCAGCAAAGCAGACTAAATTGTTAAGACCTGTGGATGCCCATTGCTTTGGGAATTAGAACCTGTTAAACACAATTTTGGTTTGGTTTTGTGGAATGTGTCATTATATAATCAAAATGTATCTCCACTTTTTTTAGCTATTTCGAGGATTTGAATATCTTATTAGAGTTATTATTTGCGATAAATACATTATTAAAAATTAATATTGTAAATTTGAACAGTTTTTTTGGTGTTTGTCTTTGGAGAAACATTGTCGTTTCAGCTGCAAATATCAGCTGGAAAAACAAAAAGGACATCGCCACTTTGGAGGAAGCTGCTGTTTTTCGTCAGCTCCAGGACACGTATTTCTAATATCCAAGATCAACGGAAATTGCCACTCCGACTTTGACAGCTGCAAAAAATGTATTGAACAAATGAAAGGAAAGCCGATCCACTGGAGAATAGAATGACATCTCTTGCATGTCACGAGATGTACTGTCTGATATTAAATAAAAAATACCCGATAATGAAACGTGTTCTAGCGAGGAACTGTAGATGCCATGACAATTTCTACATCGGTTTATATTCATCTATAACGAATATATGTCAGTGTTGTTTGATATATAAATAATAATACATTACAAAGATTTGATGTTGCAGATAAAAAAGGGTCCTGTCTATATTCAACAGGAGGTGTAGAGAAATCAAAGGAGTTTTAATTATAATGTCATGGGTCACCATATTGGAGTCTTGACAGCCTTTCAGCTGATTTAATTGAGCAGAACAACGCTCTGGTTGGATTATCAACTGGATTATTTTACCAGATCAAAGGAATCATGTTTATCTGTTGCTACTCTTCACCTCTCCTGTCTGCTTATCCAGATCAAAGCGAATGTTTAGATCCGTTTGAGCAAATCATTATGTTGACCTTCTAACCAGTCTGACATTCTACATCTGAAGTGTCGAAGTGCAACTGCCGCTCCCAATTTATCTGGTGGGTGGAAATAAAGTTGCATAAATAAAGTAAGGGAAATAAAGTAACATTTTTGCCTAGGAAAAGTCGTGATGCTGTTTTGTTGATGATGAAACATGCCAAAGAAACTCTGGTGCATTGTTGCACATATTCACTGATACTTGAGCACAACAGAGTTCAATGCACGATTAAGGTAATGAAGAAGCTTAATCAAATTTATGAAAAATGTTGTTTCATTTCATTTTTATAAATTGTTGTGATTACCCCGGGGGTAAGAGACTAAGCGTCCGGCTGTGTTTAATATTATATATATATATATATATATATATTATATCCTAACTACAAAGAACTATATATACATTTAACATTGTGACTTTCCTGTGACTTTCTCCCAAGACTTTTCCTGTGACTTTATTTCCTACATTCATTTACTCTCCTCACTCCAGTGATGATTTCAAATCATCATGTTATTTTAATCTGTCTTTTTACTATTTATATTTTGCCATCCTGCATGGTATTTTCCTGGATTTTGTTTCCCGATTGAAAGATTTAAACGATTGTTACATATAAAGCAACGATCACCAGGAACAGAGAAGACAATGGCTTATCGGCACCGTGTTTTATCTAGATGTATCGTCTGTCCTTATCTGATATCTGTCAATTTTTAAGCATCATCACTGCTAGCGATCGACACAATCAAGGTATAGTTTCTTTCGTGTAATGATGTATCTCAACAATCTGTTTTATGCCATGTCCTTCTTCAGTTGTACGTTCTTGAGACCAGTCTATCTCCACTAATTTATAATTATGTTACTACAATATAAATTGTCTGTGTCTCCTCTCTAGGCCATGTTTGGTATATTATGGTCTATGTAATTTTCTGTTCTCGTTTAAGGTTGAAGAAATCCATAAGGTTGAAGAAATCCATGATGTAGTCTATGACTGGTTCTTCTATTAATATTACTTTATATTTTGTTCCGTTTCTTGTAAATGTCCTGAGTTCCATCTAATCTGACCAGAAGTGTTCTTGTTGACTGTATTATATGATGTTTATGATATATAAACAATTACGAATTATGACATTTCATTCAATTTTATCAACTATTTACCAAGGTCAAAATTATTGTGCGTAATAAGTGACCTTGTGCTTGAGTCAATATGAACTACTTAGCAAGATAAAGGTGATAGGAGTGAGTTTATTTGCGCCAGTCAAATTGTCTGGATAGGATAGTCGGTGAGATCAAAGCATCTGTCCAGTTGTGTTTGACCTGTTCAGAGCGTTTAAATAGACCTCTTAACAAGATCAAACTGTTGGTCTGACCAGATCGCCTGTGTGTATGAGTCAAAGAATTCGCAGGGACCACCGCAGACTTTGCGTGGATGGTTGTCGCTAAACAATAGCCAGTCCCCTGGCGCACGGCAATCACGAGATGTCTTTGCGCCATACACGGCCCATTCCCATTCACAAGTTAGTTAGTCTGGAAGTTTGCCATCAATAAACCTGCAGTCTTCTTGGCACTACAGTTTGATTTGCGTGCAATTTATCGCCGGAACGTTGTAAACTCTAAACACAGGCTTTCATGAAAAGAACTCGAAGCAATGAACCTACGAATCGACGCGACGCGGCGGTGGTGTAGCCAGTCCGACTGACGCTGCCACTGTGTGTTAAACTTGCTGTGGGTAATTTGTTGGGCAAAGACAGCCATAGGTTGTCTATTGAAAGGGGCCTAATCAAAGCATGCCAGTCCTTCTCACCTGACTTGATGATTGTTTATTGAAGGCGGAGTCCCACTTTGATGTCCTGGTCTTCCGTAATCCCCCCTCCCTCCCTCCCCTAAAAATGTGCTGGGATGCACGGCTGTTGTGCCAGTAAGTGTTTCCTCATGTTTTGAAAAGGAAAGATTTAACAAATTGTGACATCAGCCATTAGGGTTCTGAATGTGAACAAAAGTCAGGGCATAATGTCTCTGAGGAGTGGGGTGGGGGTCAGTATAAAAAATAATGTGTATATGATATATATATATTATAATCTGCACTTGTAATGTACTCTTTTTATATATCCAATTATGCAGTGATTGATTATATTATGTAGCGTTTGTGATTGTCCGTAATCCATTCACTTGAATTAAACTGTGTTGTTTGATTTTTCAGTTGTTTTTTTAGATGAAAGTGTGACTAAGATAGACATAACTAGGCCGTGTATAAAATGATTAATGATACAAAATGCCTATGAATTGAAATAATTAGTATGTACACATGTATGAGGTCTTTGTTCTCAAAGATTTGTGTCTGGTAAAAAGAAATGACCACATAAAAGCAGTGTTAATTAGGTGAAGTGGTGAACCACAGGTGTAAAAAAAAACAACAACCAAATACTTATGTAATATATCCAGTCTATTTTGGTTAATCAACAGTCAAGTGTAAATTAAAACCAACCTCCATCATTAGTTTACTTGTGTCATAATATTGTGTAGATTATTTAACCTGTCAAGTTTGTGGGATTGCATTTCACACACTATTTAACCAAATGATACTCTTTACTGATCAACTAAACAGTTAATCTGTGCAAACATTTAGAATGATTGCATATTCAGTATTCGTAATACCTCCCGAATATCGATGTTGTTTCCTGTTAGTTTCAAAGGGAATTTAAGTTTTATTAATTTTTTCAAACAAGTCCATATCATTTGTGTTACATTGATATTACTAGTCTATGTTTGTCACAAGATACACCATCTCATAAATTTAACAAAATAGGTTAATAGCTGTTGTTGGTAAAATAGAAAGTACTTCAGATATTATGTCTATATAAATAAAGACACAGATGTCAATTTTAAGTGACAGTACAGGACACCATGTTTTCTTCACAAAACATCTTAAAAATGAAGTAGTTTTACTCTATAGACTAGTATTGTGTGTGCACTTTTGCCTACAAAGAAATGGATCTGTTTCTGGGCCCAGGAACATTTTTGTTTTTAAATGCACTAATTCAGGCCGAGAAATATTCTTTAAGAAATCTGGGATAACAAACCCACATGTAATAGGGTGAATTGAATTCCGTGTTGAGTGTTTCAGGTTTCTGCTCTGTACATGGTATGCTTGTCACTAGGGCAAACTCCTCCGGTGATTTGTGTAACAACTCAATCAGGTTTTATTGATGCTTGCTCTGGACACCAGGGGAAAAATCCCTGTGCAAGTTGGGACAGCTGGTTCCACTAAACCCCCCACAGAAATTGAAGCATTTATAACATTGGTGGTGACAAGCTTGAAATGGGATATGACCAATCATGGAGGTTGATTTTTATTCTCTCGGTGGCCTAGGCACAGAGCTGGTAATAGAAGGACATTTGAAAGGATCTGCTCCGCTTTAAAAACTCCCCATTGGAAAGTGGATGAGAACCACCCAGTAGAAAATGTAAGCTGGAGGTTGTTTAGTCGATTAATAACGTTCATTTGTCATAGACATTGAGATTGCTGTGGTATGGGGGGACCAGTTCAAAAGTTATGTGAATCGTGGTATCATAATTTTTGGAAATTTTAATGTGATTAAATGCACATTAATACAAAGTATCAGAAGCTGATGTAATAGTATTTTTCCTATTTGAAATCAGTACTAAGTTATGACTTGGTTTAAAAAAATAAACTGTGTACTTTAAAAGTGACCCGCAGTGGTGTTTTCGTAAAGTATAAAAAAAAAATTAAACAAAAATAACTTTGAAAATGCTCTCTGTCATTTGTTTGCCTAATCCAGTCGGATTGAGCAACTAAACATTTGCACAGGTGTTGTAACCTGCAAACATGTCTTTGCCCCGTTAAGAAATGTCTTTTTAGGGAGCAAACAATTCTTAAAAGGATGCACCATTTTAAAATTTATACATTGTTAGCATGACATGAACCTTGAAGTAAAATATCTGACCCCTCCCCCCTGTTGAGAGGGATGAAAAAACTAAGTGAACACATTTAGTTGTATGACTAAAACCAGTTGCATACAGTTCCTTCGTTGTGATTGGACATAGGTTTCCATTGTGTTCCCATCATTTGATTGAGCTTCTCTTTGAAGCCACTATCGACAGGATCCACGACAGTGGCATCACAATGGTATCACAATGGTATCACAATGGTATCACGATGGTATCACGATGATATCACGATGGTATCACAATGGTATCACAATGGTATCACAATGATATCACGATGGTATCACAATGGTATCACAATATCACGATGGTATCACAATGGTATCACAATGATATCACGATGGTATCACAATGGTATCACAATGGTATCACAATGGTATCACAATGGTATCACAATGGTATCACAATGGTATCACGATGATATCACGATGGTATCACAATGGTATCCAGGTTGGGTCAGTGGTGAAAAAACTTCCGATTCTTTGTTGAAATTGACTATTGTGTCATGAATGATAGACGTGGTATGGTGTTTGTCGAGCAGATCAAAGCATGTGTCCACTATCAGCTTCCAGGGGGCGATAGCGAATATTCATCAGGGTTGTGCGGCCAATGATATCAACTTGTTACCCAGATTAAACAGCAATTCAGACCTCTCTGTGTTTACTGTGTGAAGTTATTAATTCTGTGTAGCGAATTTGTGGATATTAATAACCATCGAACCACTATATGTATATGTCAAGCTGTAGTATTGTTAGTTGTCAGGTTCATGCTTGACTGTACATCCAGTTTGATATATTATGATGTATATATAACTTACTAAAATGACAAAGATGGCAAAATGCTATGTAATAGTAACAGTGATCATAATTTTAATTATATTACAGTACTTAATATTAAATGATATTTTATTGCATGAAAGTTAATTTAGTATATGATCATGCATGAAGAAAACCTGCATTTAAAAAACCTTCTGTGTGTTGACAGTAATTATTTAAACATGCTTCTTTTTTGCAATGTAGAAGGTTGATATATTCTCCTGATTCTCCGCAGATCAATGATTGGAGTCAATGTTTGGCTACGTGATTGCGTTGGTGTCGTTGATTTTCACAGTTGAGAAACGTTACCAATTGACAGATTCACCACATTTTCTTGGGTTATTTCAAAATATGGAAAGTAAACTATTGCATTTGACACCTCCCCAACTGTCCCTTTTATCACTCGCACAAATATTGAAGTAAAAAAGTGCTTTGATCTACCAGCCGTGGATTTAAAGATATCCTAACTGCAAACTGTCTGAGACTGGCAGGCAAACATAATTGATTAAGTGTCCACGTCGTTTCGATTTCAACAAACGATGACATTGCTTTGCTAGAAAGTTATTCTGTGAAGTGCATTGGAGTGTCTATTGTGTTGTACAACTCTACGCGAGTTTCTGTGTTAATGCTGTCTGTTGCTGATTTATTCCAAGGCACTTTGTAAGTCGATTATATGGCTGAGGTACAAAAACGCATACCGTATAACACCTAATAGAAGAGCATACTCATAATAAAAGTACACCTGTGTGTGAACACTGCATCTTTTATAAATATATTGCATAATTTTTAATAATAATTTATGTTCACATTTTGGGTGGATTCTTGGAAGTGTTTTAAATTTTAATCCTAGCATTGTTTAAAATATATAATTCTACCATATAAATTTATACTGTTTACATTTTAACTAAATATATCATATACTATGCAGTTTTATTTAAAGCATCTGATAGCATTTAATTTCTGTTTTTTTTTTATACAAAATTCACCCATTCTCGTCATGATGTGGATGTAATGAATTCCTTTTAATAATAATAATATTATTATTAAAATTGAAACTGTTAAATGTAAAGTTGATTTTTTAATATTGCCTGCAAGATCCCAACAAAATTAATTAAACCAATGACTGCTTTTAAGAAATGGTGTTATTCTGAATCCATATATATATATATATACATACATATATATATATACATTATTGATATTTATTATATTATTATGCATTTAATGGGAAATGAGTACTGTGGCCAAAAAGGAAGAGGAACAGAAAGTCCCTAAAGGGTAACGGCTCCTTGAATTTACATTTCCCATAATTCATGAGAGCCTGTAAGTTGCCCCAACTAGTGGAAATAGGACACTAAGTTGACTAGTAATTATTTGTCACTTAAAATTAGAATCAACACCTTCCTTCTGGTAGAAGTCAGCCATTAAATTGGCCCACCCCGTGGGGCAAACATTGATAATAAAATTACCAGCCACTAGGTTAGACATAACCCCCCTCATTGGGTGCAAGGCCTGGGGGGTGTTAGGTATTACCCCAATGTAGTGTAGGATAGATTGGGTGGTCATATCCAGGAGCAAGTTCTGAGGTGCTAATTAGTGACCTTTTGATTAAGACTTGTGCAGATTAAGCTTGGCTGTCAGTTTAGTTGCTTTATGCCAACTCTTCTTATCCAGCTTATTGTAGGCTTTGGGTTGGTTGGGCAGTTAGAGAGGGTTAATAAAATCTTAACCATTTGATGCTACAATCAACAGTATCACGCCAGAAGTTTAAACATAATTTATTTTCAAAGTGGGATATTCTAGTGAAATCTTACAGTTCCCGGCGGCTGCCATATTGAGACACGCCTGTGGGTGTCACATTAAATATTTACAAACTGGGCATATTTTGTAACAATGTTCTGGCTTGTTCATGAAATATTGATTATAACACCATAGCTGTACAGTGATTTGAACAGGTTTCTATTTATATCATTTTTATCTTCTCTGACAAATTGCTATCCACAAAAGTAGAGTTAACTGCTATTTTTATTATGTCTATATGCCTTGGATATCTGTAGAATTTCAATGAATTGCTGTTTATTTTATATTTGTTAGCTGCAGGGTACAAACCACTATTTACTCTTTAACCTGAACCCTTGCTAACAATCAGTGCAAATTTACAATTTAGATTTATTAAAATGTGTAATCTTATCGCAGACGTGCAAGATAGTCTAATCAAATCCAGCAGTTCATTTCTGTTAAATCAACCAGTACGATGCTGAGTTTTATTTCTTGTCGAAATAATGTCTTTCACAGGTGGAATATGTGGGATTGTGTTGGGTACCGAGCGACTAGTAAGAATTTTAGTCTACGTTGCTGTCAGTTAGAAGTGCCCGTTTACCAGTTCATAAAATATTAGTTCATGCGGCAATACACCCTGAAAGGGGAGCAACTCAAAACCATTGCTACTTAAGGGATGATGTCAAAACAATGCTGTATAATTGTACAAAACCCATTCCATGTGAAACTTTAAATTACCATACATCGATCTGTGAGTAACTTCATATTCGTTAAGTGATACTGGTATTCCAGCCAAGACAAAATTTTTATTCAGTGCCATTTTGAACCACTAGGAGTAATGCCTCTTATCTAGACATATACACAGATGCCGGAAGATGAAGTCACAAAGTATTTATACACGTCATTTGTTACATTATAAATATAAGCCATTTAATGTAAAAAAATGACATAAAACATCCCCAATTAATAGGCAGACCGTGTGCACAATTATGTTGTGAACAATCAGTTATCATATGTCCGGTACAAACCATAAAACCATTGGAAACCCTTAACCATGGTGGGGAATTTCGTAAAATATAGGCATTTCTTTTCTCTGAGGAGTTGTAAATGAACCCCTGAAAGTGGGGCACCTGAGATACAAACTGTCTCGGAGGAAAAGTTTAACATACGCAAGCACACATGCACGCACACACATGCATCAGTGTTTTGGAATCGTCCCTTAATAATCATGAATGCAGAAATAAAATGCTGATCTGTCCCTGGGTAATACACACAATGCCCTCTCTGTCACGGCATGTGTCATCCATGTGAAATTGTATCACGACAAAAACATCTCCAATAAATACTCTCAGTATGCCGTGTTCACCTCGAGACCTTGAGGATTAAATTGTAGCAATTGTTCAGTTGTAACTGCAGTTGCAAGAATGTTCCGTAAAAAGCGTGTATTTTGGTACTGATTTAGCTTCTTTTTAGGTGACATGACAGGAAGTACTTACTCTACTGAAGGCTGATATGGGTGACAGAGGCTAGGCAAATATTTGACAAGTTCCTAATTGTCTGGACCACCTGCAGAGGTCATTAGCAGCAGCTGTGTAAAGGATACTAATTAGTGATAGACAGATGTCAATCAATGGACTGTGGCTACTGGCTACTTAACTTTGACCTACATTATGCCAGTTTTCACATTCTAGTCTGTGATAAATATGCAATGCACTTTGCACTGTAAGGTATTTTATACAAGTGTATGAAAATCTTGCTAATATCTAAAATGTAAAATTGACAGTCGTGGAATTAATAAGAAAGTTACAGTTTTATATAACGTAGGCTTAAAGGTTGTGGAATTTGTAGAAATAAAGATGTTAGCAGCAATCATAATTGTGAAAAAAAAATTAAAATGATATTAATATTAAAATAATAATTTTATTTTACTTATTCTGTTTTTTAATAATGACATAGCTAGCATTAACTACTATACACAGCTACTGTATGCTAATAAATATATTCACACATTTGATGCGTGGATATTCTTTCACTTCTTCCTTGGCACACAAGTGTTATGAAATGCCAAAATCAGAACTGCGTGGAGAACTCCTGAATAGAAGTCATCTGCACATAAATCAGTTCTTAGCAACATTGTCATTGTTATAAATATCTTATGTTATTTATACAGACATTCCAGAGAAAACATCTAGAACACTTAAATTCAGTAAAATGATATGGTCGATAATTTAATATTAAATCAAATTTGTGTCGAAGATTACTGTTGAACATTTTTTTTAGTAGTTTTCTACAAAGATTTGGTTGCCAGTTTTTTGCGGGTCATGAATTCAGGAATTTTCCTGCAGCAGAGGGTATAAATAGATGCCATAATTAAGGGTCCACAGATTTATGTGTTACCAGAAGAAATGCTTGTTGGGTCCACAGGGATTCTGTGGCGACTATCGTCTTGTCTTTAGATGTCTTAGATTAAGTGAGGCCAGGTCCCGTAGCATGTGAGAGATTCGCTAAATATTACATGAAGTCTGCTGTCCGGTTGTGTTCAAAAGAACAGCGCACACAATTATTGCACTTTCACTGGGATATTTTCTTCTGCAAAGTGCCAGTTGACAATGTATGCAGGATTCCAGGGAACAGGTGTTCGAAGAATATTGTAATCTGTGGTCAAATATTAGTGTCGGTATCTGCCTAGACATGGTCAGTACATGAATGAATTTAATATTTTGACTTATTTCCTGTGACATTTTCACCACGACTTTTTTCCTTCCTACATTCGGACAGTTTTTGGCAGCAGCTTATACAGACCCGTATGGGTTTTTGTAGATCAAAACCATTGGCTGTGTAAGTAATCCCAAACCAGTTTTCTATTTCCCTGTGTAGGATCTTTTGCTTCCTCTTGCCAGATAGACACCAGATAGAAGCAACCAAGGGCTAATAGTGTCTCTTATGAAAGACATAAGCAAAAGACATAAATTAAGGCAAAATACATAAGCAACGTGAAGTGGACAGAATTGCTGATGTTTTGGAATGGCCATAGGTGGAATCAAACCTTTGTTCTCTCAATCAATCGAAAGTCCGATTCTCCTACCGCAAGACCGTCACTCCATCTAGTGTCCTGTCACAGCCACCGTGTGTCTATTAAGGTTTGGTCTGTGGGTGACAGTGGTGCGGAATTGGCAGCTTTTGTTGAGCGTAAAAGGTTCTTTGCATCGGTCTTACGGTATTCGGGTAACATTCAATTAGAGTGCTGCTTGGAATATCTGCATCACTGCTATGGATCAGCAAACTCACAAATATGTTTAACCCTTGGTGTTCCGTTCCAGGACGGAGGGTATCCATCACCAGGCCAGGGTGGTCCAGGGGTACAATGGCCCCAGACACCCTGGGTCAGGGCCTGACCATGAGGGTCAGAGATCTGAAGACCCCCCACGATGACTGGCCACAGAAACAGCACCAGATCCCAGTAGGGTGTTTGGGAGATTGGGGTCATTATGATGTCTAGAGTGCCCTGTGTATGGTCATAACTCAAACCCTTGACACTTGGTGATAGTTGATTGCATACTGAGTAGGGTGGTGGAACACACCAGTGAATTGCACTAGTATTATGGGATTTATGGGAGTGAATGGGACCCGTGTTCACTATGTGGTTGGTCCTACAGTGAATTGGACCTGTGTTCACTATGTGGTTGGTCCTAGGGTGAATTGAATCACATATGGTTGGTGCTGTGGGGAATGGTCTGTTTTATATGATTGGTCCTGCAGTAAACTGGACCACGTTGTGTGGTTGGCCCTATACAGCGATTTGGTGCGGTTGGTTGGTTACAGTGGATTATACCTGTATTATGTGGTTGGGCCTATGATGAATGGTCTGTTATATGGTCCTACAGTGAATTGGATCTCTGTTATGAAGTCTGTCATATGCAGTGAATTTGTCCTGTGGTGTATTGATTAGGTCTGTATAGCGCTCAGAAGATTGGACATAATAAATTAGGTGAAAAAATCAGGACAATGTGATGATGGACACACATAAATGTTGATGTGAAAACGCCATTAAATGTTATCTATAAATAAGCCCACACATACCACAATGTTCATCAGTTTAATATATGACAGTTTGCTATGTCCTCTTCATGAATTAGCTTACACTTATCCGAGCCCATTACGGATAAAATTAGACTAGGATTAATGCGATTATGCCTTGTTCACGAAATGTGTCTAAATATACCCACACACTTGACTCAGTATTTTGTTCGAAGTACTTAGTAGAAAATATACCGCTAATATTGTAAGGAATTTGACATTGAAATTCCAAATGTGTCATTGCTAAAATGTCATGATTATGACTCGCCAGTATCACAAAGAATTTGTTATTGCAAATCCAAATTTGTTTTCGCAAAATTGCCCTGTTTGTATAGGCTACCCTAATTTAGGCAGAAAAACAGCTTAGAAAAACAGGTAATTGCGTGTTTTTTTATTTATCATGATAGCATCAATGAGGGTGTTATTGCAGTTTTCTATTTGGGGTCAGGTGACGTTTATTTCGATTGGTTCCTATTACCCAGTGCGGCAATTATAATAATTTGTTTAGTTTGCTGTGATTGCAAAAAAGCTGATTGCTGAGTTTTGATAATTCATACTTTGTGTGCAGGTTCATTTGAAAGCATTGAAAGTTTGTTGTGAAATCACTTAGTGTTGTTTCTTAAAATGTTTGCAGATTTTCAATCTGCATCAGATACATATGCCCAAGAGCAAGCCATTAACAAATATTCACTAACTTAAATTAACACAATTTAATTGTGTAATATATATATATATATATATATATATATAAATTTTATATATATATATATACAGTTGACTCTCCCTATAATAAGAATAAAAAAAAAAAAAGTTGAGACTTGGTCAAATCAATTGAATAACATTTATTTTGAAAGCACTTATCACTAAAAATAAGAATCAAGGATGTTTACAAATGTTAACTAAAAGACACATTACATTGGTGGCTATAATACTAATAATACAGTAACTTTAGTACAATATATATACATATTGCATAAGATAATCAAAAGATCCAAATGTGAAGATAATGCCTGACTAAAATTTACCAAAATATCTATAACCGATATTCCTTATACAAGTATATTGCCAGTGATATGTAACAGTGCTGGCTGGGTGTGTTTGTGTATCCATGGATACAAGAAGCATCAGATATATGAAACAATTTGACCAAGCCCCAACATGTTTCCTATGATTTTAGTCATTTGAAATTTCTTCTTGTAGTTTGTCTTGAAGTTAGCAGCTACTAATGTAATGACTATTTTACTCATTGCTGAGTTTTAACATACCAATAACTAAGCGTTTTGCAGTGTTTTTCAACAAATGTAATGAATAAAATTACAAGACTATCATATATAAGATTATTGAGTTATCTTGGCCTAGTTCCATGGACAGAGTCTAGGTGGGGTATTCCTCAATGACAGAAGTGCCATGAAGTGGTGACTCTTTTCAATACCGCTACTTCCAAGAAATGTTGTCTCTCCGTGTGTGCGATGTCTTCCACTTGACATTGACGTTATATTGTAATTGTTTGTCCACCATAAATTATCCACATAAGTGAGGTGTCCAGTGGTTGTAGTGTCCATTGTAATGTCCATTATTGCAAACGGACCACTGAATTGTAACTAGGCAGCAGCATGAGATCCTATTCACAGCCTAGTAATTATAAAATCAGGTTATCAGTTGAGAAGACCAAGGTACAAATTCTGTCTTTCTGCCTTGTCATGGCGTGGCTAATTTTTTTCACCCCACGTGCCTCTAGTTTGGACAGATGTATAAATGAGTTCCTGGCTACAGACAGTACAGAAGAATAGTGTTTGAAAGGTAATTAAATATCAAAGTGGCTGAATACTTCCCATAGAAGTCAACGTCTGCCAGGGGTGAAGTGTAAAGCTGTTTGCATTGTCATAAAAACTGGATATAATAAATGACAGGATTAGGGTCATATACTGATGCATGGTTTGACGTGAGAGGTTTATAATATTTGCATTTAAATTTTTCATATTATAATTTTTCTGATAGCTTTACAATACTTGTATTTGATGTATTTGATCAAATACTGCAACTCATATTTGGTGTATTTGACGTGCCTAAAAATGTATATTTTAGGATTTTCAATCAATTGTTAAATTATTCAATGTTCAATATAATAATTTATAGATTCTCAACATTTGTACACTATTTCGCTGATATTGTGTAGTTGAATTGAACCTTGCATATAATAAAATGTTAATGGACCATAATTATCATAGTAATTAATATTTCTATTTGATCAAAGGTAATTTGCATGCCATTTTAAAATAAAGCCCATTTATATTTGAAATGTAAAAATGCAATATATTTGTATCTGATCACAAAAACGTATTTGACCCAATTCTGCTGGATATCATGTTATGTAAGAACTGACCTTGACCTTGACCTCACTGACCTAATTCTTGTTTCTTCTAGGTTCACCCCCTTGCCCTATGTAATGATGGTGTCGACGATTCACCCCTTGAGTACGGCTGGGTGGGGGTGGTCAAACTTGAGAGGCCAGAAGTCGACCCCCTACCCTGTCTCACCCTTTACGAAAAGGTATGTTTTTTTCTGGTTTTTTTTCATTGTAAATTGTAATTTAATTTAATTTTTGGTATAAAGCTAGGATATGTTTGGAAATAGCATGCCGATGCATACATGACAAAACAATGCCTATTGTACCCAGTAGAAATTAATAGAAGTAGTTCCATACATACATAGCCAATGCGGTATTCGGCAAAACAGTGAATATTGTTCCCAGTAGAAATTAATAGAAGTACTTCCGTATGTACGTTGGCGGTTGCAATTTTGCATGCGGAAAATTCAATCGTCCCATGTCGCGAATTGAATCGTATCCATACAAGAATCAAATAGGAAATTCTGAGAAGTGATTTCACTACAGAAGTATTTCCTACTCTGCATTCCATTTACATACGTGTGGCATCCTAGCTTTAAGAGTGTTGTAGTTTTAAATAAAACTATTTGAAATGTAGAACATGTCACTGATCCTTTGACTGTGTCTATTTCATATCTTAGAGTAATTCATGTATTATGTTATTACTGTTAACAAAATTGTAGGGAGCTCTAAGATTTTTGGAAGACAGGATGTGAAACACCAATGACACCATAGGATATTATTACATGACTTTTTTACAAAGATATGGAATAAATCGATACTGCTGCATGAGTATAAAATGGTTGTAAGCTTATGTGTGAGAATTTATCGGTTCATGTCAAATGATGGTAGAGTTCTTGGCAGCCATTACTGAAATTGGATTCGGCAGAATAAAGGAATAACATATCAAGGCCGTTACGTTTAATTGACCGTGCCTTGTATACGAACACGGCACATATGTAGTTTAATCATGTATCGTATAATCACTTAGATTAACAATTATATGCCATGGCTATGCTAATGTTAAGCATTTACAGATGTAATGATATGTTTATTTGTGATAATGTGACTTACAAGACAGTTATTACTTATATTATTCGGCCATGATTTATGTGCAAAATCCAGTTAATTGATGTGTTATTTGTAACTTATGTTGAGCATTTACTGTAATAGTCCCTGGTAATGTTTCGTCGAAAATAACATTTCCAAAGTTGGGAAAACCCAGGCAATTTCATCCAATATCAGTATGTTGTAGATGTTTGACATACAATATATCCAGAATAATTTTGTTAACTGTTAGTTTCTGATATTTCCGAATGTGTGCAGTCGACTAGGTTTTTTGCCATCGGCTAAAATAGTTTCAAACTAGCAGTATAATTGATTAATATTGTAATTGTAAACAGGTTTGAATGTAAGAGTTAAGATGGAAAAGTTGTGCACGTGTGTGTGGGTGTATCATGAAATTATTCAATATTATGTGGGGTCTTCATCCGTTTAAATAGATTTTTCCTGGTTAGAAATGATACTGGTGCAACTGTGGTAGTATTTCAAAACTTCCAATTATAACAGTAAGGTTTAGCAATTGTTGTTGTGAGTTCTGTGATTGCAGTAGCGTGGTAGTTATCTAAACAGACCGGCTGACAGATACAGCTCTCTATACAGCACTTCAGTTAGTCTAGTGATGACATTCTGTGATTCAGGAAATTGTGTGTTTTGATGGAGCATGTTTTGCTGTGGTGATGCGTAATTGGAACCTGATAGCTAATATCGGCGAAATACAATATCAATCCCTGTGGAGCGGAAAGTGTAGACATTCATGGAGTATCAGTTTACGATCTACTCATCCAGGCAAGCAAATCATGGATTTTGAGAGCCAGGCAAATTGTATTGGATTATGTTAAAATGTAGTTATTAATTATTAAAATTGAAATTGGAAGTTGGAACAGTAGTACAGTTGAATCTTGCTTTACGGTCATTCTGTAATACAGCCACCTCCCAGTTAAGGTCACCCTAAGACAGTCCAAAATGATTACAGTGAAGTAATTAAATTAGTCCATTCAGGTCACTTTGACCCAGTCCCAAGGTCACCCAAATAGTGAGATTCCAATGTAACAAAGTATACTTGTATTAGTCCAACAGCATAGTAGGACAGCGCATTATTGAAATATACACACAAGTATTGAAATGTAAAACATACAGTGCAAATTTATATAAAATAAACAGAATATATATATATAGTAACAAAAAGACATAACAAAAATAAATAGCAAGAACATAATTGCTGTGGGACGGGAGACTCCTGCTAAGATCACAACTGGTCACTATCATGGGAGCCACCCACATTTAAAAAAAATTAATTCTTTGTTTCTAATCCTAAGTTTTATGAAGACAAAAATAAATAAAAATAATGGTATGTGATAAACTTTTTTTATTTTATATTATATACTGTATGTGATGATTGTTTTGTTGATGTGTTTTGTGCGTCGTATACTCGTGTCGTCCTGTAAGCATGTGTGCAAGTACATGTATTGAAACAGTTGCATTGTACTTTTATGGAATGTGTTGCACATTCATTCATGATATAATTAATTTAGTTGACATTTGTAGCAATTTAGTATAGTGCACATGACGTTATATTGTTGTAGCATATAGTGTTTGGCATAACTTGAGAATCCTCTCAAACTATGGGTCACTATCTTGTCTATCACAAAATCATGGATATTATTAATAACATGTGATAAATTATATTTAAGACACGTTTTTTTGCAAATTCATGTTTAATTCTGGATGTATGTAGTTCACTTGCTCTCCGAGTATTATAGTCATATATGCCAGCATCTGGGGTTATCTGCCAATTTAATAAATAAACAGGTAAATTTTGATGTCTATATTTGTAATAAAATTTTACATTAGTATTATAGGTAACCAATATTTAGCTGAAACTGAACAGTACTGCCTGTAGCTGTAGTGAAAGAGATAGCAGGAATGTTATAAAATATCAAATTCTTCGAGCTAAGACCCAGCAGAATTTTGAAAGGATCTTTCAAGTGAAAGAGATGTTTAAATCGGCCATCAATGATTCATCATTTTTCTCTGGCCGTGAGGCCTGTGACACTCTTCTGTATTGAGAATGTTAAATACAAGGTGAAACCTAGTCCAAAAGGAAAGTTCGGCCATTGACAACCATGGTGTGAGGTGCCAGTGAGTATTTAGGAAGTGTTGGCAGTGACACATATTTGTGTACTTTGTGCACACAGAACATGTTGTGTTACTTGGCACTGATGTCTCGTGGAGACTTGGTACGGAGCCTGAGGGAACTAGTACAAGAGGGGGGTTGTTTTACATTCCGCAGAGTCTGATGAGAATTGTAGACATTTGGCAATTGGGTTAATGTAATTGTGGTTATAGTCATAATTGTTTTAATCGTTAAAACTATAATTTGTAATTGTAGCTACAGTTATGTCATAAAAGGTAATAAAACTAGAGATATGAAATAATGCTGAATTATCTTGTTTTAATTTTCTAAGAGGAAAATTGTTATTCAAAGAAACTACTTGTGTAAATGTTAGCAGTATACAAAATTATGTAATGTAATAATTATAATCTACACATGTAATTATTGACTATTAAATTAATTTTATATATACAATTATGCCAACTGTTTTATATTTTGGCTAGGTATGTAGGTCAAGGTGGGGGTCACTCCTATCAAATGTTTTTGGATTTTTTATATTTACTAATCTTTAATTTGACTTATTTAGCTTCCACATTGCCAGATAGGATTTATATAACATACGACACCTCGCATACTATCCTTCCTGGAAATGTCACAAAACTTGTGTACTGCCTTACCGTACATCTTACATGAATCTGTTATATCACCAGTGAGGTTTAGAGTGCAGAAAATGCGTTATTTGCTGACAGGTGAGAGAATCAATTATGCTGTAATTAAGCAAGCAATATATCTTGACTCCTGGGGGGTCATGTTTACCCAGCTGCCCCTGCCTTGTTAGTCTCCAGCAACTGTTGGTCTGTCAATTAATCGGCTTATCGGCTGAGTTAACTACAGTGTACTTTCTGGAGTCTGGGTATTATGCTCTAGAGGTGATACAAAACTATGAAATGTATCTGGCTATGAAACGTGGTTTTCATCCACACAGATTAATTTCTAACTACCCAGTCTGATTGTTTTTGTCATAAAATCTTGTCCAGTATAAACTATATCTGTATTCTAATATCTCGACTGCCAAAATGTGATCTAGATAATATACCACAATTTTAAAAAATAAAAATAATTCTACTTATTTTGCAAGATTCAAAATATGCCACTATTTTTTTCATTATAACCCTTTTTGTTTAGCGTGATATGTCAACATTCACGGTGATGCATTTAAATTAAACTGATAACAGTCAAATTTAAAATGTTTTCACTAAAACACATTCAGGCATGTAAGATGTCAAACAGATACAGCTTACACTAAATAACACGATTCTGTGATAAAAACCGATGAGACATTTTGCCTTTAATTGAGTTCCACATTGTGTTTTCACCAGAGGGGATGAGTGTACCAATAATGTCCACAAGCACGTAATGTTGTCATTAAACCAACAGGAAGTAGAAATCCTAAGGGACCTGTATCTACACTCTGTGTGCTGATACAAGCCTCCTGTGTTATTACAAAAATGTCATCCGGCCAAACAAGATCCATGTTAGAAAATCTGCAATGCAAACAGAATTATGATATCTACTGCCTTGAGTAGAAAGCTTTAGGTGGAATTATCTGAATTTTTTTAACCAGAAATAAAATGTTTTCTGCCACACACGGTGTATATGTTAGCTGATAAATTTTTAACTGTATGACATTTAACCAAAATATAAATGTTTTCTGCTGTACATGGTGTATATTAGCTGATATATTTGTTAATGTATGATGTCCGTTCTACATTTATATATATTGTTCTTGTATACTTCATGTCATATTACATTTTATAGGCCCAGAAGAATGTTCGTAATTTGAAAGTTGCGCCCCCAAAATATAAAAATTATAAAAATAACATGCAACTACTAAAACAGCAGCTATTCTGTGCAATTAGCACTTATTGCAAAGGATGGGCATTTTATGGCTTTATGCAGTCTACAGTGCATATGGTAGGTACGTAACTGGGATACAATTTTAAATCATTATAATTATAATAATTTATTATATAAAAATGGTGTCACCTTGTGGACTGGGAATGACATACAACACTTGTTCTTTCGGACATGCATGGACATTCATTTTGTCTGCACAGTGATGATGAGACGTTAGAATGTCTTGCCTTTTCATTCAGATTCTGTGAATTTAGCATGGTTTAGAAGCTTGATGTAACAACCGTTTGACAGAATAAAAATACTGGTTTCAAAACTTCAACAAATACCAGTGTAGTGCAGTATGGTATTCGGTGCTAATAGTCCATCATATCAAATGAGGACTTCTTTGTGATATTGGATGGTGTCATCACTTCAAAAAGAAAATGTTGTGTAAATTTAACATTTGTAAACCCCCCCAATACACGGTGTGGGGCTGTTAGCATCAATTTCCGGTAACATTTCACTTGCTAGGTGGCGCCACTGTAGCAACATATTCTCCCCACGATACGCGGTGATCACCAAACTTCCATATTTTGGAAGTTTGTATACTTGTGCGACTGTCCCTAACTAAACTGTAACTAGTGGCTGTCTCATTAGATTTCATGAGGACTGGACTGATTTTGGAACGGCAAAAACCCGAATGATTAAGTATTAATCAGAAAGGTGGATCAGATGTCTACCGACACTGCAGAAATGTTACAGTTATTGAAAGTGGAGAAGCCCATTTCATTACGTCGCAGTTTCCAATCTCCTTGCCGATTTCGTCGCGTGAATCGAATATGCAAAACGTCGCTTTTGAAGAAGTTGCCGTAAGACACATGCGGCTGTATGGTTGTGCTAACTATGCCATAAATAGTTTGAATAGTTGGGCCGCTGGTTGTATGTGGCTCGTCTCGTCATATTAAGTAGTTCGCTGGCGTCTCTTTGTCAGTGGTAAATGCTTGGTGTGTGGCGTGAGCACATCAAAGGCAGAGCTATAAATCTACCTCAGAATGATCCATTCATGTTGTTTCATACACGGACAAGCAGTGCGCTTGTTTTCGGGCCACTAGGTGCTGGTGTGGTGTGGCCACAGGTTTTTCGACCCGGTCTGTCTTGGCCTGATGGTGCTGTGTTTGGGGCCAGACGCATTTGGGCCGGGTTTTGTGGCCCATTAGTGTTTGGAAGTGGGCCAACTTGGCCAAGATAGTTGGTCAGTAGAGTTCTGGGCCAATTGTGTTCTGGGCCAGTAGTGTTCTGGGCCAAGACAGTGGGCCAGTAGAGTTCTGGGCCAAGACAGTGGGCCAGTTATGTTCTGGGTCAAGACATGGGCCAATAATGTTCTAGGCCAAGACAGTGGGCCAGTAGTATTGTGTGCCAAGACAGTGGGCCAGTTGTGTTCTGGGTCAAGACTATGGGCCAGTAATGTTTTGGGCCAGGACAATGGGCCAGTAGTGTTTTGGGCCAAGACAGTTAGCCACTAGTGTTCTGAGCCAAGGTAGTTGGCCAGCAGTGTTCTGGGCCAAGACAGTAGGCCAGCAGTATTCTGAGCCAAAACAATGGGCCAGTAATATTCTGGGCCAAGACTCATTGGGCCAGTAGAGCTCTAGGCCACAACAGTGGGTCAGTATTTTTCTGGGCCAAGACAGTGGGCCGGTACCAATCATCTTTGTTCAACAAATTATTCACCTTGGCTCTGAAGTAAGCAGTCTGTCACAGCAACCATCTTAGGTGTTTTTCGAGAACAACGTGAAAATATTCACGACTTCGTCATTCAAAATATAGCAACGATTACTACAAAAAGCTATTGTTACATAAGGCGGCAAAAAAACAGTTTTATACATAAATTTCAACTGGATGCGATTACATTGAGAAAACAACTCACGACCTCACTATTTACGAGCCGCGCTGTTCTTACTTGTCAGACAGTCAGAACATTAGCGAATTGTGCGGCCTTGCCAGGTGTTCTGGGAAATCGTTACATGTTGTCCTCGACTGCTGAATATCGTTGCGGGACGGAAATCGCTTTGAAAGCATCACAGCTTCCAACTTCCTGCGACGGCCTGTATTCCCGCCGAGCGAACACTGCCCAGGTTTCTGTGTCAACGACGAGTTGTATAGACCGACTGTTGCAAAAAGGAAACGCCCGTTTGCCGCACGCCGACAGAACCCTTTGAATTTACAATTCACAGTCGGTGCTAAACAGTTGTAACATGTGTGCTGCATTCACAGTTTGATTTACCTGCAGCTCGGGCTGCGACAAAAGAAACCCTTTGATCGTTGAAGCGTGACCCAGGTGGTTCCGTGTGGCCGAACGCGACAGAGTGATTCATTGATGCAGCCGGCCAACATTATTTCTCAACCCTGCTCGTTCCTGCGTAGCAATTAAAAATGCTGCCGATATTGTTGTATGTAATTATGTAATCTCCGGAGACGCAAACACATACTCTGCGGTATAACCGGTGCTCTTTGATCTCTTGTTATGCCTCATTGACTCTGAGGCCCGAAGAGTTTGTCTATTACCTGCTGGGTGGGTTATACAAGTGCAGTACACCGATGACACTGTGTTTGATTCTCGTGACCACGGATACTCAATCATGTTAATACATGCCAACTGATAGTTATCAAAAAGTAACGATTAGTGCCTAACTAGACATTAGAGTTGAATTGTTATGAAGTGGAGTCAGGATTGCAGTTGTAGAGTCGTCATGATTAAATTGCCAGGTCAGATGAGTGGCAATGGTCATAGGCAGTTGGCCATATTAGGAAATTGGACTAAATCAACTTGTTGCACTTCCTAATATGTAATATGGTTATTTCTTAATATGGCCAATTTCCTAACATGACCAACTTCCTAATATGGTCAACTTTGCTGTGAGCGCTAAGTTTTGGTTGAAATATAATATATACATGTACACAAAACTGTTACTCCGGTTTGTATAATATGCAATAAATGTTCAACCAGCCAGTAAATGCTAAACCAAATGTGATTAACTCAAAAAAAGACCATTTGCAGAACATTGTCTTAAATGCTTCAAACTACAACATTCTTTAATGCGTTTAATAAAATAAGCACATCTGTCTATTTCCTGCGGCTGTGTAGTGAGATGTATCAATTATGTTTGGCACTTTCGCTGCACAGTCAGTTTTCTTGTACAATTGAAGATGGCGCCACAGGCTATAGTCACATATGGTCGTACTTAATTACTGTGTTATGCGAGCGTTGTAATCAAATACACATTAGCATTCTGGGTAGGAGGTGTTAATAACTGTTATTGAAGTTGTAAGAAGTAATATTCCCCGTGCCATGCAAGAGGCTAGGACATTCATATGTGTCACATGAAATATTTCTTCACCTGAAATATACACCCAGCAGTGTGAACTGACATCATATTTTTCTCTTTGTCACTAAGCTAAATAATACCTGTAGCTAACCAAGTATGACTTTTTGTTGATGTTATGTTTATAATCACACATTTATGGCTCCAGTAGTTATGCTATTTATTGTACTTTCCTATAATCAATCTACACTACACTAGCCCTTAATTCAAGTTATTTTGTGCATTCTAGTAATAATAGTAAGATAACTGTTTTCACTTACATCATTAAAATCCTAGATCAAGGCTTCCTCAAATATTAAAAATATTTATAGTAATATATTTATGTAAATATTTAATGTTCAAACAGTCATAGTCTTTGGTAAAAGTTATTTAAATATAAGCTACACAAACATACAATATTAACTTTTCATTCTAAAACAATTTGACATTTACATCACAGATTTTCTCATAGATTAATGGTGTAAAATAGTGTTGATTGTTAGGCAACACCAATTTTATTATTCGGATTACGGACCTGCCAACGTTGTTTTTGACAAAACGGAAATACAAATAAAATATAAATTTTGAACTTTTATTTCTGATCGAAATGCCGAACCCATGGTTTTGTATTGATTCATCAAGCATAAAATTACATGCATCGTACCGAACATTGTATGTTAAACACCGTTTCATTGGTTGTCGCGCGTCTTCGGTCTATGATCCAACAAATCCATAAAAGTCCAACTTGTCATTAATTGATCTAAACCATGGCTGAACCAGACGCTGCAGTGTGGTTTTGTATCAAGAAATTGAAGTTTGGTACTGCTTCCCAAAAAACAATTTAAATTGTCCAACACAATCAATAATGTCATTTCCTGTGTTTATAATGGCGCCGCTCTGATATCGAAACTATGCGTTGGAGTTTAATGCACGGGTTGTTGTCGAAATGACAGCGAGCATCTACATGTTTGTCTGTCTACATGCAAAAGTCTGAACATTGGATTTTGGTCAATCAAGTTGACACGCTGGGAAAACAGGTCGTGGACACTCTCTTCAATGCCTGCATAGTCAGGATTGCATTGCATTACCTCGGAATAGAATAATGTAGTTATATTTGGAGGTACGACAATTAAATTAATATTATCACAGCAATATATATCATACCTCTAATCTACACATTTACTGCCTAACACAGACTTAGGCTCCGTCGCTTCACAAGGTGCAATACACTTGTCTGCGCCCCAAGTTGCTCGCCAAAAATAATCAAAATGAAATATGACCCATCCCTGCAGCTCCCACCACCCTCACCCATCACTGAATCACCTCCTCTTCCCACTTGGCACCTCCATTGTTTAAGTCTCGCCTCGACTTTGCTCCGTTATTTTAACTTTAAGAGTGCTTATTGTACTCCTTTTTGTGTTTACTTACAGTTAATAGTTTCGAGTTTTACTTCTAGATTATAGTGGTCATTGTTGTCGACACTTTTATTAAACACTTTTTCATTATAACGTGTTTAGACTTGTCTTTGACTTGTCGCGATCAACTGAGCCGTCATGGTGGGCCGCTCACAATCCCGCCACCAGCGAAAGTGCCCCGCATGCACATAATTGATGCGCAGCGGCGACAACCACCCGGGCAAGGGTCGCTCTTGTCATGGCTATACAGTCGACAGCAAGTGCAACATTTGTTCGGAATGGACAGAAAAAGTCTGGGCTGGCATCGTCGAATGAACGAAAGCCAGATCATCCAGGAAACGCCGCTCCACCTCCACAACGCAGCCGTCGTCTGACAGCCGCTCGCAGACGTCGGCACTCGGTGGCTCGCGTGATCGCAAATGACCATGCTCGCACACCTCCAGCTTGTCTAGCGGCAGCTTTCGTGGCTTTTCTCCCATTCATTCTACTGAGAATACCCGCGAAGTCAATGATGGAGGAAATCTTGCGTTTGCTCCGTGAGCAACGAAAGTTCCCGTCTGTCAACTCCGAGCCGGTCAATTCGTCTACCGACACCATAAATAACTCGCGAACTCGTGCTTCCGGAGGCCCAGCTATGACCTGGGCGGTTGACGGAACTGGCCGGACAATTGTCCCAACAGTTGGATCCCACGCAGCCGCGGGGGAATCCGAGCACGCACCCGGTAGCTCATGCCAGTGGGTCTATACCGGAAGGCCGACTCAGCTCGGACAACCGGAGCGAGTTCCCGGACACCCGGAGAGGGTAAACCGGTCTCTGTAATGTTAACACACCATAATGGCATCTGCCAAGTCTTGTTATCAGTACTTGTTATACTAAATTCTACTAGTCTTCAACTTTTATTAAACTTTCATAAAAGTATGTGTCTAGTAAGTTTTGATACAAGGCAAAATAATTTTGTTAGCAATGTACTGTATGGCTCATATGATAATTCATGTATTTACACAAAACACCTTTCTTGTGCAATGACTTATTTTATTCCCCCCTCCTCCCTAACAAAAATGTCTCAAAAATGTGTAATCCTAACAATAAAATTGATGTGGCGTTATGATGTAAATTAACATAATTGTGATGAATTATACTTTGAGAAAATATGTGAATAAAACTTGTAAAACAATCATACAAATAGTTTCTGAACTTATTATTCTAATGAAATTGACTCCGACATGAAAGACATTATATCTGGTAGAAAATATGATATTAATAGGGTCTAGAATTAATTAATTACACAGTCTGTGTTGTGAATAAATGATTACATTTTAGTAATTTGTAGAGCCAAATAAAAACTATATGTCGTTGTTTTGTATGTATGAACCACGCTGGATGCACACTTGGTATGAATCACCTCCTGGTACAGGTGGAATATAAGAATGATGTTAATTTCAAGATGGCCACCAGTATTCTCTCACAAATGAACACTCCCGACAGAGGTGTCTTGTCACACACTGCAATTATCACCACTGCTACAACTTGTTCATCAATGCATAATGGACAGGTGGCAGAGCGGTATGAATAATTGGTAGACTTGGCAACACCATTATGTCTTATGTCATTGCAACTGGGCACTTGAATAATGTAAGAAATATAAACAATTCCAGTAATTTTTCAAATACTATATCAATGATTATTGTCAGTTGAAATTGAGAGATTCATGAACACACAGTTTATGAGTTTACCAAATTAAATAAAGATCTTAGATATATACAAAATGCCAAAATCAGCACATGAAGTGTACGTTGTCCCAGGGGATGATATTTTGATTATTTTCAGGCATTCGCAGAAGTTGTTACAAACGAAGGTAGCAATGTGACATATCTAAGTTAAAAATGCTGCCCCCTTGTGTGAAGTAGAGACATGAGAGTGAATATAAATTATGTAGCGTGACAAACTGTCGTATGCATGCAAGCACTTCGGTGGGAGTCTAGACTGCGCAAAAAGGTGTCAGAGAAGATTGTAGATTGGAATTTATTACTTAGACACAGTTAACTGAAATCAGAGTTATTTATACGTGGTACACCGTCCCAGGTGTAGGCTAAAATGTCAAATTAATGTCTATCATCTTGACATTTTTTTCCAGCATATTTCACCAATTGTAAACAAATAAATATTTCATACTTACAAAAATTATGCAAGCAGCGCCACCTAAGTATCGGTAGTTGCAATGTTGCAATAACCCTGTAACCATAGCAACAAGAAACAGTCGGTGTCATCGTGTATTTTGTGACTTGATGCTTCAGTGTTGCTAATAGCAAGATGTCACCGGTTCTACCGATTGTCTAGCACAGATAACATTTCGAAGCATGAAGGTTTACAACGATCTCGGTGTAAATCTTTGATGTGGTTTCTTCATATCATTACTGCTGCTTTTTTAGATGCCATATGAAACGCTGGAATTATCCGAACTCAAAACCGTTACAAAGAGAGCTCTTCTGTCGCTTGTGATCTTATTTTTAGTGTAACGTATACATTTTGACGCAGACTGGCATTGTTTTTTTTAGTTGATTGTCGGCTTACAATGATTCATGCTCCATATAGTGCAATCTTCGGGGAATATGCTTTGGTAAAAACCGGGTCCTTTTGAGTTTTTTATCGAGCTGTTCCATTAAACCAAACTCCACTGGAGATTTTTTATAGCCTACCAAGAGGACATTGACCAAAAAGCATGCGTGCCGTGATGAAATAGTTTCACACGCACGAATGCGCAGTTTTGACCGCGGTGATAAGGGGCACGCTTTCAACTATCAACAAGCTACATCAAACTATGATTTTATAAAATGTTCGCGCAAATGCTTGTGTGTGTTCCCAGCTCACTAGATAAGGCACCCACTTAGCTATCTTTGCTGTGTATTGTAAACGTTGAATTATCAACCACTCCAAATATGTGCATGCTCGTGCTTTTGCGTTTGAGCAGATGGGTCCGTTTTTGCAAGTCTCATTCCAGCTCACTAATTCCGTTTGACACACGGCAATGAACCGACAATAGTGGTGCATTCGATGGAGCCATCGTAAATACCCCAGTACCTCCCGTAGACAACCGATAATTATAAGTCTCGCTGGTGGCGCCCCCCCTTTTATTGTTTACACCCGCCATGTCGCAGTCGAATGATTATAACCGCAGTGGCCGTCTGGTCACGCCTGAACGCACAGGAGCATATCAAACCGCATAGACGAGATGCGATTCCGTTCACCACAGTCAGTGCAGAGCAAGGGTTAACCCATGGCTCTATAATTTGTCAAGCTGAGGGGTTACCCAAAGCCACTGGGGTGGATGCTACCAGTTCCTCCCTATTCAACCCCTGAGTAGGTAAAGCCCAACCCTGTAATTTCCCTGTGACGTCTTCACCTCTGTTCCACAGTGGGGTTGTCAGATTACAGCTAAGCAGCACTGGGCATTTGTCTGAAATCGCAATGATTTAGTGTTGCTAGGGAACCTAAAACAGTCCTATTCATCTGATATGGGCAAAGACAGAATATCTGTTTCTTCTCTGCACAGTTTAACTCTCTCTACCTTCTTTCTCAGTTTTTTTTCCCCTGGCTACAGAACATAGAATCTAAGTTATCATTTCCTTTAGAAGTCATGTTTCATTTCTCAAATACCTACCTCCGTGATCTCGATTAGTTCCTAATCTGTTTTTAACAACACATCTATTGCTGGCATTTTCATAGTAGTTTATTCCAACCAGAATTTGTTATTACAGAAGTTGTTTACTTTTTGGTACACAAAGTTCGCCTTTCTAGTTCCCGTGCAATTTCTCTTTGTTCTTTGGAAAACTCAGGTAAAAAATGTGTATAATTACACAGATAAAATGGCATTTTTAGCAACAAATAGAGCAGCGAAAACGTGATTGAATTCTAAATAAGGGGTATTATACACAATAGCATCATGTGTCTATCTAATTAAAGAATCCATCATCATCACTCGACATGGCCGCATGTCGATTTTGAAAATGGCGGTGGTGGTGGTGGTGGCGACGTCACCAATAAGGTTGTCACGTCGCTGTCACCTGTTCGCTCAGCCATCTGTCCAGTTAGCGAACTGACAGATCTAACCGCCCAGTGACTTTTTGCACACTTAATGCATGGTCGGGCTGACAACTTTGGTGGCATCTATGCCATTACCGCCTTATCAGCATGGTGTATCAAGATTCTGCAACAAAGGCACCTTATCTGGTGTCAGGTTTGCCACTGATGTCATCAGCTGTCAACAAGGGCTCCAGTTGGAATGGAGGGTTTATTAAACATCAGGGTCTGGCATGAACATTACTGGGAGTAATTAGCATTTCCTTCACCAGGTTGTTAGTCTTGTTCTGCGTTTTCTGACACTCCGTTATACAATATTGTTGCATAGGGCGACCACACACAACTTATGTTTATTCTCCATCATTTCCCGCCGTTCAAGTTACTTACCAAGCCAGACATTATAAACAACATTTATCTGATACCGTTGGACAAAAAACAAAGTTAAGATCGTCGACGTGGATTTTGTCGCGTCCGTTTTGATATTCGTGCGTAGCAGTTGATTATCGGGTTTAGAATGAAGACACGGCAGTACTTGGAAATACAATAAGCCACAAGAATCCCTTGATATGCCGCAGTCCATAGTCTGAAACGAGCTGTCTGTCATCACGATTGACTCTAAAAACTGGAATCGTCTAGACAATAGTAATTGAAATGGGAACATAATTTGATAACAAGTCTAGTGTTTGCAATAGGTATTTTGTTGGAATAAAACCATTACAAATATGTGTGGAAGCTTTATTTAAAGGTTAATGATTTCAGACATATATGCATATTGTTGATTTTAGTATTACAATGTGTTCTGTTATATGTGGTTTAACCTGTCTAAGCTGAAGTTATGTTTGCAAGTTATCAGTAGCTTTTAAAGACAAATATTTATATAACCAGGTGTTAGTACATGTTCGAGATTGACTACCCTGATACTTTGATACACCTCTGAGCTCGGTTTCTAAGGTTTTAGATGCAAAAGAATTTACCTTATAATTATTATTTTATTAAGAGATACACTCGGATTGTGGCATGTTGGGTTTTGTACGGGTTTTGTTCTGTGAGATTTTGAACTGTAAATTTTGTTTTGGATTCGAGGCAGTGTGAGTATTTGTCTTGTAACGTTGATTTCTTGTGATACTATTGTAATTTTAATAAAGGGTATTTGAAATGTTGAATATGGTGACTTACACAGGTCTGTATAAGAATGGTTATGTATTGTTTTGTTACTATGGCTGTTGACAGTCTGAGTCACTGTATCACTATGGTCGGTGACTATATCAGTATTCATATATCTCATAACAGATACTACATATCAATATATATTTAAAAAAGTGTGATAGAGTCATCATATGTATAATATATCATAATTTTGTCACCTTGTCAATTTACAACAATGTCACCAAAAAAGACTCGCTGTCGTATGTCACCATGTCAAATTATGACAGGATCTTTATATGCCATTTGCAACAATGTCATTGTGCGTCACCTTGTCAAATTATGACACTCGCTGTATTTACTGTATTGATAGATACTTCAAACATCATCAGCATGTGTCTATGTTTATGTCCTTTTGTGTCATTTGTGTCGATGATATTAATAATGACGTGTCATCTTTTCTGTAGACGAAACACGCCATACAGAGAGGAGCAACAGCGGTCATCTTCGATGTCACTGACAATGAGTACGCCATTGGTGAGGTAAGTAGTGTCGATGTCAATGTGACATCGTCAGATAATCTGACAGTACTTAAACTCTTGTCAGTTAATCTAGATTATTTATTGAAGTAATTGTGAACTGTAAACATATTAAATGTCACAATTCACATATTGATGTTGTATGCAAAATGGGAGTGCCCTCGTTGTCTCTCTTCTATGCCTCACATAAATTATTATATTTGTTTTATTATATATAAATATATATTAAATATAATTTATTTTCAGATTATTATTACATGTATTTACTATAATTATTTCTCACACTAAACCATCTCTTGTGAGGGGTAAACATATTTTAACAATCTCTGCCTGTTTCATTTAATACCAAAGAGTTATTGAAGGTACCCGGTATTCAGATGTTATATGTTCACAAGTGCTTTCTGTTATTTTTGACAATATTTAGACTTCATGTTTAAGGTTTAACACCTCCTGTCTGATAATACAATACAAACTGAAAGACCAACAAAAAGCTGTATAAAATTATAAACTTGGATTACGTTTTTTATAACTGTTGGTGTCGGATTCCTAGCAAACGTGAATAAATAAGTGAAATATTTTATGCATGTAGAACTTTACTAAATGTGCCTACTAGACATTGGTTTTAATTTGTGTGATTTAACTGATAACATGAATTTGGCACATAAGCTGTAATTTTTCCAATTGCGCAATTACCACACCTCTTTCTGAAAAATGGTGTTTTTGTCATGTTATGTAGATATGATGGCAAGATAACTTACTCTTATCTCTAGCTGATGTAAGTGATAGATAGTAGGGGCTTTGACATTTTAGTAAATGGAAGATAACTAAGACAGCATGTATTACAGGCTGAAGAAAGATTAGCACTGTGAGATAAAACGTATTTCCATTGATTCCTTTTGTCTTTTTACGACAATGTCATTGACCCTACGCGACCTTATTGCAGCTCCGTCAAGGTCACCACCCTGCCCTTGACCGACCTGTCATCACAGTCAAAGGTCGTGAGGCGAAGAAACTTCGACGAATCATCAATGAGAAAAAAGTTGCGAGGGCAAGAATCAAATCGGTATCGCAGCTCGGTGAAGAGCCACCAAAGGTACGTATGTCAAAGGTTAATCAAACTTTCTACTTAAGTTAATACTATAGTAACAATTATATTGTTTACTCATCGTAATGATTATAATGACAACAAATTATTGAACATTATTATTACTTTATATAGTTATTAACACACACACGTTGATCATATGAAAACAGTTATCACATGACATCAGTTCCGCAGTTAATTCTGCCTGTGGTTACCATTGTTGCTCAGGAATTATTTTGTATGTGTGTTTTTTATTTCTACTAGTCTTATAAACTCACTCTTGTTTTGTCCTGAATTACACAAAGTTATGTTTTGTTTTGAGTTAGAACCACCAGTCATGCAAAATCAGATGGTTTTTAAAATTCTGATTGTACAATAAAAAATTCAGAAACAGTATTAAGACATTTTATCGTATGGTTTTGATTAGTAATGTATACAACATTTTTGGCTAGTACTAAAAATTGTTTAGCTATGTTTACACGTAGAGAGATTAAACCGTGGAATGTATGAAACTTCGCGTACTACTAACTTCACACCGAGACACGATATTTCTCACATTAATATGAACACGTAGAGGAGTGAGTAATTCTGAAAACTATCTGACTGTCACGACTATCACGTAGTAAATAACCTTAGTAATCCAAATGTCCATATTAAATTACTTGACGCGCAATTATACGGGTGTCGGATTCCGTGCGCCTTTGATCCATTTGCGAGTTGTTGGCCCGATTAGAACACAGGTCGTCCTTTGATGATTTTTGTACCTCAGGAAGGCATACACGATAAATGATCGCATCGGTGTCAAATCACATAGAGATCCGCGACGTGTTATAAAATGATACTAGATGATAATTGTATTTGTGGTGTAGTTTCCTGATCTTTGACCTTCTTTGTTTCAGTCCGGAGCCGCTGATTACTTTGATATGGGGATCTTCCTCGCATTTTTCATCCTCCTCTGTATCATTGGTGTTGTTGTAATTCTCAAGGTATGACAGCTTTTTTATGTCAGTTGTGTGATTACACTTGTAATAATTACACTGTTAAGTGTAATATTAGTCAACTGTAATTGTAGCAACACAATGCAAAAGTTGTGTCTTACTTTAAATAAAAATTCGGCAATACTATAGTGTTAAGCAATTTTTTTGAATGGTGTAATTGTAATGACACAGTGTAATTATTGTAATAAATTTACATCATTGATTACAGTTAAAGGAACTATTTTATGATGATGCAAAAATTTTCTGATATTACCTATTATTATTGATTTTGTTGTTTAAAATGTATATTTTCAATTATTATTTAAATATCCGTTGTATTTTGGTCATTCATATTTTGTAATGTGATTTTATTTCTGTGTTGTAGCTACGGTGGAGAAGTAGAACGCAAAGAGTAAGTTAATATCAGACCTCAATAAATGTGTATAACAATAACATGAACACTACACTGCTGCCATCTAGTGGATAAGTAATACATTATGATGGTTGTTAATTGCTTGAAGTACCTCAGCACCTATATTTATAGCCATGGTCGAAATAAATTTTATACAGTTACACAGTAACATTACTAATTGAGTTAGCATGTGATAGTTGGTGGTAGATACCATAACGACTACGTATTTAGATACAGTATGTTTTCGGACATGAACAAAATTTAAAAAATAATTTTTTTGGTGTACTACATTTTCGGACACCTATAAAATAATATTATTTTGTTCCTGTGTTAGCGGACACTAATATAGGAGGTGACTGTAATGAGGTTACAATTGCCTGTTAATATTAGGATATAAAAAATGGGGACAATATGACATACGACTCGTTTGCATACGTAAGCATTCAGACAGTATACCTGGGAATTATTTTTGTGAGTTGTATATGTTGAGACAGCTGATAATTTAATTATTTTTAAGTTTCCAAATATGTGCTGTCGTTACGGTAGGTTTGATTTATTGCGAATTTATTCTAAAGAGACATACCAAAAATTAAATTGTGTGGAAGTTAAATTAAAACGTTTCTCCCACAGTTGTCGATGACGGACATTGCAAAACGAGTCGTAGCAAAGATGGAAACGCGAAAGTTCCGATCACCGTATGACTGGCCACTGCGGCACTCCACCAGTCTTATGTCCGGTCTCTATAGTCTCGACTCTAATATCGAGACTTGTGCCATCTGTCTGGAACAGTACAAGGATGGACAAGTGAGAATGGTTTTTTCAATTGATGGATCAGCTTCGTCGTGGTTTGCCTGTGTACAGTCAAAATTGTGCATGTGATCTCCGTCAAGCCTTGTCTTTGCTAACAATGTTGATAACGGTTATATATGTGAATTATATTACTATTGCTGCATGACATCTCATAAATCAAACATTCCTGCGTACAGTTGTTGTCACTTTAGAAATGATGCCTTATGTTTTTATTATAAGGAAATACTTTTTAGCCAGAAATTCTATGCAACGGAATTTATTAATGATCCACATGTTTGACATCCATTTTTGATGGCTTGACAGACCTTTTGATAGGCAACAGGCCACGTGATGGATAGATCAATTGTTCAACTTCTCATAGTTGTAAAGATGTCTCTCAATTTCAGTTGCATGCAATTGTTGATACTAATGTTAGCGATCGTGTAATATATATAGTAACATTCGTTTTTGTTTTAAATTATGTTATATTACTCAAGTGCCCAGTTGAAATGATGGAAACTGCAATGTTATGGCCTTTCCCAACCTACCAATCATTTGTACCACTCCACCATTTGGTGTAATGTATGACATAGCGCCTCTGTTGGGGCATGTGACGTAATCTAGGCATTTTAGGTCGGCACTTCGTGTTTCATTGCTAAACAAATTGTGTGCTATTGCCTTCATGTCCCCGCCTATCAAATGGTGTGATCCTGCCTTCATGTCTCTGCCTATCAAATGATGTGGTACTGTCGTCATGTCCCTGTGCCACCATTTCAGGAGTTGCGGGTCGTTCCGTGCAGACATGAGTTCCATAGACACTGCGTAGACAAGTGGCTTATCGCAAACAGGACGTGTCCGCTCTGCCTCTTCAATATCATTGGTGAGTCTTTCATCCTGCGTAACCATGCTTATACAATCATTGGCTTGGCCAAATCGTTCGATGATCGATTGAATAGTTGGTTTGTGGACGGCCATTTTAAGAAGTTTACTTGGAGGCAGTCCATCGGTGGCAGTTGATGTAAACATACGATATATTTGATGAAAATGTATGCACCTATTCATAATCACCACAGGAGACTTATCAAATGGCCTGTGATGTTTATACATCTTTATCTTCCCGTAATGTTAGGTTTCTGAACACATTTTAAATGTAGCTATTTTGAATTATGTCATTGGTGTCTTTAACACGCATCTGAAATGGATTTTGGTCGTTGAGTAATTGTACATTTCACAAAAAAATTGGTAATTGAAATGATCATTGATCACACAATATTTGAATTAATCAGAAGCATTAATCAATCAATCATCTACAAAATGGATTAATCAGGGCAACACTAATTTATTGAAAATAAACACTGTTTTTTTGTGTAATTGTACATTGATGTGTGATGATGCTAAACAAAATATATGCTATTCTACTTGAAACCAATTTAGCTTCAAATATTGAGGTTTTCAGATTGCGGCTATGATAATATTAAAACAATTACATTTCCTCCAAATCAGAACATATATAAATGGCTAAAATTTCTGCATAGTCATTGGTAATAGAAATAATGAATCAACTAAGCGGCAATTAGAAATGCGATAATAACAACCAATAAATTAAGATTTTTACAACTTGAATTGTTAATTATTAACGCACGTTCTATAACATTCTTGATGTCATGTTTCAGAATGCCCTATCGAAAACGAAGGATCACTCTGCTCATCTCCAGATCCAACCAATCAACAACCAGAGCCGCCCGTAGTATTGCAAAATGTGCCGGGTACCTCGAGCAGTAACTATAATAATCTGCCACTTCCTGTGCCTCTCTCCAGCGAAGCCGAACATCCAAACTATTCGTACAAGTTTCCCGTGCAGTCATATGCCGGGTACAAGTACAATGAAATGGCGGACTCAAATGTACATAACGTTAACCGATATTCACAAACACGGCATACCTCATACGTCCGGGACTATTACCCACAAATGGGCTGTGCAAATAGTGCGGGTGCTTCGAACTTTCGACAAGTTGGGTTTGGAACGGTGCATCCTGGCCTACATTGCGTTACCACGACGACCGTCGGTCACGGCAGTGCAGTGTTGTCGCCGCGATCTAAGTCGAACATGCATCGTAAGATGGCGCACGTGCATTCGCCATGCGCACGTCCGCATGTGAAATGCAGCGCGGCGAATAATGGCGTGACGTCGTCCGATAGTGAGAACGAATTTACATGGCTGTCACATGCACGACGGCACGCGCCACACCTGCATGACTCGCGCAGTCAATGCGATGCTGATGTCAGTGGAACAAGCACTGACCCCGATCTCGACGATAATCTGCTGAAGAGTTCCGACGGATCAAACGTTGACGTCAGCAACAACAGCACATTTGGGAGTTCGCACGTCGTCAGCGATGTCAGCAGTTTTGATTCGAAAGCATACATGATGCATGACTCAATAGGTGGTGCCACATTGAAGGGTCCAAGAAATAACGCCGGGGAATGTCGCGCAAACATGGTGTCTGCACATTCACTGGTGCAGTCAATGATGACGCCTAATGTCATTGTCGGTGACTCTGATGCGTCATTGGTGTCGGTCGACACGTCTGCTATATCGCCAATCGACATCAGTGACAGTTGGAGTGATAAGACTTGTGATATTGTGAACTTTGACCCACACAGCAGCTGTCCAGTGTGTCGGACGAAGCAGCTGTGTGACGCGTCGAACGACGCAGTAACGATGACGTCAGTGACGTCGATCGCGTGTGACGTTTCTGTTGACCACTGTAGAGGTCATCTCAGGACTTCAGGGGTTGGACAAATACACCGGCGCTCCCTAGTGTACTGGCACGACAAAACAAATGCGTTGAATCGGGGACGCTGCTGTTACTCATTGGCCGCCCGTGAGTCGCCATGGCAACGGAGTCACATCAGTGGCCACCAGATGGCGTGGCAGCAGCACAATGCCTCCAGTGGCTACCAGCACAGTTTATTGCATCGTCCAATCACAGACGATTGCCCATTTGTTGACCGTGCTTCTGAGGATCGCCTTGCGTTTGATCCTGTGTCGCACGGAAATTCGCATGATTTCGCTGCTAAAATTATTAAAGCTGAACCTTGCGACAGCAACCATAGAGAGGCTTGTGCCATGACAAACGACCACCTAGTGGAGAGTTACTACAACGCGAAGGATAAAACAGACCTTCTTACAACATCAAAAAATCACACGAGGGACCAGGAAGGTCCTGCATCAGACCAACATCGCCCAATTAGAGACCATAGATTTATCACGAGGAACCATAACAGCCCCGCTAGATACAACAGTGACCCACCGACAGACCTCACTAGTCTATTAACGGACCATTGCGGCTCCTTGAGAGAGCATTGTGGCAACAGAAACAATAATGGTCCATCGATGGACGATGGTCATACGGACCATTGCGACCCAACAAGAGACAACAGTGGTCCCTGGAAGGATAGTAATGGTCTCAGTCGAGAACATCGCGCTGCACCGAAAAACCACGACCTTAACGGCCGAACAAGATTCCATAGTGGCATCACTAGAGACCTAACAAAGAACCATAGTGGCCTTGGAAAGGACCATAGTGGTCCACACAGAAGTCACACTGAGGTGGAGGGGACTCATAAAGACATAGCCAGGGCGAAACGTGCTAAAGCAAAGTATTATGTCGGTACCAAGAGAGACCAATGGGGCTCGAGGTGTCGAGGCCACCCCGTCGACAACCCTAGAATTGCTCAATTGACGACGGCCGGCTGCAAGGAGACCATGGTCTGTCAACGGTCCCATGGTGAGTCCAGTCAATCCTCAATACTGTAACAGTAATTAGTTTTACCTGCCAAAATGTCCGTCCTCCTGATGGTACTACAAACACAGACACAGATGACGGTTGGTTTCCTGAAGTATTTTTACATAAAATTTTCGGAACACTGCCCATGATTTATGATTGTTGCATGTTACATAAAACGTCGCCAACTGCTCAGTGGATTGTTTATGTAGCTTGGAACAATCATAGAAAGTGCTAACGATTAATGTACATCTAATGTATGGTACGAATCTTTAACTGGTAAGAACCTTTCAAATAGGGGGAAGTTCGAAAGAATAAAAGCGTTACTTTTTTTCCGAATGGTCGTTGGTGAAGCCCTGAAAGGTTGACACCCAAGATGCAGACCATCTAGAAGGGAAACGTTAACATACATACACTGTACATATATGTACAGTTCCATATACATAGTACACACACTCGCTCGATTACAGTTTATTATATACATTGTGACTAAATTAAATTGGATTTTATTCAGACAAAGAGTTACCCATAGTGTCTGGAATAAACAGACAGACAGGATTGTTTATTTTCCAACTGTACAGCATGATATACGGATGTCATGATAGACACTGAACAATAATTACTCAAAGTGATGGTAAATTAATGTTACATTCTGGCGTGAGTAATTGATAATTGTATAATGCAGCATTTCACTAAATGGGATGTAGTGATATGAAAGGTTTAGGGCAAAACATGATAAACCCCTTTTCTGAAATGTTGCCCAAGCATTTGTTTACCCATGATGTGTTGAACTAGCACAACATCTCATTCGTACCAAGACGCGACATCCGTGTTAAGCAACGTTCACAAGAGTGTTTGTTTTCAAAAAGCCTGTAAACACCATCCATTTTTTTGTCAAACACTAATATCCTTTTCAGTCAATTGGCATTGCCTTGCCAGTCTACTCACTAGGTTTAATGATGACACACACTTATTGATTCATCGCATTTTAACAAAACAAAAACACAGAAAGTCTTTTTATATCACATTTTGTATAACAAATCTGTAATAATCATGTCAGTCTTTGCTGACCATTCTCTCTGATTATGGGTTATTAAGACATTCCAACAACATGTACAAGTTTCCATTTAGATTCTGCAGAAGAAACACAAAAGTGAGTTTTTCTTAAAATCAACAAAATGGATTAGTCACGTTTTGCCATGAAACTTTTCATACGTAGATCAAGGTAGTTTTTCTGATCTGTGACCACATTTTGCCCTTTTAACCTGTGCTGCCATCTACTGTCACTCACTGTTTGAATAGGCATGGCTGCAGGTTACCATTCAGTTTTCATCGTTCTGTGATCTCTAATATGCAGTTGAACCATAATCTGGACACTTTCAATCCTGTGTATGTGTCCTTTTTTCAAGATAAACGAATCATGTATCTAAGGATGTACAGTCAAACCTCGCTATACGGCCACCTCAGTAATACAGCCACCTCACAATTAAATTCACCCAAGGACAGTCCCAAATGATTTTTGTAACACCAACAGTAAAGTGTAGGAAACTAGTCCCACTAATACGGTCACCTGGCTATTCAGGTCACTTTTGCCCTGTCCCAAGGGTGACCTTAATAGGGAGGTTTCACTGTATTTGTGAACCGCCTTGCTTGATCGATCTGTTGCACATGGGAATCACATGTGGCGCCATCTGTTGTAGGTCCAGTTGTCACGATGTCGCTTGGCGCCAATGCCTCGTATCATCCTTCAAATGTCGTGTGACGGACATCATGACGCCGACACAGTGACGTGTCATCAATTGCTGTGATGTGTCATCGACCTTGACCACAAACATTACCGGGGTCCACAATGCACCATGTCATCGCTGCATGTGGACCGTCGTGCCACATTCCACGTCCACGAATTGTATCACGTCTCGACGTCCCGTCGGTTTTAATTTATTTGCTATTCTAAAATATTGTTCCTACAGGTTTTAACGTCATTAATTGTCGCAACATCTGACGTAGTGACTCACGACATTGACAGAACATGACACTGATGACATAGACGTAATATTTTGACAAGTAACTGCATACTTTATCAACACTGGTGACTTTGATAAAAAACGTTCATTGTTGTTGCATCTGACGTAATGACTCATGACATCAATGGGACATTGACGCTGACAGAGATGACGTTGACAGAATATTATATTGACAACTCTGCATATTTTATCGACACTGGTGACTTTGACCAAATGACACTGATGACACTAATACAACAGACACACTGACACAGATGATTGGACAATGACATCCATACAATGTGATATATTTCCACTGCATCCTCACGTTTTTTTGACTGATACCGTGTGCTATTTCAATGGCAGTGCAAAGCCGTCTTTTTGCAAATGTTTGCGTGTGAAAATCTGTTCCTTGCGTCAGAAATCATCCTTGTAAATACGTCATGTTTTCTCGCCTAGAATACGACGTCTCTGTTCGACGTTGATGCGTAATCAATTTCACTTTGAAATGGCAGTTGTCTGTGAGATGCAAAACGTGACACCGTGTGGCAGCACTGTAGAAAATTTAGCTTTACAATGCAGGTGTTTAGTGCCGAACATCACACAAATATTAGTATTTATTTCAGTTGGCTACACTTATTGCTTGCGCAGCAGCAGTTTGTCAATTTCCATGTGGTTTATGAGAAGTGTTTTGTAATATATATTGTGTTATTATTTTAATTTATAAATTCCATTTAAAGGCTGCTACAGCGATGGTAGCTGTGGGTAGCCTCATGACAAATGAAACATTGTCGGTAGAATATTTCAGGGATTTGGATATATGTAATGCAGAACTAGTTTATACTGCAGCAGATATATTTATCAGTAAAATATTTGTGATTGCCTGAATGCTAATATCATCAACCGAATCAATTAGAAATATTTATTACATGAAAACTTGTAAGATTTTTAAATAATTAAGGAACGTTAAGATGTTTATTACGAGAATATGTTAAAAGTAATTTGCGAAACATTGAGAGAATATTAATATATGCAGGTTGGTTTGAATATTACTTTTTGATGCACTTTGAAAGCTGTTTAGAGAACTTTGTGACATTTGTAATGTATGTGATTGTTAATATTTAAACGATTTACTTGATTGCTCATTACACAACACTGTCATTTGTTTTGTCTTCAGGCATTGGAAATAAATGACATACATCATACTTTAGTCGTGTCGTACGCTGGGTGGTGATTGGTCTGATCAGTTCATTAAGTCCAGAAAAAACAGTGTGTTGCATTCATTCAAACATCCACCCATCCCACCAATAAACTGTGTAGGAGTTGTGATTTTTGATCCAGGACGGCTTCCAAAATCACAGATAATACCCACCCAACTGATGTGAAATGGCTGCCAAGACGTTAACCATCACGATGTCTGGTTCTCATATCCATAATAGTGTCTGTGTGCATCGATACACGTTCCACTCAATAGATGGCACAACTATATATGGCAATTTATGTCCCACCACAATACGTTGCAACAACCAACCCATAATGCTTTGTTTTTGGGTACATTGCGAACATATCCAACCACCGGCATTTCATAAATTTAGATCCAACAGAAGGAGGCAGCTTTATTCCCACTGAATTTCTCTCCAGCCTGAGTCCTATTAATGCTGTCATTCCAAATAGGGGAAAGACGAAACAGGGTATTCAGTCCGAGAGGCTAGGCTGCAATACCAGGATTTTCAACTGCATTTTCATAAAAATATTGACACAAAGTTTGGCTTTTTTAAATACGGATGGGTAGATAGTATAACGTATGGTTTTATAATTACATAGTTTTGTAATTTCATGGAGGTAATAACTCAAACAATGCTCCTTGATCTGAAATTAGTTGAACACGTTTAGATAGCACAATACATAATCATTATTAATTGTAAATATGAACGTTTGCATACAAACCAAAACTGTTGATGCCTCAACAAATCTTTATATTTCTATGTATACAAAATATAACCCATACATTACAGTAAATAATGTATATGCAAAAATTTGTAAATCATGTCCACATTTGATGAACAGATCTCAGATTCATTTGCACAAATTTCTCAGTGCATCCTAAATATATTATGACACGGGACAAAACCTCTCCTGTTCTGCTAGAAAAGAGCTGTGTAATGACACTGGAAAGGTGGTATTGTTAAATGTACTATGCGTCATTCTTTTGTCATATAAGCATGTTATATAGTATAAATAATGTCTGTTCTAACATCGTGACCATCTATACATGTTTTAAATGAATTAGCTATTTTAATATAATTTCATTGTTTATTTGTTTGCAAATATAAACCTTGGTGACATATTATATATATATATGTAAATATTTGAGCAAAGCGTTCGAGACATTTCTATAACCTGATGCCAAAGTTTATTAGTCACCCTTTTGCAGGACCATGTGATGGATATATCATACAATTATATTCCCTTTGCATATAACGTAAACATGATATTTGACCAAAATATAAACATTAAAAATAATTTGGTTTGTTATAACACAATTGGGTAGTCAATGTGATAATAAATATACTCAGTGTTTTTAAATCCTTTCGACTGGGCAAATTGCACTCACAAAATCCTGCTTTGCGGCCTTTGCCAGTGTTAAATTCCTGTAATTTTTACTGACTAAAATTGAAGAAAACAACAGGTTTTGTGACATTCCACATTACCATTTACGATAAAACGACTAGACTTTGTAAGTGAGACTAAATGCCACCGAAGCAGTAGTGGCGATGAATGTCAAGGTCAGCAGGAGATGGAAACATTTTGTCGCACTTCGGGCACGCCACCATGGGGGAGTCGAAAGAACTAGCATCTTCTTCGACTGTTCCTCTCTGCCATCCGTCTTCTGCAAGAAAACATCAAAACATCTTAGAAACTACCAGAAATGTTCTGCACCACGAAATAACAACTCTCATTGCAACCAGTAATTCTGGCGCTAAGGCTAATCTGAGGGTCGATTGATTGATTTGTTATTTTACTGTTTCTAAGAAATTACTATATGCAGTCGACCTTCACTCTGTACGGTCACCTTGGTAATACACCCGCCCCTCTCAATTCCAAATTATCTCTGTAACAGTAAAGTATAGAAAATTAGTCTCACTAATAAGGTCACCTTGACATTCAGGTCACTTTTGTCAAGTCCCGAAGGTGACTTTAATAATTGCATTAGCTATCTATTATGCAAATAAAATATATTTTACTGAGAATTGTGTAAAAGTACTCAAAATATGCTTCTGAAGTAGAGTACTTTCAGGCAAACAAAGAGAGTAGGCTGCTCCACCCTTTAGAGCATGATTTCTCAGAACTACGTTTTGTAAATGCCACTTTTTCTCCACTCTAAATTGACACCAAATACCAGTAACTTGTGAACATGACGAATGGTGTAATGATTAATTTCGTTGTGGATGGTCATGCACGGGCATGCACGCACGCACATACACATAATATGTTTGCAATATTGCACAAATTAATAACAAATTAGTACTAAATAATCCACTAGATGGCAGTATCAGCAGCATGTCAAACTGCTTGATTGATTGTCATGACCCACCATGTGGCGCCACTGTTGCTCCCACAGCGCGCGCACACACACATACACACGGGGTCATGTTCTAGTTAGACTTTCTGTCCGTTGCACACGAAGAAAAATGCAGTGTATTTTTAGAAATGATTTTTTTTAAATTCACATGCTGTGACATAAGTGCATTTGAGTAGGGAGATTTTCATGTGTGATTGTAGAAGATGTTGACTGTAAAATGGTGGATTTCTAGATAATTTGAATAAGCGGAAGGATATTTGGCAGCAATTTGCCTGTGTGACCTGTTTGCGGAGTAATTCTTGCCGGCATTTGTAAATATTGACGGATGTCACACATACAGGCATTTTACGAGAGCTGGAAGTATGCAATTTTTGTTAAAATCTATCGGCATGTCAATGAGATGATAACAGCAGGTGAGAAGTTTAAGACATTTTATAGGTCACGTTTTCTTATAATCAGACAAAACGTTAACATGGTCGCCTATGGGAAAACCAACAGTGGGCTGACCCCCCCCACACACACGGTCTATAGGCTGGACAATTATTATAATTATAGCCTATCCACCAATTCCTAGGAAAATGAAGATTGGGTGTGACTGAAAACAGAATGAGTCGGACACGACGAAGAGGAAGACCAAGGCTGAAATGGAATGATAGCATGAAACGTGACCTTGGGAGGGTGGAACAGCCAAGAATGGAAGATTATTACTTATGACAGAGAAAGATGAAGGCAGTGAACAAAAAAGTGGAAGAAGCTATGAATTGAGTGACGTGGACCCCACCCTACAGGGAAAGACGAATACTCACTGCGTGGGTCTGGCGTCTTCAGTTTCCCTTCCTTCTTGAGCTGTTGGTAAGCCCTAAGGCTGTTTCCTGCTGACACAGGTGTCCTCCCCAACTGGCTCCTCCCACTTGGCGGCCTTGACCCAGATTTAGGTCGCCCTTTCCTGAATTCGTTGGCAACATAAGGGGCCCGGCCGACGAGAAAGTCCTTCTGTTGTAGTCCCGGTGAATCGTTCAATGTCGGTTTCTCTGTGGCTCTTTCAACAGGTTGATCAGTCACGTTGTTTGAGTTGCTCTGGTTATTGTTCGCAGATGTTTCTTTCCTGAGGGAATTTGTAGAAGAAACAATAGAGATAGTCATGTCTCGTTTGCATTTCATTTTTTTGGCAAAAACAATGTTGGAAAATGCCCACACTGCCCAATTTGGGAGAATTAAATAACTAATGCCATATTCACAAAGAAAATCACAAGAGACTTAACTTTAAACTGGTTTATGACGTACAACTGTTCGCAACGCCACGCGTCCTTTCTACAATTGTTCCTAGCTACGTAGCTGTCATACACGTGAAGTTAAGTCACTTAGTTAAACTGTTTCTGCTCTGAGTGAACGCAGCATGTAACTACTAAATCATCAGTTGGGCCTGCTGTTAACATAGAGAGCTTCCCGCTACTGTTCCATGTACAAATGCCCTGATATGGTTGGTTTGATGTGCAAAAAGGGTTAAGTTTAGGGTTAGGTGGAACGTTATGGTTACAGTTAAGATTAGGCTGAAGATACTTTTGACAAGACTGACACTGAGTGTTTCCAAGCATTTGTACGTGGAGGTATGGCAGGTAGCCATCACCGCTGTTAATGCAAGGTTGTCTGTTCAGTTACCCGGAATCAGCCAGGTGTGGTAATTATTAGCAAGAAATTCACTGAATCAGTTGTATTTTGCCCCCTTGCAGTTCTGATTGCGGAAATCAATTGCAATTTCGTGCAATCCAACAAGGCTTCCAAAACCACAACCAATTGCCGCCATCCTCGCGTGCCAGGGGTCACTGCTGCTGATTACATCAGTGCCAGCCAGCAGTACCCCCTGGCTGATCGCTTTGCGAAACTCTGAATTTAAGCTCAGCCTATGAAATCACTCACTAGATCAGTAGGTCTCGGCAGGTCATGTGGTCATAATGAAACTAATTTCAACCAACCGTGGTTCATGTTACATGCAATGGTTAGGAAGTAGAAGCAATTATTCGAATACACAATACCGCTCAGCTGCTCGTGCTAATGGGCAAACGGGTCATTATATATTGGGATTCCCAGAAGTCGTTTATCCGTCTTCAAATTGGGGCGGGTATTTGTGCTGTTCTCAGGGGTGATGCAGTCGCGACTGGAGAAGTCAATTACTAGTTTGACTCCGCTAACTTCCGCACTTCTCGTAGGGGATCAGCCACTGCTAGTTTTGCATGGCAAACAGCCCCGGCTTGCGAGGATGACTGCTGCCAGATTCAACTGACGTGACACGATTGCGAAAAACACCACCCACCGCACTGCCTTGTTCTCATATCCACAGTAACATGAATGTGCATTAGTATCTTTTCCACTTGATAGATGGCACCACTGTATCAGTTTAGTTACAATGTGTTGACGACCAACCCGCCATACACCATAAGTCATGCTTTACATTTTTTGGACTTCGTAATCTGATGTGACCAGCTCCTGTAGTAAATAACGTTACCTTTTAAACTGGTTGGCATGAAGTGATGTGTCTCCATTGGTGATGATGTTACTCTGCTCCCAAAGGGGTATCGGACCCTGCATAAAGAAGACACCATTTTTCTATTTCAAAATCCGTTCTGGGTTCATTTCAGAAACTACACGCATAAGCATGTGTGGTCTGGAGACAGTGGTGCTGATAGGAAAAGAACAACAGACTTTGCAAGTTTGCGAGAACAGCGGGGTTGAAAGAGGTAACAAGAACTAAGGAAGTGGACAGATGAAGGATGAATAAATGAAGGGAACGAGAAGTGTTGTCTAACGGGAAGATTGATGAAAAGATAGATGAGATGGCCAGACAACTTGGTAGTAATCGATGCAGGCAAACCAGAGAAGAGAGCAGAGAACATCAAAGAGAATATCGGAGAAGGATGAACGAACAAATGGTATAACAATATTGTATACAACCCTCACCCCTGTACAACAGGGAACAAGGAGGAAGAGCACATGACCACAAACATAATTAATTATTATTCAACATCTCTGTGACAAGTTGACTACCTGCAGTATGGGGTCCTGTCGTGGCTGATTCTGAGCCCGGATCATCTTGCTGATGGAGTTCTGCAGCTTAGCGTTCTGCTGCTGCAGTAGACCAATGCGGACACTGTTGGCAGTCACCTGATTCTCCATGTCCTTGACAATGTCTCCTGTGCCTGGCAACATGTGGGTGACATACAGTGAATTGGATCGCACTTTAATTGTATCAAAAACTGGTGGAGTAGCACAAATAATTGGAAGTAGTCTAACATTGTATTCAATTATTCGTGGCACTTCTTACAGGAAAACAAAAGGCAACTTTTTGGTGTTGTGCATCTAAAACTGTTACGACAAACAAACCATTTGCAACTACAGTCAACAATTTCACGTCAGTGGCTAACTCAGAATGTGGTCTCAAAGTGGGAGATTTTAATAAAATGTCCGATATCCTGGAGGCAGACATCTTACTATGGCGAGGTAATGCTGAGCTGGGATGTCAGTTATGATGTGCCAGGTTTCTAGTTTTACTCAATGTGTATAGCGGCTCATTTATTGGATTTTTATAGACACCTGTGAGGTCTGTGTTGACAGGATCATTGAGGACTAGACACCTGTGAGGTTTGTGTTGGTGGGACCACTGAGGTCTACACACCTGTGAGGTCTGTGTTGATGAGACCATTGAGGTAAACACACATGTGAGGTCTGTGTTGATGGGAACATTGAGGCCTACACATCTGTGAAGTCTGTGTTAACAGTACCGTTGAAGTATACACACACCTACGAGGTCTATGTTAACAGGACCATTGACGTCTACACACCTGTGAGGTCTGTGTTGACGGGGCCGTTGAGGTCCGGATACTCCAGGAGCAGTCTCTCCTGGTCCTTTGCCTTCTCCAGTTTCTTCTCCATCTCGTCGACGTCTCCCTTCAGCTCCCTCACTGCCTCCTCTAGAGCTTCCTTCTGCTCCGAAATCTCCCTCCGCAGCTCCTGACAACACAAATGTTTCTAAAGGTATACAATCAGAGCTGTAGAAGTACATTTATTTTGTACTTTAGTAAAAGTGCATGTAACTAGGAAAAGTACTTAAAAAAATATATACTTGAAGTACAAGTAAAAAGCAAACAACATTACTTGAAGTAAATACAAAAGTACTTTTCTAGGTTAATGGCTTCACATTTTGTTTTGCGACTTGTACGCCACCTGGCAATCACACCAACTAATGGTAACAAATCAGCCAACCAGAAAATATGACCACTTGTAATTCCTACTGATATCTCTGTGCCGGGGGCAAACAGTTCTGGGTTATGGCACAGATCAGTTGTCAGAATCATCTTAGAAGCTCCTAAATGTTAACACAAATTATGGATACGTCATTATGTTCAGAAAAGTACACCTCGGTTGCACTTTGTTACATGTAAAAAGTCTTCTAAAATATACTTTGTTACTCAAGAAAAGTAAACTTTTCTACTTATGTAAAGTAACAAGGTAATAGTACTTCTTTACATTTCGGCTCTGTATGTTACATAGCACTTCCAGATGATTGCCCTGATGAATTTTGGTGCAGTCGGCAACTTAGGAAATATTGTTTGGATGATTTTAATGTCTTTTTGCAGACATGTCACATTTTTCTTGCTGAAATCTGTATTTTTGACTTGACATTCTGTATTAAACTGAATAAATATGTATTACATTATTTGCAGGCAGTATGCTGTGTTCAGGTGTATGTCACTCCTGACATTTATTCTAAAGTAAAACATGTCAGGCCTTGTATGGTTCTGTGCTGAATGCATAAACAAGTTGTATTGTGCTGTAAAGACAATTATTATTGTAGGCAGAAAGGATTGAGACCTGTTATAATAGAATGACCTGAAAATCACAGCCTTGAGGCCTCCACAGTCCAAAACCATGGCGCTGCATCATAACGTTAACACAGCCATCGACAGGAAGATCAACTATGCTCCATAGTGACATCTGCTCCTATGAGAACTATTTTATGAGCTCCTTAAGAGCCCTCACTCACCGTTTCCTCTGAGAGCTGCTCTTCCAGTTTCGACCGTCGCTCCTCAGCTTTCTCAAGTGCCTCCTCCAACTTGTCCTTCTCTTCCCCCAGCTCTCCCATTTCATCCCTTAACTCCTCATTTTCCCTGTCCACGGCATCGAGTCTCTGTAGTAGGGAGTCTTGCTTCCCCTGGATAGACTGGGATACAAAAAAGGTCAGGGGGTCAAGGGGTACGTCAAGTGGGTTGAATAACAATGACCCAATGTGCACTTGTTTTTACCCTAAAAAGTGACTTTGATGTGTACGTAATTTGGAAAAGCCAGTCTGTTAGTTTCTGGACGTTTCCATTCTATTTTGGTTTTTGCTAGCTCTTGTGGTTGTGTTATGCTCATTGTTCAGAATTAGCACTGTGATGTCAATCTACAACACTGTGATGTCAATCTACAACACTGTGATGTCAATCTACAACACTGTGTCTGTGTACTGTGTTGATTGTACCAAGTTATGTAAATCTACGTAAAATGTCCTTGTACACATGGGTCACAGTGCTGTCTTTCATGTGCACCTAGCAGTAACATTCACAATTTCACAATGTTAGCATCTAGCACCTACCAGGTACTCAAAGTGCTTTTTATGTACTAGAAAACAAAGTTTGAATAAAAACTAGTTAGCATATTTTAACGGTGCACCTAGTATTTTTTAATGAAGGTTGAACCTTAACGTTCCATTAACCTTTAATAAAGGGACTGGACTGCAGCTAGCAGCCATATATATACATTTACCAAATAATAATGCATTTTTATACAGTGCCCCATCTAGATAACTGTTCTAGGGCGTTGTACAGTGGATACATTACAAATTAATAAACATAAAACCATACATATTTTAAAATGCCAACGTTAAAAAATATGCAAAATTACTACATTTGTACTAATAAAATCAAATGTCTTAATAAATAAACACATGTATACAAGTTATCTATATTATAAAACAGTTCATTCTCTGTTTATATGTGCACCCACATCTCCGTCAATTTTTCACGTATCGGGCTGAAATTTTGCATGTGATCTGGCATTGAGATGGTTCGTAGACAGTGTTTCCCCTGGGTGAAATGAAGGGCGAGGTGGTAGAGGTGGGGTACGCGAGCGCCGCTGGCGCGAAGCGTTGTTAGGGGGGGCATGCTCGCCCGGATATTTTTTTAAACTAGCTTTATTACTACTTGTAAATGTAGTAATCATGATTGATAAAAGTCAGTAATCATGATTGTTTCATCGTGTTGAGGTGTGGTTTCCATTCTACCACTGGTACTCAGTAGAGGTGTGGTTTCCACTTGACCACTGGTACTTGGTTATGGTTATGTTTTATTGCACTAACCCTATGCCTTGTTACCTCGCTGACAGAGTCAATAAAAAAGTAAACGGTGAGTTCTTATATAGCACAGGACTGCTCAAAGCGCTTTACACTTTACTCCCTGGCAGACCTGTTCAGTCGAACACCATCTCGACTTCTCTGGGAAGCATCCAGTGATATCATCTGAAGACTCTTTCATCATCACCTTTAAATTATTTTAATATCATAATATTATGGTAAATTGGTGGTTTATGTTCAAAAGATTATATTTTATTTGTTTGCTAGAATGCTATACAATTAATTAAACAGTCATTTATGGAATGCCACAAAAGTATGTTTCTATTAATCGCAAGAATGTTTCTCAAATTGTGACCTTTTTATAAAACAGTATAAGTTGTTTAGTATATCCAATTGCTGTGCAAACATATCATTGTCTAACCCAAGTTATTGATAACCCGTTAGTATACACGGTTTTGGGTAGTAGGCATTTTTTTATGAGATGTGAACTTCAGTGGTTTATATTCGTAAGTATTTCACTCAAATCAACTTTCCCAAAAGTTTGTTTGCACAACTTTGTCGGAATATGTATTATATATGCAGCACAAAGATATCTTACGAATCACATTCCTTATTTTGCTAAGACAAAACCGCATAGAATATTAGTTGAATAGACTTGTGGGCATTTGCGTCGAACCCGGACCTACTTTGTCATTGATTTTGCCGCTTCAGTTTTGCTTATCTTTGATACCTCAGTGAGATACACTGTAGTTCCATCATTCAACATTATCCTAGGCATATTTACCTTTAAGAATATTGCGTCTTACGTCCATTTGAGGCGTAAATAGCGCCCCGGTTTGTATCAACATACGCTGCTATATATATATATCTTTTTACGTTCGCTGTGCGGTAACGCACGGCCGCAGCGGCAGACTAGCGCAAACCGGGTCGGTATTTGAACTTCAACAGGGTCCGGATTCGATACAAATGCCGACTAGTGAATAGGATTAGGATGCACGGTTTTTATTTGCACGGTTTTCACTCCCACCACCATCATAAACCAAAACGCAATTTACCGTTTGGGCGCCATTTTACATGAATGTCTAGATTTCTAGTATGTCGAAACTCCGCAAGGTGTCACCATTGGAGACACCGGGGATCCCGCAGGAATATTCAGTGATTTGACAACTGACAAGTGATATCTTTCACGTTGTCCAAAGACGGCTAAACGTTGCTACAAATCTGCGATTTTGCAGGAATATAAGTGACTTTGTGGTGTCATTACGCGCCGCTCGCTGACGTTGAATATACTGTGAAAGAACGAAAAAAAATGGGCGTATGAAATAGCTACGAGGCGGCAATTTCGGCACATTTTGGGCGAGGCGGCATAGAAAAACGGCGAGGCGGCCCGCCTCGCTTGTTATATACCAGGGGAAACACTGGTAGATATAGACATTTTCGAAATTCGTCCAGGGGTGGAGAACTTGGGGGTTCAATATTTCAAAAGGCTGTACTTGGAGTCCCTGCCACAGACTTTTATGTTTTTCTATATCGTCGTAAAGATAATTATGCCATCTACAAATATGTTGCTGTATGCAAACAATTTTGAATAGTTTTTAAGGTATTGACGTTTGAAAATCCTCAGCGTTTAACATGCACCAGATCTACCTGTTGCTGGTCACGTCCGCATGCTTACAAGTAGTGACCTCTTTCGCATTTCATATATTTCCTACAGATGGAGTTACGTGTCATTTAGCCTTAAATTATTGCCTGTCAAGTTAGTATATCATAAAAAGTGAGTGTCAAAAGTTGTATTGAATAAATAAAAATATGACATATCTTCTATAAAACAGTTCGTTATGTTTGTTTGTGCACCCACTTCTCTAATAGTTTTGCATGTATCGGGCTGAAATGTCAACCCATCATCCGCCCTCTGCCTGTTCCTGGTTACGTCAGTTAGATGGGTGAGCGAATGTGATTTCTAGCAAAAGGTTGTCCTAACAACTAGACCAGTGACCAGTTACAATATATTAATGTGGGTAGGCTGGAAAGATTTGGGATGGGTTTGGGGTGTCTGGTACACATGACCTTTTCCTCAGGCAACGCCGGGTAACTCAGCAAGTTAAGAATGATAACACTAATAAAATTTCAGAATCAATTAATTAAAATTAATAATATATGTATATTTAACTTTAACCACATCTGGTCTAAAAGATACCACTACACTGCAGTTTACTGACAGAGGTGGAACGTTTGATTTTGTGATCACTCTTATGATGCTTACCTCGACGTGTTTACTAAGACTAACATTCTTCGCTTTCTCACGGGCTGTGTCCTTGGACGATTCCTCCAGCTGACCTCTGACCACAGCCAGCTTCTCTTTGATTTTGGCAACTTCCGCATCAAGTTTGTTGACCTCAGCTCTGTTCGTCTGGTTTTCGGTCAGCTCCCGTGTCATGTTACTTTTTGTCGCCTCTGAATAACGACAGAATCAGTTACGTGTTTGTTTGTGTGTGCACATGCATTTGTTGTCTTCATCAACTGATGTTTATTACCTTAACTCATGTATTTTTGTATTTTAAATGTGTATTACTAGTATTAATTTTTTATTAATTAGTTTTATGTAAAGCAATCCGATGGATATAGCACCATATAAAATAAATATTGTTATAATAGTTTGATGTATAATAATAATAACAATTTATTTATGCACCATCAACTCCGGGGCTAAAACCCCTTTCATGCGTGTTTACAAAATAGAATAAAATTTATATAAATTATAATAACAATTATTTGTAGTAAAATTACAGGTAAAATAAATGATGAGGCAATGAATTAAAAAAAGTGCTAAAAACTAAACAGACTGCATATAAGAAAGTACAAATACAGATTAAATTATACTAAATATATTGAGTGCCTACTAAAATCACATGCTATGGGACGCAACACAAACAATTAATTAAAATAGTACGTACAAATACACCCGTACCATTTACCGTACTACACTCACCTAGTTCTGTCAACATTTCTTTCTGTCTCCGTAGCACCATCTTCATCTCTTCCACCTGTCGATCCAGCTCCTCCTTCCCTCTCTCCAGATCCTCTTTTTGTCTCTGCGTCACATCCGCCCGCTCCGTCATCTCTCGTTCGACTTCCTTCATCTTCGTTGCAAACTGTTTCTGCTGCGCCGTCTGCATCTGTTTCTCTCGTTTCACGTCGACTGCGAGCGTGCTTAGTTTTGCTTCCAAATCGTTCGTCTTTCTGCGTTCTTTCGCGAGATCCCACTTCAACGGGTCAATTGTTGCATGCAGCTGTTCCAGATGCTTCGTCGCGCGTGCCAAATCCTTGTTTTGCTCTGCGGACCAATGTGCGATGTCGTTGGCTGTGAGCCACTCCACTTCAGCCACCTGCTGGCGGTATTTTGCGAGACACGAAGGGAGTTCTTGTGATACGCACATATGCGTGATGCTGTCACTGACTGCCTTGAGACTTTGCTGGACCTGAAGGCAAGCCTCACATGGTACAAATGCTGTCTCTATAGTCTGACATGATTTATTACTCTCATCTCTAGAGATTGCCCGGAAACTAGGGGTTCGTACAGAGCAGGGTGGAATGGTGAGAGAGAGGTCATTGGGTCCAGCAGTGACCAGTCCACTCTGCAAGTCTCCTTCCAACTTTGTCATTGTGTTCTCCAAGTCCGAGATTTTTCTGTCCTTCTTTTTGCTCTGTAAAGTTGAGAACATGGTAACATCATTGTAATGTAGTCAATAGTTAAATCAAATTATGTATTACAATGTATAAGTTGTCTTGATTAACTAATAAGTCACGGGTCTTGCATGGGGTAATTAATATAAGCAAAAATAGATAAGCAAGCAAAAAATGTACAACTCCAAACATGTCCCAAAACGCTCAATTCAACGGTTGCTAGCACCCTTATGGCTTTTCTGATTGCAACGATCTTGACATCGTTTGAAAACTTAGCAAGCAGGCGGTCCAACATGTGACAGGAGGATACTGACTGAGTCATATGTGGGACAGCCTGCTTGCCACACCATCTGGTGAGCAGAGGAAGCCAAGTTCCTGATGAAGGCTGCCGACAGTGGTCGAAACGTTGATGTAAGTTTCAAATTTCTAGTCGTGTATTACAAATTTTTTTATTTAACAAATCACACGTGTAAGCCGACTTTGAGAAATCAGTGCCACTGACCTCAGTCTGCACTTGGCTGAACACAGTCTGTAGTTGCACCATCTTGTTCCAGTACTTCTTCACTACTAGACCTATTGACGTACTAGAGCTGGCCGGACTGGTGGACTTAGACTGACCAGTGGCCAGAGAATGCTCCACGTAGCGAGACATAGACTGAATGAGAAGCACCATCCTACAAAAGATGCGATGGTGTCAGAAGAACACCAATAATGACAGCATGCATTCTGAAACCATGTTTCCGGACAACCAAGAAATAGACAACATTTATTATTCTGTGCACTTTAAGTTTGAGGTCACCTCTGTAAAATTATTTTATTTTTGTTCCTGTATAATCAAACACAAATATATAGGAGGTAAATGTAATGAAGTTATAAATCTCCATTAATACTAGGTAATAAAACAGGGATGATGTGACGTCAAGACTTGTTCGCGTATGTAAGTATTCGGACAGTGTCCGGGAATTATTTTTGTGCACCATATGTCTTTAGACAGCTGACAATTTAACTACTATTTAAGTGTCTGAATACTGCCATTACAGTATGTCAGTTGTTCCGCAGTAGCAAACATGAGCACACGTCTACATGCATAAATATCACAACTGACTATTAACATGTACAAATATTATAATCAACGTTGCAGTAAATGCTGCTTTATTAACTGTACCGTATTATCGTTTTTGTGTCAAATTATCGAACTGATTAATTTTTTTCTTTTAATAATGATAAAATTATTACCAGTTTTGCCACAACTTTTTGCAACCTCCTCACCACAATAACTGTCTGTATTCGGACACTATGTTTTCGGACGCCTTAAAAATCTATAAATGTAATTATTTTTCTGTACTGTATGTTTGGACAGCTTGCATGGTCAACTGAAAGAGATTCAATGTCCTGAGCCAAGATTATGGAATACCCAAATGTGGAGGAGCAACCAATGTGTCCCAAGCCTAACCCGAAAAATTGAGAAATTTTGTTGTACACTATGTTTTCAGACAGCTGAGAATTTAATTATTTTAGGTGTCCCAATACACGTCATTATGGCGAATCATTTGTATCCAATCTGGACATCCTGTAACTTTCACGAGATATCTGCCATTATAGTCCCCACTGAGTAAAGCAGATATCACCCAGTCCTACTATACCTGTCGATGACAAGCTCAAGCAAAACGACATGGGAAAGTTGAGCGTCTTCTTCATCATCGCTATAGTCGTAAGTGTCCAGCAACTGGGTCATGTCAAGGTCACAGCCTATTTTATCCGGGTACTTCCATGATGGGCAGCGTACAGGTCCGACTCGTGAAAATACATCAACTACAGCCTCCTGGAGGTTTGTGACGTCGCTCTGCAGGCTCTCGATACAATACCTACTCCCCAGTAATGATGCCATTTTCGTGGTTGGTCCGACTGCAGTGAAAGTGATGCATTGTTAGCAAATAGCTAGTTTAATTGACAGATCCAGAAACTGACATCGCAATCACCTTTGCCATAAGTGTGATTTAAAGAGTATCCAAAAAGAATTTTATAACTCATAAGCAAACACTTATCCTGCATTGGGTAACTTTTAAAATAAAAATTTATATGGAACTGTTTCATTCTGTAAATCATTTGCAAAGTGTAATGATTGCAGCTGCGGAACCTCCAATCAAACCTATACTTATCAAGCCTAAATTTTCTACTTGAATGAATTGGGCAGATTTTGTAAATATAACAATTGGTTTAGTCGAGTAGCTTAATTTAAAAACAGACTAGTTTCATAATGTCAATTGATGCGTTGTTGATACTGCACATACCATTTGAACAAATAATAAATAAAATAAGAGCAAAATAAAACTTTGCCCATACTTTCCTTCTTGGCTTCTTCTTAAATTAAGGTGTACTCGTTTGAAAGAAATAATAATTTTCAAAACCAGGAACAGACACTAGTCTAGCTTTTTTAGTTTTTAATTCGTGAATCCTGACATCATGCATGTGATTGTGGACTTGAATGGATTGGAAAACTATTTAACAAGATTTAACAAGATTGCCATCCAGAGAATTAACTCTAGATGGCAGGTGGACAAGGAAGCTCTTTGGCTTATCGAGAGTCCGACCCTTTTATCTACATATATCCAGCCCTTCTCAGGTATGCGTCGATTTTATTTTTAGACATTCACACTACTAGCACCCACACAATCATCAGATAATCTGTTCCATTCATTCACAGTCCTTTGTGAAAATGAGAACTTTCTTACGTCTTATCTACACTGCTCCTTTACTAATGTAACTTCATGTCCTCTAGTCTTTCTATCTTTCTTAACTGAAAAAAACATATTTTTATCAATATTTTCATAACCATTCAATATTTTAAACACTTCTATCTGATCTCCTCTCTATCTCCTGGTCTCTAGTGTTGTTAAACCACATTCTTTTAGGCATTTTTCATAACTAAGATCCCTCAGTTTTGGTATCATTTTAGTCGCTGTCCTCTGTACTCTTTCCAGCATATCTATGGCCTCCACGCTTGTATACAATATTCTAAATGAGGCCTAACTATTGTTTTGTACAGCGATATCATTAGTTCTTTTTCTTTATATGCTATATTTCGCCTAATCAATCCAAGGATTTGATTTCCTTTTGAAGCTGCAATTCCACACTGCTCTGAAACCTTCATGTCAGCACTAATTGTCAGCCCTAAGTCTTTTTCTTTTACAGTAGTACTTAGTACAGTTCCCCCCATTGTATATTCTACATATTTGTTCCCATGTCCTGTGTGAAGGCATTTACATTTCCCAAAATTGAACAACATTTGCCACTTTTCAGACCATTTGATCAACCTGTCAAGATCATCTTGTAAATGCTGTCTATCTCCATCACTTTTAATCCTTCTAAACACTTTTGTATCATCTGCAAATGTCAACACCTTGCTAGCTATATCATCATCCAAATCGTTTATATATATTAATAATAATAATAATATAGGTCCCAGTACTGATCCCTGTGGAACCCCACTCAAAACTGATTTCCAGTTTGAAGCCTCCCCATCAACAACTACCTGTTGTCTTCTGTCAATCAGCCATTTTTCTATCCAGTTAATTATACCATTTTCTATGCCATGGGCCTTTACTTTAAGCAGTAATCTTTGATGTGGCACTTTGTCGAAAGCTTTTTGAAAATCTAAGTAGATGATATCTACTGGTGATCCATCATCTACCCACTTAGTGATATCTTCCAAAAAAACATAACACATTTGTTAAGCATGACCTCGCTTTTAGAAACCCATGTTGAGATGGGTTTATCAAGTTATGTTTAACAAGAAAATCCAACATGTGATCTTTAATTAGTCTTTCTAATAATTTACAAATCACTGATGTTAAACTAACTGGTCTATAATTATTTGACTTGTTTCTTGAACCTTTTTTAAATAATGATATAATGTTTGCTTCTTTCCATTCTAAAGGAACCACTCCCTCTTATAATGACAAGTTGAAAACTGTTGCAAGCGGTATGCTAATTTGTTCTACAATTTCCAATAGTAGTTTGGGTGGAATACCATCCACTCCAGGTGATTTATTATCCTTCATAGCCCTAATTTTCTTAGCTACCATTTCAGGGGTTACAATTAACTGTCTTAAATAGTCTGATTCTGCCCCCTTGAACTTTGGTACTGGCAGTGAACTAGTGTCTTCTCTGGTAAACACTGAACTAAAATACTCATTCAGGTCTTCTGCCATTAAAAATCCTTCTGATATTATATTTCCAGCACTATCTTCTAGAGGACCGACTTTATCCTGAACTTTCTGTTTGCTTTGAACATACGCATAAAAACTCTTGCTGTCATGTTTTATATTACAAGCTAATTTATGTTCATAGCTTCTCTTTGAATTTCTAATTTCAGCTGTAGCTTGGTTTAGTGCTTCTTTATAAATGTTGTAGTCTTCGTAATTTCCAGTACGTCTATATGACTTCCACATCATTTGTTTATACTTAATTTTTGTAATGGCTTCTTTCGATAAGTGTTTCTTTTTGGACCGTTTCCCGTGTTTTTTCAAGGGAATAAATTTGATGATGATGCATTCAATTTCACTCTGTAAGATATTCCAGCATTCTGTTGCTATCTTATTCTTCAGTGTGTTATTCCAGTCTATCTTTGCTAAATATTTCCTTATGTCCTTATATTTTCCTTTGTGGAAATTTCTCCTGCACTGCCTTTTATTATTCCTTTGTGATTTTACTTTGATGGTAAAATGTATCTGGTTGTGATCACTATTCCCCAGTGGCTCACATATCCTGACATTGTCAACTAATTCATTCTGTGAGGACAAAACTATGTCTAACACATTCTCTCCCCTGGTTGGTTCTAGCACATGTTGAGAAAGGAAACTATCTTGTACTAAAACTAAAAACTTGTGGTCCTCACTACTCTCTGTAGAGATTTCCATTTTATATGCCCATGGTTAAAATTCCCCATAATAACACAGTCCCGTTTGGTCACTTCCCTTATAACGTTTTGTATTTTTTCATTCTCTTCTATGCTTATGTTTGGACTTCGATAAACTAATCCAACTGTTAACGTTGAGTTTCCTGTAACTATGTTACACCAAACAGCTTCTTCGCAATCTGCTTCTCTGTCTAATTTTATTTCATAAGCCTGGATAGATTCTTTACTATATAAAATAACTCCACCTCCCCTTCTTCCTATTCTATCTTTCTTAAACATTACATATCCTGTCAGTCCCAATTCGGCATCTGATATATCGGTGGTTGCCCATGATTCGGTTATACCTATTCTTCTTTGGGTTAGGCAGCCACCATCCGTTGAGCAGATCGAGTCTGCTCGGAGATTTTGCTGTACGTACATCCTAACGTTTAACTTGCGGCGACCAAACGTCTCATAGACTGAATATGTGTCTCAATGAATCATAAATGACAGACACTGCCACTGTCTAACTCCACTGTTTAACGATGTGCGGGAAAAGCAGAACAAATTCGAGACGAGGCTGAAAGTAGTAGAACACAAGCTGGAAGTGGTTGAAGGAAACGTGGAAACCAAGATGGACGTCACCTGCTGTGCGCTAGAGGCGAGAGTAGATGAAAAGCTTTCTGAACTTGCATCAAGTGTCGAGGACAGAATCAAACCACTGAGTGAGTTAACCCAAAGCAGTATTGAGGCAGCAGTGGGAAACTACATGGGAGAAGAAAACGACAAAGCAAAAAGGCGTCTCAATGTGATAGTCCACAACATACCAGAACCAACATCGGATGAAGGACAAGAACGGAAACAACAAGACATGGATCACATGAAGTCTATCTTCGAAGAGTACCTGGGGGTGACGGCGGACATCAAGCGTGCAGTAAGGTTAGGCAAGAAAGGAACGCGACCAAGGCTGCTGATGGTGCAGGTAGGAAATGACCAGGAAAAAGCAGCCATCATGAAAAACTGTACCAAACTCCGGAATGAAAACAACCCCAGCAACATCAGGAAAGTGTTCATCACACCTGACATGACCCCAAAGGAGAGAGAGAAAGACAAGGCTCTTCGGGCAGAACTAACTGAGAAAAACATTGATTCTGGAGAAAACAGGTATATGATAAAAAACGGGAGAATAGTGCAGAGGAGGGTACGCACCCAAGAAACCCCCCCAAGCCAATGAGACACCCAAACCTGACAACGAACAGTGTAAATAATCAAGCACAAGCACAAAGTTCCATGTTTAAGTGTTATCAAGCAAATGCACAAAGTATAACAAACAAGTTTCACGAGTTCCAAGCACAAATTCAGAGTTACGAACCGAAAATCATAGGAATCACAGAAACATGGTGCAGTTCAGATATAGGTGACTGTGAGATGAACCTGGACGCCTACAATATGTTCAGAAGTGACAGAAGGGAATCTATTGGTGGCGGAGTACTAATGTATATACACAAAGACCTACCAGCCATGCCCTGCCAAGAAATGAACAACCTGGAAATAGAAGACTCACTGTGGGTGTCAGTTAAGCTAAACAACAAAGACCAGCTGTTAGCAGGAATTGTGTATAGGACACAGAAGTCAACCGACGAGAACAACACCAGACTAATAGACGCAATAAAACATTTGCAAGAAATGCATGGATACTCACACATCCTGCTGATGGGAGACTTCAACTTTCCAGAGATTAAATGGGAAGACCACACAGTAAGTGGGAGCGAACACTCCACAGCAGCCAAGTTTTTTGATGCAACGCAAGACGCCTACCTGACTCAACACGTTGTCAAACCGACCAGACTGAGACCGGGCCAACAACCTTCTACACTTGATCTAGTGTTTTCAAATGAACAATACATGGTTGACAAAGTCACTCATCTACCACCACTGGGGTGTAGCGACCATGAGTCCTTACTGTGGACTTACACATGCTATGCAGAAGCACCAGTCAACAACAGACCAAGCGGTTCGAGAAACTACCCCAAAGGCAACTACGAAGCAATCAATGAATCCCTGAGCAAGATTGACTGGGAGAGTAAGTTTCAGGGAAACAGTGTAAACACTAATTGGACTAAACTCAAGAAGGAGATCTCAAAGGCAGTGAGAGAAAATGTCCCTCTCAGGAAACCGAAACGCAAGATGGCCAACAAACCTCCATGGTGGAGTAAACAAATGTTGAGAACAGTGAAGAGAAAGTATGACCTATACAAACGCTACAAAAGTTCGGGGCTGGACAGAGACTATACTGCATATGTCAAACAGAGAAACGAGACAAACACCAAGATTAGACAAGCACAGAAGGACTACGAGGAGAAACTAATCAACAATTTCAAGAAGGAACCAAAGAAACTCTACGGTTACCTGAGATCGAAACAGAAGGTAAAGGTGACAGTAAGCCAGCTGGAGACAGAAGACGGCAGATTAACAGAAAATGACCAGGAAAAAGCAAATGTACTGGGTGACTTTTTCAAGTCAGTGTTTGTAAATGAGGATACGTCCACCATCCCAGAATTTCAACAAAGAACAAACGAGGGTGTAGCCGACATCATATTTACAGAAGAGATTGTACACAAGAAACTACAAAGTATTCATCCAAACAAGGCGCCAGGCCCAGACGGGTTGCACCCATGGGTATTGAAAGAGTGCAGCAAAACCCTTGCCAAGCCGATGTACTGGATATTTCGCCAATCATTAGACACTGGTCAAATCCCTACAGACTGGAAACAAGCCCTAGTCACACCAATTTTCAAGAAGGGGTCAAAAGAGAAGGCCGGAAACTACCGTCCAATCAGCCTAACATCCATACCCTGCAAGACTCTGGAAGCAATCGTCAGAGAAACCATGATCAAGTTTCTCAAGGAACATAGCATCATCAACGATAACCAGCATGGGTTTCTTGAAGGAAAGTCCTGTTTGACCAATCTACTAGAGACCTTTGAGGAATGGACACGAACACTGGACGAGGGATACGGACTGGACGTCATATACCTGGACTACAAGAAAGCGTTTGACACAGTTCCTCACTACAGACTGGTAAAGAAGCTAGAAGCCTACGGCATTCGAGGCAAAGTGGTTCGATGGCTGGAAACTTTCCTGACTAATAGAACCCAGCAGGTGGTACTCAACGGAACTAAGTCAGAGTGGGCCCCCGTCACAAGTGGAGTTCCGCAGGGATCTGTCATAGGACCGCTTCTTTTTATTCTCTACGTGAATGACATCCCAGACCTGGTTCACTGCAGAATCAAGATGTTTGCCGATGACACGAAGCTGTACACAACGATCCGTAACCAGGAAGACCAAGACCAACTGCAAACTGACATTGACACCCTGGAAGACTGGAGTAAAGAGTGGTTGCTACAATTCAACCCTGAGAAATGCAAGTTAATGCAAGTGGGGAAACCACCACACAATACGTACACCATGACTCACCAGACTGGAGCCAGAGTGAACCTCGAGACGACAAAAGAGGAAAAGGACGTTGGTGTGTGGGTAACCACTAACCTAAAACCAACAGTGCAATGCCAGAAAGCAGCAAAGAAAGCCATGCAAGCTCTTGGCATGATAAAGAGAACTTTTAAGCACATGACCAAGAATTCATTTGTGACACTCTACCGGGCATACGTCCGTCCACACCTCGAGTTTTGTGTACAAGCATGGTGCCCATATCTGGCAAAGGACATCGACATCCTCGAAAAGGTACAGCGAAGAGCAACAAAGCTGGTTACTAGCATAGCAAAGCTCACATATGAACAGCGATTACAACAACTGAAACTACAATCGTTGTATTACCGACGTCAGAGAGGCGACCTTATTGAAACGTACAAAATACTTAACGGAATCGACAAAGTTGAAGCTCATCAATTCTTCCAGGAGAGGGACAGTACAGCAACACGAGGACACACGAGAAAGCTTTTCAAGCAAAGAACAAGACTGCTGGCCAGACAGAATTACTTCTCAGTTAGAGCCGTGGATCAATGGAACAGGCTCCCACAACATGTGGTAGATGCCAAGACCGTCACACAGTTTAAGGCTAGACTCGACAAGCACTGGAATAGCCTAGGATATGGGCACCAACAAAGGCCAATGGCCTAAATCAGCCCATTAACCTGTAAGTGTAAGTAAGTGTAAGTGTAAGTCTAAGACTAAGACAGTGACCGAGTCTCGGTGCCAGTCCGAGCAGAACAATTTAAAAACATTAAAATATACACATTTCAGCTTACCTGATGCAGCTATGTATCAAATTTGTCTATATATACACACATTCTTCGCAACGGCTACTGAAATGCCAATATCTTTATTATAGATTCAATCATAAAGGAATTATGCAATAACCTACTAAAAAACAAATTTTTCAGTCGGTATGCGCCATGTTGTTTACCTACGAGTTACCACGTCCATTGCGCAGGCGCAGGGTAAACCGGCAGATGGCAGGTCAGTCGCCTCGTTCTTCTCAGTTCACCATGTGGCACCACTGTTGTCGCCACCGAGCCACTCCAAAATACAGGGGTAGGACCACATTAAGGATTCGTCCGCGCCCTTGAAAATACCGTTTTGGTGTCATGTGTGAATTTTGTTCGAGCACTTTGGCATGGCACATGTCAGTCCAGTGAATACTGAATGTACTACTACATTAGATATTTCACGAGGTAGCAATAAACATACGCTAGTCGCTCGCGTATTCGCACAGTGGCTATTTTGCAGAACGCACCAATATTTCAAAATCCGTCACCAGATTGGGGCGAAATTGAGGGGTGTCAGGTTTAGGTGGATTTTTTTGAAAACTGAGGTATGAGAATTTTACGAGTTTTCCACAGCACTTCTGTCAATGGAGGTTAAATATGCTGTGAAATTTTCAAGAAAATTGTTCGTCAAATTTAGCAGGAAATTAAGGAAACGTTATAATGGCCGCCTATGTAAAATTTAAATGTGATCTTACCCCTACAACATTAATGGTTGGTCTGATGTGCAGCTACATATATTGTTGTCAGGCGAATTGGTAAACAGCATATGCGGATCCGGGGGTGGGCGGGGGGACTCGGGGCACGTACCCCCTTTGGCCGCGCTATGCCTGTGCTAGAGTGGCGCGCCCGTCGTTACGTAACCCCCTAGTAGGGAGGTCGGAAGAAATCACGCGAACGCGTTTGCATTGGGACGCAATGTTAAATCGCCTATGTTTAAAAAATTGTAAGTCCATTAATTTATAAAGGCTGATCATATATTTTACATCAAAAGAAAAATAATTATGTCTTCTTTGTAATAAAAATACCTGCTTTTGCGAACTCGTGATGCTTCGTACAGATATTCGTGATGAAACAACGACACCCTCAGAAATTTCATTTCGTTGCGGGCGCAGCCATATTTAATCTCGCGGAAGGGTGGTGTTTTTAATAAAATCCCGTGCTCGCGTTATTACCCGTCATGCCATGTTTGGCGGTATGGTTGAAATCGCAAAAGGATGCTTTTTCCTTTGGTGTGTTTCTCGTACGTAATGAAATAAAATTAAGACAAATATGATATGTTGAAGATTGACCATATTGAGAGATGATGTAAGGTATGAACAACTTGCGGAAACTCTGGCAAACTACATCTATGCTATTTAGTAATGTATAAATGTAATATTAATGCAAGTTTGGCGGAGATACACCTTTGCCCGTTTTTGCCCCAAGCTCGAACGTAGAGGTCCCCATGTCCGGCGACGAATTGCTTCTATTATCGCCCACATACCCGGCGTACACAGTATTGCAATCTTGTATTCTGAAGTTGTCTTTTAGCCATGCATTTGTTATTCGTGTTTACATATGCACAGACATACTATCATGTATTAAATGGTGGACGTTATATGAATGTTTCAAGTTTATTTTCATGTTATAATAATACTAATAGTAATGCAAAATAAATTATAAATGACAATCCCTTCCACAAATCAGGCATCTGATGTACTTCTAATTACACTGTATTGATCTTTCTGTAACTAACTGCATGTATAAACATTAGCTTGGTGCTGGTTTCTTTTTGTTTTTAACTGTATCTTCCTAGAACTATTTGTATTTTTAGATGAATATATAGCATGGTTTAACATTTTCTGGTGGTGGTACAGTGCAACATTTTGCTTCAGTGGTGATGGGTATGCATGCTTGTAATGTCATGTTGCATGCTTTTGTTTTGTAGGTGTTAGCTTAGAACACAATTACTAATATCACATACATCAGCCATGGCCAGAAACAGTGACTTAATTAAAACATTTGACAATGAAGGGAGAGGTTCATGTGTTGAATGGCTAAAGCAATTGGCATCCAAGGATTGTCCATGTGGAGCATTACTGGCATGTGATGCTGCCTTCCTAAAAGTGGTTGACAAAACCAAAAAGGAATACTTAAGTTTAAGGAAACATGTGTCTAGAGCAGATGGACAAGATAAACTTAATGAGTGGCTGCAGCGATGTATTGTCATACCAAAGATCACAAAGAATCCCCCCAAAAAATGAAAACTGTTGTGTGACAGCCATGCTGACTGCACATACAAAGGCTTAGTTAAATCATTGGCTAGTGAGTTGGCAGATTCTAAGGAAGGTTTTGCCCATGCCCATGCCCATGCCCATGCCCATGCCCATGCCCATGCCCATGCCCATGCCCATGCCCATGCCCATGCCCATGCCCATGCCCATGCCCATGCCCATGTCCATGCCCATGCCCATGCCCATGTCCATGCCCATGCCCATGCCCATGCCAATGTAGAAAGGTTAGCGGAGGTAGCTGCTGCTGAGAGAGCCAAGTGCAGATGGACATCTGCTAAACAGGAAGAGCTCAGCTGCACCAAGCGACAACTCCAGCAGATAGGGTCTTCACTTAAAGCAACCCAAACAAAATTCACAGAGGAAAAAGCACAAATGAAGGCTTCTGAAAGCCGAGAGTCGTATCATCGCACAAAACGGTTAAAGTTAGAAGCGACTGCCACAAATGAAGGTGACGTAATCAAGAGATTACAACAGGAATATGTGGAAAATGATGCAAAACATTATGAGGAAATAGAAAAATTGAAGCAAGAGAAACAACTGTTAGGTGAAGAAAATGAATGGCTTCGGAGTCTTGTCGAAGATAATAAACTCTTGCCCACTTACGACGAAACATCAAAACGATTCAGCAATGATTTGCAGCTGTGTGTGTATGAGTTGTTGGATAGCTATGTTAGTGCATCGACGATTGGTGCTACAATAAAGGCCGTCCTCAAGTTAGCTGCCAGGGAACCAACCAAACTGCCCAGCAAAAGCACAGTGATGGCAATGAACATCCAGAGGCTTTCACTGGCTCAGTCACAAGTTGCGCAAGAATTATCACGAAAAGATCATATGTGTCTCATGACTGGTGAAACAACAAAGTAGAGCAAGAAATACATGGGGTATGAAGCAAGTGATAGCGATGGTAAACTGCGGGTTCCTGGGTTGAGGGATATTTGCACAACATCTGCTCAAGACACACTGTCGGTATTTAAGGATATTCTTACTAACATAGACTGCCGAAGCAAGGAATCTGGAACGAAGACATCAAGACTGTTGCTGCAGCAAATTGTAGCCACTATGTCGGACAGGGCATTAACCGAGCTCAAATTCAACGAACTAATAGAGGAGTACCGGACAAGCATCCTTCCATTGTTATATGAAAGATTTAATTAACTCGATGAAGGAAATCAGTTTCCAAATTATCCAACTTTTTCTATGGCCTGCACGGGGTAGTTCATATCGCAGAAACCGCCAAAACTGCATTGAAGGAGGCAGAGGCAGCATTGTTCGGCAGCCAGCCAGTGCCAAATCCTGATCCTCAGATCTACACCAATGATCCTGATGCTGTAAGATTGGTTCGGACGGCATCGAAGGCATTTGCTTGAGGTGCTGACGAGAAGAATGGGTGTTTCGGAAATATCTCCATCTTTGTCAAGCGTATCTTCAAAGCAATGGACTGCAAAGTGTTCCACTGAAACCTTTCAGGGGATCGAGATTCAACATTTTATTTTCGAATGCTGCAAGCACATTCTTCTTAAGCAATGAAATGCGGTGCTTTCTCAAAGAGCAAGGTGCGTCAAACAGGTTGTTGAAATCTGTACTAAACGACTTAGAAACGGCAGTTTCTCGCTGGATGTAAAGCAATTGGACTCGTCAGCAAGCTGATCACCTGCCCCCTCTGATGCATGATTGAAGACAAGAGTGTTCACATCTTGGACATGAACACTCACTACCTGGATATTTTCCAAAGTGCGTACCATCCAATGCACAGCTGTGAAACAGCCCTAGTACGCATACAGGACGACATATTGCTTTCTCTGGATAACAAGAAGAGCGTGATACTGGTGCTACTAGATCCCAGTGCCGCTTTTGATACTGTCGACCACCATCCGCTGTTCAATCAACTGCACAGAATTGGCGTGCGTGGCAACGCACTGTGCAGGTTGATGTCGTATTTGTCACAACGAACACAGGCAGTTAAAGTTGGCAACATCATTTCAAGAAGTGTCGATCTAACATGTGGTGTGCCTCAGGATAGCTCGGACCTCTTCTGTTCGCGATCTACTGCCTTGGACTCAACCATGTGTTTGAACATCATCAACTACGCTATCATATGTATGCTGACGATACGCAATTATATGTAGACTTTCCCCGTGACTAGCCACTTACAATGGCCACCGATCGAATATCTCGTTGTACCACCGATGTGAAAGCGTGGATGTCTTTCCATAATCTCCTGCTTAACGAGAACAAAACCGAGGTGATCGTCATACCTGCAGTGAACAATCGGAAACTTGTTCACCTGGCTGTTGACCAAGTCATTGATGTATGTCGCTGTGCTGTTTCGCCGAAGCCGGTTATCCGCGACATCGGCGTTCTACTCGACAACACTGTGTCGATGACGAATCAAGTGCGTAGCGTTTGCCAGGTGGCATATTGTCACCTCCGAAGCATCGCGTTAATTCGGAAATTACCACTGATGCCTGCAGAACCATTGTGAACGCCTTAGTCATGTCACGTATTGATTACGGCAACGCAGTGTTATATGGTCTGCCGGAGACGCACTTGCGAAAGCTGCAGATGGTACAGAATTCCGCAGCACGTCTCATTACCGGGATAAGGAGGCGAGAACACATAACACCTGTTCTGTACCGTCTCCACTGGTTGCCTATACGCCAGCGGATCGAATTCAAGCTGTTACTGCTGGTATATCGTGCAGTGCACCATCTCGGCCTTGCGTACATTTCATCGCTCGTGACATCCTACACGCCGACCAGATCACTTAGATCGGCCGAACAAGGTCTGCTGACTGTTCCGAGATATCACCTTGAACATTATGGCCGTCGTTCCTTCTCGGTGGCTTGCCCGATCCTGTGGAATGCCCTGCCTCATGCAGACTGCGTTGCCACTTTCAAATCACTATTAAAGACACTTATTTCGACAGGCCTTCAAAGAACTTTGCAGTTCGCATCAGTGACATTTGTGCAATATTGACATTCGGTTATGTACTTAGGTTGCAGTTATACATTTTTTAATTTTTTTAATTAGCATATTATATGTATTTATTTAATTTAATTTAAGCACATTATTAATTTTAAGTATTTAAACGGCTAATTCATTTAATTCGTGTATAATATATACACTTGTAAATATATATATATCTTTTTATTCAGGTTTATCTAACTGACATTTTATGTAATGTTTATATGCTACTTTTAAATCATATTCGTTTACCTTTCTATTTAATATTTATATTTAATATATTTTAGGTCATTTAATGTATTTTATTTATACTCTACGATTGTCAGCGCCTTTGAGCAGATTTGTCATCCGGACACACGGCGCTCTATAAATGCTTTATAATAATAATACCAGCAACTCGTGTCATTCTGCCAGGAGTCATGCAGAAACATCAATGAGTTCATGAGTGGGACGAGTACGCCTATCTTTGGAGACTCTACTCGCATCAAGAAGGACAAGGTGTTTGAAATGTTGACAACACCTTCTGATGTAGATGCAGTTGTGGAAGTGATTCTTCACATCCTACTTCCAGCCATCGCTGTTCTCTGCAAACGGATCTTTGAGGATCATCTTCCGGGAGGACGCTACGAAGCAATGGATGTCGCTCGTGACAGGTTGACATGTGTGCCAAAGAGTAGTGTGTACGCCGAATCCATCTTCGGAATGCGTGACCACATGCTCAGACAAAAGCCAAGCATCACCATCATCGCATCAGAGGCTTACATCATGTTCTCACAGAACAAAGCCTTAGCATGACTCTGTGAGCAAAACCTTTGGTGCAGGAGAGGCTAATGTCCGATGCCCGGAAAGACGCGAAGACTTTAGTAAGTCTTTTTAAAGAGAGACGTGCAGAAATACAGGAGAAGACTCGTGAGGCACTGAAAGAGAAGGCGAAGCAAGCACACGAGGCACATTCTAGGCATGTGAGGCTTATGGAGACGTACACTGAAGATATCATTGTGCATGGATTATGGCAAACGCAAACACAAGTGGATGACCATATTGGTAACAAGGAAACATCTGCTAAGGACCACATCGCAGCACTGAAAGCACAGTTACGATTTCGGAGGAATGACCTCAAACAGCTGCCTCCGAGGAAGGATATCTTCAATTTTACGAAAGTCGCAGATGGTAAGAGGTATCACTCTCAGTACAGGAACTTGCAGCCAATCTAAAGATGCTGCTTGACGAAGCCATTGTGACAGAGGCAGATACGGGGAGGGAGCAGCATGTCCTCATAGGGAAGCAAGTTCAAGTGTGCCAATGATCACAGCTTGGTTACCTGGTACTAAGGAAAAGTTATTTCACAGGTATATACAAATATTTATACAACAGTTCATCATATAGTTCAAAGTTGCATAGAAATATATATGTATATATATATATATAATGTTGTACATGCATGCACTTTAGCGGAATGTTTATTGTTGCTTGCAGTAGTTGGCTATCCTTTTCACTTTACTAATTTCACTCACACGCATGCATGCGGACTCGCTCACAAACCAACATATAAATTATGTTTACATAATTATATGGTGCAAGGGCAAAGGAAAATTTTACATCAATGCATGCAATATTTGGCTATGCTTATAATCTCACACACGCTTTACTAACTTTGCATACATGACATGCACGTACTCAATAACGTCCACGTTATTTTTCTGGTATACCTGCCACTTCTAAAAGTAAAACATATCAGATTTTGTTAATATCCACATAATGGAAATCATTAAAGCATATCCTGCAACCTGTAGGTACCAGGCTTCCCAAGTTGGTTCAATGTGGTGTATGACAACGAGCCAGATATCGTGTACACGTATACACTGGATGACGATTTAAAAGTTGGGGACCTGGATATACTTCTGTAAGCTTTTTCCAAAAGATTAGTTGCTTAGTTAATTAAATTAATTGTATGTATAATTCCTTTTGTAAGTGATATTTAACGGAAATACATAAAATATAAAGTTTTAGTTAATATTTTTGTATTGTGCAAGACTATTTTTTCACATTTCCTTCAGATCATAAAAACTGTCACACAAATTTATTCAATGGCCTTTACATAATTGTCCATAACTTCGTCAATTTTCGCCCCAGAGGGTTAAAACTGGTATGGCTTTCTATCTCTTAAATATACCTTTGCCATTTTGATGAATTGTTGCATTTTCACCGACCTCCCTACCCCTAGACGTTCTGAAATTATAAACATCGCCGCGAAATATTCCAACAGCTATAGTACCCCCCCATCTTCCGATCCGACAGCAGGAAAATCTTCACCCCGCCATCTTCCGATGTCAATATCTGACAGTGAGCGGAGTTGTGCTGAACTATCCGGCTCAGCCCACCCAATATATGGATTTGGTTCAGCCGTCAGTGGATTTTTGCGAGCCTCAAAGGGGGCGCAATTGGAGGATCTGGGCCCGCTAGACTACCCTCTCTGTGCCGCCACTGATCAGTGTGGTTCTAAAGTGAGAAAGGGGTTAGAGTTAGGTTGGCAGTACTTTTGACAAGATTTACATGAGGTGTTTGCATATCTTTACATGCGTACGAAACGCACTCGATCTGCCGGCTGGGAACGGGAGGGCTGCATGATATTCACATCTTCATTTGACAATAGGAAACTAGATAGAACCAAGCCGGACTGTGATTGCTACCATCTACTCTTCCAACACATGACAGCACCAACTATAGGTCGGAGTCCAGTATTAGCTCCTTCGTTCTGCTAAACCCTTGGATTATGACATAGACAGCCACACACACGCATGCACGCTGACAGCACGCATGCACGCACATACATCTTTAGGACACGGGCAGTTGCATCCAGCAGCAAATCTTTTAGGGCGCCATTTTAGGAGAACAACGATTCATGCACTTTGGGTATGTTGTGACTATGCGAGCGATTTTAGCCAATTTGGGTGTAAAAAGTAAATATAAATGTTTATATAGCGCAATGTCCAGTCAATAAGCGCTTTACGCTTCACTCCCGGCAAACCTATTCAATCGAACACCATCTCGATTTCTCTGGGAAACATTCAGCCACGCTGCAATTAATGCGCGAAGACTATTCGTACACAAATATCCACCACTGTCTAATCTATAGCCAGGTACTCACTCACACAACTGAGTGAACTGAAGTAATGTAGTGTGAACGAACTTACCCAAGGTTCGACACCGCCGCACAGGATTCGAACCCGGGTTCTCTCCATTGAAAGTCCGATGTTATAACCATTGTGCCACTGCGCTCAATGTACACGCACGCACGCACGCACGCACTCACTCATGCACGCGCACGCACACACACACATACAATCATTTGTTTGTAGAAATAACGTGCAAAATACGTGTGCGTTTGTTGTTCACTTCACGTCACGTCCTACACTTCATAATTATATATCGATAAAAACTCGTAGCTCCGGATCTCTGCTTGGAGGAGGAGTGCGAACACGTCGTCGAAAAAGCAAAGATGTAGAAGTGCGACGGAATGAATATTACGACGTATTAGACTCAATTAGAGGGTGGTGCAAAGGAGAAGACTGTGGGGGACGGGGCCGGTAAATATAAGCTGAGGTGACCCGGAGGGCAACTTCGAGTATGATTCCGTGAGAAAAATGAGGAATAGGACTAATCACATCGTGGAGGTGAACAACAAATTCGGATTTTTTTACAAAGACGGTGCGGTGCGTTCGACGGACTCATCAAAGAAAGAGGATATCGACACACTCACTCACTCACTCACTCACTCACTCACTCACTCACTCACTCACTCACTCACTCACTCACTCACTCACTCACTCACTCACTCACTCACTCACTCACTCACTCACTCACTCACTCACTCACTCACTCACTCACTCGCTCGCTCACTCACTCACTCACTCACTCACTCACTCACTCACTCACTCACTCACTCACTCACTCACTCACTCACTCACTCACTCACTCACTCACTCACTCACTCACTCACTCACTCACTCACGCACTCACTCACTCACTCACTCACTCACTCACCCACCCACCCACCCACCCACCCACTCACTCACTCACCCACCCACCCACTCACCCACCCACTCACCTACCCTAAATCCTTTCTATCAAATGTTAAATCACCCACTAACTCACTTAAGTGATTTATTGAAGGATTTCAAATACCTGTATCGACAACTGCGCATTTGGCAAGTAATCACACACAATTCTATATGGGCTAAATAGAACACTATCACATTTCACCACGCCTCGATTTACGGTAACCGAGTGTGACTGTTGATTACCGCGTTATTGACGATGCGATCAGCACAACAGATAGGCGTGGTCGGCTCACGCGTTCGCACCTCTTAACTAATGTTTACCAGGCTAGAGCACGCGCCTTAAAATGGGTCCTTCCCGTCCAGTATCTTTCCTCGACGTGGGAGGACATTACGACAACCTGACGATAGTTCACCACCCAGGCAAGTGGCAATACGCTCAACGAGACTTTGGTTTGACTTTGGTTTGACAACGAAAGTCTGCGCGAGAGTAGACGCAAACAGTTGTTAGCTTAGCTCGATGTGGTCGAGTTGCGTAACCCGATAACTCGATTGTTAGCTGTAGCACAATGCACTGGACTACAGCGATGTCGGACTATCGATCGAGGGGACTGGGCGTCGAATTCACCTGCTGCTTTTATGAGCAGGTGGATTTGAAATCCAAGCAAATAAACATAATTACCCTGTATCGTATTGGTTCAAGCCATCGCCACACCAATATCTGGTGTGGAAATTTAGTCCATTATTTTTTATACCACCCCTTACCAGTGTGTTAGAGATAGAGACCACCACTATGTGGGTCCACGCGCATATATCCCCTGTGTAGCATTTTTTATTTCCCCTGGCACAGATACTAGATAGAAGGGACCAGCGGCTTTTAGTGTCTCTTCCGAAAGACACAGGCAATGTGAGATGAACGAAATTGCCTAAGTTTCAAAACGGCGGTAGGTGGAATCGTCCCCTTCATCGACACACCGACGCTCTATCGCGTGACCACCGCTCACCATTTCACCCCTTATTAAAACATACTTTCAATCAAGCTGCCTAGGGTGTGGCGTAGCCATAGAGGAATGAGGCCACATTCACCTGTAGCTTTCCTCGGAAGGTTTCGTCCCTTCACCCAGCTCTTTTGACAACGTACCGCTCTGCCGTCACCAACAAAAGCAAACAACAAACGGTATGGGTTCTAATCTGGTTACTCCACCTCTGCAATCTTGTTCTCTTATTTTCCCTGCATTTCCGTGGTGATGCTGGCCTCGATACTGGTCTTCGAGTTATGTTTTCTTTTCGTTTTCTCCCCTTCATTGTTCTTGCACAGTTGTCTTCACCAACTGTTTCCATTCCCCTCTACCTTTCGGTCTCATTCTCCACTCCTCTCCAAATCTGCTTTCTTCGTTATCCGTTCTACTCCCAATCGCTCTACGTGTCCAATCCACGTTGGCCTTCCTTTATTTCACGGCCCTTTGTAATCGTGCTTAAATGTCTTGCTAGTACAATAATTCGCTCGAGACCAATCAATTTATTCGTTATATCCGAAATTATAAGCGAAATTCTTTATAAGAGAATTCGCTATATCCGAGGTTTACTGTAGCTCCATGCGTTAATATATCAGCGTAGCCATGTACCGTACATATACTATACACGACATACACTACAGTGGCCCTATTCTCCATGTGCAGGGGCGGTACCAGAGAGAGCAGTCTGATGGGGGGACCTCCACTTGCGGCCAAACCACATGCAGTAGAAACATTTTCGCCGTCGCGCCGCAGTAGCTTCAGCTTCGGCACGATTGGTGACATCGGAAGACGAGGTGGGGTGGGGGGTGGGGAGGGGTGATGTTGAACATGTTTTGCGTCGCGCTGCAGTAGCTTCACCTTCGGCTCGATTGATGACACCAGAAGGCATGATAGGGGGAGGGGTGAGGGTGGGGGTGTGATGTTGAAAAAGTTTACGCCGCTGTGCCGCCGTAACGTCACCTTCTTCTAGCTGTCTTGCGCTGTGTCGGCTCGACTGATTACATCGGAAGACAGGGGTGGTGGTGGGGGGAGGGGTAGTGGTGGGGGAGGGGGTGGTGGTGAGGGTAGGGGTAGTGGTGGGGGAGGAGGTGGTGGTGAGGGTAGGGGTGGTGGTGGGTGGAGGGGGTGGTGGTGATGGTGGTGGTGGTGAGGGTAGGGGTAGTGGTGGGGGGAGGGGGTGGTGGTGAGGGTAGGGGTGGTGGTGAGGGGGGGGTGGTGGTGAGGGTAGGGGTAGTGGTGGGGGGAGGGGTGGTGGTGGAGGTAGGGGTGGTGGTGGGGGAGGGGATGTTACTGAAACTTTTTCTCCGCCGCGGACGTCACTTCAGTAACGTGGGCACATTCAAAAGATCTAAGGGGCACGCCACTCTAGCCCCGACAGAACGCAGCCACATTCCAAAGGTCTAGGGGGCACGTGCACCCAGACCCCCTGGACCGGCCTATAATGCCGTTTCCGTACATATGCATTTCTAGTTTTGGTGTGGAAATATAACACCCCTCAGGAATTGACCGGTATTGCAGGAGCACCCTGATGCTTACAATAGACGGGTTACTGTGTCGATTGCAAGGAGGATTGTGTATGTAGGTATTCTAATATGTTGGGCACTTATGTAGAATCCGGACCCATCTCAATTTTGTCGTCGTAGCTACATTTTTTTCTAAATTTGACACACCAGTGGGTAAATTACATCATTCAACATAATCTCAGGCATGTATACAGGTCTTTAAGAATATTGCTTCTTAGCGCACGTTTGAGGCGTAAAAAGCGCCCCTGTTTGCATCAACATACGCAGCTATATACTTACATATCGCTCGCTTTACGTGCGCGGTGCGGTAACTCACAGCCGCAGCAGTGCAGACCAGTAGATTTAACAAGATTTAACAACATTGCCACCCAGAGAATTAACTCTAGGTGGCAGGTGGACAAGGAAGCCTTTTGGCTTACCGAGAGTCCGACCCTTTTATTTATGTGTATCCCGCTCTTCTGATGTATGTGTCGATTTTATTTTTAAACATATTCACACTACTAGCACCCACACAATCAGCAGATAATCTGTTCCATTCATTTACAGTCCTTTGTAAAAATGAGAACTTTCTTATATCTAATCTACACTGCTCCTTTGCTAATGTAACTTCATGTCCTCTAGTCCTTCTATCTTTCTTAACTGAGAAAAACATATATCTTCTAATCAGTAGAAACCAGGTCTCTATTTGGGCTTCAAAAGTGCGCTACGATTCAATATTTTCGTAGCATAAATACACAAGGGGTTATGGTTTAACGATGGAACTAACATTTAAGCAAAAATAAAGTTTTATAGCAAAATCGAGATGAGTCCGGATTCTACACAAGGGCCATATGTTGTTGTTCTACAGCAGACGTGAGCCAGACGGAGGATGCAGCGAGGACACAACTAGACGTCATCGTCGTCGTCCTTGTACTTCTAATCACGGTCCTAGTCGTCATGATCGTGTGGTAAGTGTCGAAGTACTTTGATCCGTCTACACTTATCACACAACTCCTGGTCGTGTTTAGTTGTCAAGTAATCATCTGTATCGGCCTTCTCCTAGGGACAGTTTCATCCGTTTCTTATGAGCTAATGTGGGAAATATGCTTTATTCGGGAGTCACACCAGCCTACTTTATTTTAGACGACCAAGACACAGCGATAATAACTGAAAACAAGAGAAAGGACAAATTTACAAAAAAACAACAACCGGGTGAAAAGAACCGCGGGAACAACGCGAATATATAAGCGAAGGGGGATGATGTTGGTGTGAAAGAGGATTTATAGAGGAAGCTAGTGAGAATTCGGTTAACGTGGGCTGAACACATCGAACGAATGGAGGAAACGGCTATCGAAGAGAGTCGCTGTCATCCAGATTGAAGGAGAAAAGGAGAATCACAACTGAGATGGTATGACGATAAGTTTTGCAGAGGTAGACGGGAGTGGAGAATCAGAGCGAAAAGTGGGAGAGCGGAGACGGATGGAGGAGACGGTAGGGCGGGGATAGTGACGTAAGAGGGCACGCAAACACAACTCGAGGGCCGGTATCGAAACTAGTTGATTCAGCAATGTTTTCAATTTGTAAAACTAACACTACGCAATTAAGTACCCTGCGCTCAACGTCAAACGGGCATGATACTGCTATTAACTACAGTGAACCGTTGCATTAACCCAGTTTATCTACTATACTCATATAATGAGTTACTGCCTAGCAAAATTAATACAAACGAGTCTTGTGTCTGCACACCATGATGTGACACTGTTTAGTCAAACCACAATGTTCGTTGCTTGAATTCATAACTGGTTAGTAAGACATTTGATATAGGCGAGTTTATATTTGTAAACACGATCGTCAGACATTTATATATGTGCGAGCGTCACGCCTGTGTTAAGCTATTGTCTCAGAGTAAGTGTAACATTTAGTTTTATAAACAAAGATATGCTCAGATAAACCTTAGCATATTAGTTTAATACGTACTCGGTTATTAATAACTAATATAATTTCTTACATATGGAAAATGTTAAAGGAAAGAAATAAAGCAGCGTTTCTCAAACAACCTGTTTTGTTATAAATGTTTTGATCATCATATATGTTTTAGCATACTCAGAAAAGTATTTTAGACATTCTCCATGAATATAATACTTATATTCGTTGTCACACGGACCGAGCGACCGAGCGACCGAGCGACCGACCGAGCGACCGACCGACCGACCGACCGACCGACCGACCGACCGACCGAGCGACCGACCGACCGACCGACCGACCGACCGACCGACCGACCGACCGACCGACCGACCGACCGACCGACCGACTGGCCAGACGACAGCTCGACCAACCGGTCGAGGCTGTTGTATTGCTTGGGCTGATTTGTTTCAGTTTAAACATATATGGCGGGGTTGTGGGATTGCTTGAATAATTATTGTTTCCTTTCACCAAGATAGGACGAAGCTGCGCGGGTTGAATTGTTTCAATTTCACAGAGGGCGAGGCTGTTGTGTTGCTTGGACTGAATTGTTAAGTTCACAGACGGGGTGAGGCTATGGCGTTGCTTGGACTGAATTGTTTCAATTCTCCAGAAAAGGCGAGGCTGTGGCGTTGCTTGGACTGAATTGTTTCAGTTCTCCAGACAAGGCGAGGCTGTGGCGTTGCTTGGGCTGAATTGTTTCAGTTCTCCAGACAAGGCGAGGCTGTGGCGTTGCTTGGGCTGAATTGTTTCAGTTCCCCAAACAGGGCTAGACTGTGGCGTTGCTTGGGCTGAATTGTTTCAGTTCTCAAGACAAGGCGAGGCTGTGGTATTGCTTGGGCTGAATTGTTTAAGTGGGGCTGAAGTGTTTCAGTTCAGACAGGGCTAGGCGAGGCAGTTCTCCAGTGTGGCGTTGCTTGGGCTGAATTGTTTCAGTTCCCCAAACAGGGCTAGACTGTGGCGTTGCTTGGGCTGAATTGTTTCAGTTCTCAAGACAAGGCGAGGCTGTGGTATTGCTTGGGCTGAATTGTTTAAGTGGGGCTGAAGTGTTTCAGTTCCCCAGACAGGGCTAGACTGTGGCGTTGCTTGGACTGAATTGTTTCAGTTCTCCAGACAAGGCGAGGCTGTGGCGTTGCTTGGGCTGAATTGTTTCAGTTCCCCAAACAGGGCTAGACTGTGGCGTTGCTTGGGCTGAATTGTTTCAGTTCTCAAGACAAGGCGAGGCTGTGGCGTTGCTTGGGTTTAATTGTCAGTTCCCCAGATAGAGCGACGCTGTGGTGTTGCTTAGGCTGAATTGTTTCAGTTCACCAGACAAGGCGAGGCTGTGGTATTGCTTGGGCTGAATTGTTTAAGTGGGGCTGAACTCTTTCAGTTCCCCGAGGCTGTGGCGTTGCTTGGGCTGAATTGTTTAAGTGGGGCTGAAGTGTTTCAGTTCCCCAGACAGGGCTAGACTGTGGCGTTGCTTGGACTGAATTGTTTCAGTTCTCCAGACAAGGCGAGGCTGTGGCGTTGCTTGGGCTGAATTGTTTCAGTTCCCCAAACAGGGCTAGACTGTGGCGTTGCTTGGGCTGAATTGTTTCAGTTCTCAAGACAAGGCGAGGCTGTGGCGTTGCTTGGGTTTAATTGTCAGTTCCCCAGATAGAGCGACGCTGTGGTGTTGCTTAGGCTGAATTGTTTCAATTCACCAGACAAGGCGAGGCTGTGGTATTGCTTGGGCTGAATTGTTTAAGTGGGGCTGAACTCTTTCAGTTCCCCAGAGAGGGCGAGGCTGTGGCGTTGCTTGGGCTGAATTGTTTAAGTGGGACTGAAGTGTTTCAGTTCCCCAGACAGGGCTAGACTGTGGCGTTGCTTGGACTGAATTGTTTCAGTTGTCCAGACAAGGCGAGGCTGTGGCGTTGCTTGGGCTGAATTGTTTCAGTTCCCCAGACAGGGCTAGACTGTGGCGTTGCTTGGGCTGAATTGTTTCAGTTCTCAAGACAAGGCGAGGCTGTGGCGTTGCTTGGGTTTAATTGTCAGTTTCCCAGATAGAGCGACGCTGTGGTGTTGCTTAGGCTGAATTGTTTCAGTTCACCAGACAAGGCGAGGCTGTGGTATTGCTTGGGCCGAATTGTTTAAGTGGGGCTGAACTCTTTCAGTTCCCCAGAGAGGGCTAGGCTGTGGCGTTGCTTGGGCTGAATTGTTTAAGTGGGACTGAAGTGTTTCAGTTCCCCAGACAGGGCTAGACTGTGGCGTTGCTTGGACTGAATTGTTTCAGTTCTCCAGACAAGGCGAGGCTGTGGCGTTGCTTGGGCTGAATTGTTTCAGTTCCCCAGACAGGGTTAGACTGTGGCGTTGCTTGGGCTGAATTGTTTCAGTTGTCAAGACAAGGCGAGACTGTGGCGTTGCTTGGGTTTAATTGTCAGTTCCCCAGATAGAGCGTCGCTGTGGTGTTGCTTAGGCTGAATTGTTTCAGTTCACCAGACAAGGCGAGGCTGTGGTATTGCTTGGGCTGAATTGTTTAAGTGGGGCTGAACTCTTTCAGTTCCCCAGAGAGGGCGAGGCAGTGGCGTTGCTTGGGCTGAATTGTTTAAGTGGGACTGAAGTGTTTCAGTTCCCCAGACAGGGCTAGACTGTGGCGTTGCTTGGACTGAATTGTTTCAGTTCTCCAGACAAGGCGAGGCTGTGGCGTTGCTTGGGCTGAATTGTTTCAGTTCCCCAGACAGGGCTAGACTGTGGCGTTGCTTGGGCTGAATTGTTTCAGTTCTCAAGAAAAGGCGAGGCTGTGGCGTTGCTTGGGTTTAATTGTCAGTTCCCCAGATAGAGCGACGCTGTGGTGTTGCTTAGGCTGAATTGTTTCAGTTCACCAGACAAGGCGAAGCTGTGGTATTGCTTGGGCTGAGTTGTTTAAGTGGGGCTGAACTCTTTCAGTTCCTCAGAGAGGGCGAGGCTGTGGCGTTGCTTGGGCTGAATTGTTTAAGTGGGACTGAAGTGTTTCAGTTCCCCAGACAGGGCTAGACTGTGGCGTTGCTTGGACTGAATTGTTTCAGTTCACCAGACAAGGCGAGGCTGTGGTATTGCTTGGGCTGAATTGTTTAAGTGGGGCTGAACTCTTTCAGTTCCCCAGAGAGGGCGAGGCTGTGGCGTTGCTTGGGCTGAATTGTTTAAGTGGGACTGAAGTGTTTCAGTTCCCCAGACAGGGCTAGACTGTGGCGTTGCTTGGACTGAAGTGTTTCAGTTCCCCAGACAGGGCTAGACTATGGCGTTGCTTGGACTGAATTGTTTCAGTTCTGCAGACAAGGCGAGGCTGTGGCGTTGCTTGGGCTGAATTGTTTCAGTTCCCCAGACAGGGCTAGACTGTGGCGTTGCTTGGGCTGAATTGTTTCAGTTCTCAAGACAAGGCGAGGCTGTGGCGTTGCTTGGGTTTAATTGTCAGTTCCCCAGATAGAGCGACGCTGTGGTGTTGCTTAGGCTGAATTGTTTCAGTTCACCAGACAAGGCGAGGCTGTGGTATTGCTTGGGCTGAATTGTTTAAGTGGGGCTGAACTCTTTCAGTTCCCCAGAGAGGGCGAGGCTGTGGCGTTGCTTGGGCTGAATTTTTTAAGTGGGACTGAAGTGTTTCAGTTCCCCAGACAGGGCTAGACTGTGGCGTTGCTTGGACTGAATTGTTTCAGTTATCCAGACAAGGCGAGGCTGTGGCGTTGCTTGGGCTGAATTGTTTCAGTTCCCCAGACAGGGCTAGACTGTGGCGTTGCTTGGGCTGAATTGTTTCAGTTCTCAAGACAAGGCGAGGCTGTGGCGTTGCTTGGGTTTAATTGTCAGTTCCCCAGATAGAGCGACGCTGTGGTGTTGCTTAGGCTGAATTGTTTCAGTTCACCAGACAAGGCGAGGCTGTGGTATTGCTTGGGCTGAATTGTTTAAGTGGGGCTGAACTTAAACAGCCCGCACTGTTTCAGTTCTCCAGAGAGGACGAACTATGGCGTTGCTTGGGCTGAATTGTTTAAGTGGGGCTGAACTCTTTCAGTTCCCCAGAGAGGGCGAGGCTGTGGCGTTGCTTGGGCTTAATTGTTTTAGTGGGGCTGGAGTGTTTCAGTTCCCCAGAGAGGACGAGGCTGTGGCGCTGCTTGGGCTGAATTGTTTAAGTGGGGCTGAACTGTTTCAGTTCCCCAGAGAGGGCGAGGCTGTGGCGTTGCTTGGGCTGAATTGTTTAAGTGGAGGTGAACTGTTTCTGTTCTACGGATAAGGTGACACTATGGTGCTGCTTGGGCTGGATAATATTATTGTTTCAAGTCCCCTGACTGGGCGAAGCTGTGTGAATACTTGAACTGAATTATTTCAGTTCCACACAAAGAGCGAGGCTGTGGGTTAACCACGCTCGCCCTCAGGCATCGTATTGTTGAGGGACAAACCTAGAATGCTAGTGAACAAAACAAAAACAATATTAATAACACAGTATAAATGAATTTGTTGAATAATTATCACGTGCCAACATGGCACCGGTCTCTAATAACACCATCTGCTTGGAGCCCGTGTGTGAGCGTGTGTGTCTGCGTGTGCGCGCACGTGTGCGTGTGTGCGTGTGGGCGTGTGCGCGTGTGCGCGTGTGCGCGTGTGCGCGTGTGCGCGTGTGCGCGTGTGCGCGTGTGTGTCTGCTAAACAATCGTCAAATTTCTGTTTAAAGATTGTCTACAAACATAAATATGTACTGTTATAAATTATTTGGGACATATATATATATATATATTAGATATATGCAATATTTACGCAAACGATTAATAAACAATAAGGTCTTAAACTACTGTACTTATGCTTTACAGTTTCTTGTAACATGTCGTCTCCGTCGGTTGACGTTTGGGCTGCGTTTCCGAGGGGCGACTGTGACGTCATTCTCGTGCAGTCACGTGTTTGGACCAGTAGAGATTATTCGGAAATGTAATCTTGAGTTCTCGTGAAAATGAATTTAATTTGCGCTGTTGACTTACAGTGCAATTCGGCAACTTTGTTAGCCGACTTCCTCGTCAGCTTTATACTAGCACAAGTCCGGGGGGCGAAGCTACGTAATCTCGATGTATGTGACGTCACGTGTGATTACGTCACCGAAATATATGGCTGATTTCAAGAATCTCCGTCACTTATCCCTTTTTCTTTATGTCTGTCTATCTCACGTTCTCCGTCTCTAGGTAATGACAGTTAAAACACATAGATATTGACAAGTAAAAATATAAAGTTGCACATGTCTTAAAAATACAGATAAAAACAACACCATATAGGTTATATTTGTCTATAACATGTTAGCATAGTTTTCTTGTGTATTATCTGAACGTTTTCCTTGGTTTTGGTATTAAAAGTATTGTATAACAAATTGTGACAGGAATGGAAATGTAGGAAATATTGCCTACAGGCAAACAGTCCCAAGAAAATACATTTTGTCGGGTTTCTGTTGGACGGAAGACGACAGTTCGACTAACCGACCGAGGCTGTTGTGTTGCTTGGGCTGAGTGTTTTAGTTCGACGTACAGGGCGAGACTATGGGATTGCTTTTTCCTTTCAACAAGATAGTGTGCGTTACTTGGGTTGAATTGTCTTACACTGACTGAATGACTGACTGACTGACTGCCTGACTCACTCACTCACTCACTCACTCACTCACTCACTCACTCACTCACTCACTCACTCACTCACTCACTCACTCACTCACTCACTCACTCACTCACTCACTCACTCACTCACTCACTCACTCACTCACTCACTCACTCACTCGCTCGCTCGCTCGCTCGCTCGCTCGCTCGCTCGCTCGCTCACCCACCCTTCCACCCACGCACACACCCACACACCCACCCACCAACCCACCCAATCACCCTGTCAATCATACGGTCAGGCACTGTGGCGAGACTGTCGCGGTGAAATAAAATTAGTTTATTTAACTCTTTTGGCTTTGTCTTAGGTCTGTGTATTTTCTTTATTAGCTGCGAATGTTCTAAATACCGTATCTGGCTATGCACATCAATTTCCAACTAAAATGGATTTACATTTATTTACCGAACGGAGAACCGCTTACTGAGCAGTTAGCTAATGGTGTTTTGCTAGACGCGAACGCGAAATGTGGAGTCGACTTCAAATTTGACGTCGCGTCCAGTTTTCGCGTACGGTTAACTATAGGTCTCTATTGTCTCTTTTCACATATCTATGCATTCCAAGTATAAGTCAGGTATATGTGTACGTGTAGATATAGACATCATGTAAGGTTAAACATACGCAAGGTAATAGATCACTAATGATTTATTTTTAAATTGCAGTAAACTTGTACAGAAGAAGAGAAACGTCGGCATTTTCTCGGGACGAAAAGACAACGTAAGAGACTCTTCTACTGTTATCTGGTTGCTTCAATGGTAAAGTAGCAGGCCCCACAACATGCAATACATTAAGACGTGTTTCTAAATATGATGCATGTACATTTTTTTACAAGGTGAGCAACTATCCCAGTAGTATAGGTGTGTAACCAACTGCACACCTATACTACTATCCCCTATTCTTTTCAATTCCTTTGTGAGCAACTGTCCGGTGAGCATTTGTCCGAGCATCGTAACAAAACGTTACAAAAATCACAACGACTATACATCATGTACGGGATATTACGAAGGACCATTGCAACAGGTAGGGCATTATTATGATTGTGCATTACAACGAAAGACATATTCAAAACTAAATATTCAAAACCCAAATCTGACAGACTGGCTGGTTTGCTGGTTGTCTTTCTACGTGGCTGACTGGTTGCTTGCGTATGCAATGAACGAGTGAGGGCCCATACAATCACCTGTCCAACACAAGCACGTACAGATGGATCGTAAACCGAGAGTGCATTTACCAGTACGTTGTTCCAACGTTCGCCTGCTGACGTAGACAACTACGGTGAACGAGCCTTTAAGCGGCAGCAATAAACGATGACGTCATCGACTGACGCTACTCGATGATGTCGTCAGCTATTTAAAGGGAGGTTATCTATTCCTAGGTTTTAATTAATTAATATAATGTTCTCTTAAGACTATAATGACTATTTTAGAGCTATATTGCCTGCCAAAATGTGTTTAGTAAGCCCAGAACAACGTACATAATTTGGAAGATACGACCCCGGAGCATGGTCAAATAGTAAGCAATAAATCCAGTTGCTTTATTGACAATATTGCCGATTTAACAGCAATAACCTTTGATGTTCAACGATTTATCATTTCCCCAAGACAGCCTCGTCAGCACTCAGCAGATTTCCGGATAGAGGAACAAACGGCTTCTCTTTAAAGCGGGGTTCTCTGTTCCGTTATGCGTTTGTGTGTTTACAATATGAGTGTTTAGTGGTATTAACCAGGCAATTTTGATTACCAATTAAAGGCAAAATCTCATAGTGTTCTGTAACTTCCAGCATGTATTGTTATTAGTCCTTTACAAAACCAAAGACAACGTATAATCCAGTACGGAACTGTGATATGTCTCCTTTAGCTAAGCAATCTGATTACCTATTGAAGATGCAATCTCACTTTGTTCTATAACTTTCATGTCAGCACGTATTGTTAATCCTTCACAAAACAAAGACAATGTAAAATCCAGTATCGATCTGGACTATATGTGATATATCTTCCAATTAACTCGAAATCTGATTACCCCTTGAGGGCGTAACCACACACTGCTGTGGGACTTTCATATAAGCACAAAGTGTTGCTCTTATACAATACACATATAATACAATACCCAGTATCGAATTGAGACGATACGGACACTATAAGATCGGTCGAAATGCGTCTATTGTCACTGTATCAGCGATGTCCATAATCATGTCATGTAAATGTATCTTTCGATACACCGAAGACGTTGTTCCGGTTCCGTCTTCCTTCCTGCACCGAAGGCTGCGCTTGGCTCACATTACCGTGTCTTAAAGTGTCGGCATTCATCATGCGGACCGAGGAACATCGCTGCACGACATGTCATTATACTAATAATGTTATGTATACATCACGCGGTGATTATCAGGTACCACAATGTGCTGACATTCTGGGATCAATAGAACACCGAAGTTTGACGTCACGCTGCAGCGCTGGTTCCAACAAAATGTCTTCCGTCGTATCTGTTAGCATGGTGTTATGTTTTGTTCCAAACTGACTGTAATCATTATTCTGAAAGTCATATTTGTAGTTCTTTGTGGTTCCTATAAGTTGAAAGTGAGAAGCATATATAGGTGAAACAAATTAAGTATTTTATGTATTCTGGAAACGATATTTTAACGCAAGCTATTTGATCGCAGTGACAAAATTGATCGCGGTGCAACGTATGGTTTGTTGTGAATCACGCTACTTTCATCGCGGAAGGATAACCTGTCAACATCGTACAATTATTGTACGAAATTGTTAAAATTTAAGGATTTGATATCTTGAAATATGGAACAAAATCTATTTCAGGCTGAGAAGTCAGGGAGCGGTAATTAAGTTGGCGTTTTCGGTGAGCCTGAAGCGGAGGTGCAATTGGCTGGTTTAAAAAATAATATACAAACTTAAAAGTAGATATCTAAGATATATAAATTACAAAGTATCTCTAAAATAAATTCATACAAAATCTATCTGTTAAATATGTAATACAAATTGTATAAAATGTCGTAAATAACCAAAGCTAATTTAAAATGCCTTGCAAAACAAGTACGTCTTTCACTGTATCTTATAACGATAGAGCCTGGCAAATTGAAAGGGGTATAGGTATAGGGCTTGTAAGTGTGTCACGATACATGGCGAGATTCCGTGCAAGTGGAGCCGACTGGTGACATGCACAATTACTGCCCACTGATTTTAGCATTGGGGAAGCCAGTTGATGACGTTTAGTTTATCGGTTTATTGTAACTTCGTTAATTGTGATATGGCGTTGTCACTTCAGTTTTATATGAATTAGACATCAGGAAAATAAAAAATGCAACGAAGAAGACAGGCAGCAGTCGACGGCGGTCATATACTGAAATTTCTTTTTGATCGAATTTTGTTTCGTCTAAATGAAATAGATAATAATATTTAATTAATATAACAAGAACCAGTACATATTAAAAAATGAAATATAACATGGATTATATAACATGATTAACAATTATATAAGAAATGAGAGTTAAAACGAGATACAACGGATTATCGCTTGTCATAAAAAACCGCGAATATTAAAATGTTATAAGTTGTTATTTCAAAACACTTAGGTAACCATTTACATCTGAAAAGTTACCTAAATGCACACAATCACCAAAAAGTACGCATTAGTTCAATAACGTGTCGTACTGGGCGAAATAATGCATAGTTGTCATTGTCAACAAAGTCAATGTCGCCACCATGCCGTGGCTCGTCAAATCGTGATAACAATTCGATTAAGGTGCACGATTACCACGAACATTCTTAACGGCAAAGTTTTTCCCACTAGTTCAACTTGTGATCATCGGAAACCGGAAAATAGAACACGATTTGGAAAACTCCGATGATTACAACCAAAAACGAAACATATCCCCATAATTTAAAGGACATAAAAACAAGGCATTAATTAAAATCCGTTTTCCATGTGTACACAAAGATTAATATTGTATGTAACATTCGAGAATATTTAACAAATACAAAAACATACAGTTGTAGCATAACTTCGATTTTAAACCCGTCTATGTAGCGACTCCCGCGGAAAATAAAATTTAATGAGCTAGGCGATCACGTGGTATCGTAACGTCACGTATGACCCACACTCGCAGCAGGCCGACACCGGAGTTGTACAATTTATCTTACTTAAATCAGTCGGCGAATTTCTGTTGGTCCTGCTAGCTCAGTTGGTAAACGCGTTGGTTCAGTGGCATTTATTTTGTAATTGGGCGACGCCGGTTCAATCCCAACACCAAACCATTGATTTTCTTTACACTTTTTTATGTTTTCACGAAGTAATATACCAAATCATATACACTATGATGCACTGTTTGTAAATATTTTTGTAGTAATTATTTATTCGCCACAAAAACGAAAATATGGTAATTATATATAACGATGTTTCTAAATTTTATTTATCCAGACAGATCACCATTTGTTTTCATATATATATAATTACAATATATTACCGTACAATATATATATATACAATTAATACATTATATATCCATTACATTATATTTGTTTGGATAAATAAAAATTAGATCGAAACATCGTTATATAATTCCCAAATATAAATTTTTGTGGCGAATAAGTAATTACTACAAAACTAAAAAAATATTTACAAACAGTGCATCATAGTATAAAAATGATTTGGTTTATATTACTTCGTGAAAACATAAAAAAAAGTTTAAAGAAAATCAATGGTTTGGTGTTGGGATTGAACCGGCGTCGCCCGATTGCAAAATAAATGCCACGGAACCAACGCGTTTACCAACTGAGCTAGCAGGACCAACAGAAATTAGCCGACTGATTTAAGTTGTTATGATAAATTGTACAACTCCTCCTTCGTACATCGATATTCTAGTGATATTATGATATTATACACGTTACTTTCTGTAGCTGGATACCATATTTGTTTGCTATGAATATGTATTGGTGTAGATTGTCTCCCGTTGGTTGCATCCGATATAATTATTCTAAAAACGAGCCCAAGCTCGGCGAAACCTTGTCGACTTGTAGGTCCATTCACATTCATTGTTTTGAATAAAATTGGATTCATGTGGAACCGTAAGATAACTGCTTGTTCCTCTATGATGACTAGTGTTTGTATTACATCGGAATATCGCACAATAAAAAATTTTGACGCTCGTTTCGACCCGAAAGCTATCCTTGTAAACATGCTCTGAATGCATGGAAAGGGTCGGCCTGATGCGAGTATGGATCATATGTGACGTCACATCTCGGCATCCCGAAAAGCGCGCCAAAAATATGCATATTCGAAAATGTCCGGATGCACAGCATAAAATGTGGAATTTCTAATTCATTGAATTTTTTATTTTTTTTGCTTGGTGGACATGGAAGTAGATAGCAGGATGTAAGATAATATGAATTCAAGCATTATATGTTTTTATTCCCTTTATTTAAGCTGGCGTAAATGGAGCCGATATCGCCAGACCACTCCAGATCGAAAACGAGGCGCGAGATTTACATGCCCTATACAACCACTGTCATGGACATTGTATCTGTCAGTCTAATCAAGGACGTACCATTAATGCACACCACCATTGGTCTCTGGTTAAGGTTTTGACGATGTTTGTACAATGTTTATTAATTGTGTTTCAGTATTTTTCTGAAGAACACAACCACCGAATGCTTATACTATACAGCAGCGTAAAACTAGACCACGGTTATGCGAATGGTAAGCTCAACGCAAAACACCCTCTCGCATTTACGACATGTAACACGTGGCAGTTCTGAAGTATAATGAAGGTTCTGAACTTAGGGAGAGAGAGAGAGAGAGAGAGAGAGAGAGAGAGAGAGAGAGAGAGAGAGAGAGAGAGAGAGAGAGAGAGAGAGAGAGAGAGAGAGAGAGAGAGAGAGAGAGAAGGTTACACCTATTTGCCGTTAGTTAACCGACACAATAATAATATATGTTTATATAGTAACCTGATATTTGACCATGATATCACCTTCCCAATGTGCTTGCAGCAATATAATATTTACATTGAGTCTCGACTATAGAACTACACCTGTTGTTGTTGTTGTAGTCATATGTTTGATTCGCGTTTATACTCACAATTATCTTAAGCCAAATGCATTGTTGCGTTAATAGTAAGCTACCAGCACAGTGAGTTCAGTCATCTGTGCTAGCCACCTCATATGTGCTGCTTTTGTCTGAATTATGTTGTATATTATGTGGACAAAGAAATCAATTTACTTACTTACTAATCGTAGTGCGGTCATATTTGTCAGCAACAACAGATATTGTGTTAGGGTGGTTTATTTAAAAATACGGTTCTACAGTTATCCGGAAAATACATTTACTTGAACGAATCGCAGGGAACAAACATCACCAACAGGTGCGTGTCGCTCGTGTGATTTAGCCACTCAACAAACGTACTCTTTGTTTCAGCAATGGCACGACAGGAAGTATTGCCGTAGTCGTTCCCTGTTCACCTCCTCGGCGTCTTGACATAAGGACAATGTCGTTCCTCTGTATAGACGATTGTGTTCTGCGTTGAAATAAATGTATTCTGATATTCATAAAGAACGTTTTTTGGGTGGCTAGCTGGATGAAACGACGGGGGAGGGGTGGAGTGGGAGAATGGGACTAGGTTCAGTTTTTGTTGTTCCCTTCTGTTCCTGTATGTCCGGGGTGAGCCTGGTCTTGATAGTGTTCTTTGACTTCTGTTTTCTTTTCTTGTCTTCCTCTTCACTCTTCTTGCACTGTTTTTTTCCACCGGCCGCCTCCACTCCCCTCTCTTTCTCTCTTTCGCTCTCATCCTCCACCCTTCTCACAATCCTTCCCAAACCTCTCTACACAATTCTTTCAACGCAGTCTGGGTCGTCCTCGTCTCCATTTACCTTCCACACTCCGGGCATCTGCTTTCTTTGCCAATCGTTCTTCTCCCATTCGCTCCACATGCCCTGCCCACTTTAGTCGAGTCCTCACCAGCTTCTTCTTAAAACTTTCTTTTACACCAAGGTCCTCTCTCAGCTCCTCCATTCTCATCGTATCGATTCTCTTGCAGTTCTTCCGACCCAGTTGTATTTCGCAAACCTGTACTTTCTCCTGTTGGTTTCCCGTCATTGCCATAGTATCTGGGTCATGCTGATATCATATGTGAACAAAGCACATTTCCCTTGAGTGAGAAATACGAAATAAATTGAATGGGATATAAGCACGCACACACACACACGCATGCACGCACACATACACACACACAGACACATACACTTGCAGACGCACAGACCCACACGCGCGCTCACATACGCGCTCTCACGCACGCACACACACACACCGCATTCAATTATGGAATTCCCCGCGCCGCAAAAACGCGCCAACATATCGTGGTGATACTCGCTAAATGATACCACCGTTTCCACGGCAACCAGTGAGCCGTGGCGTATGCGAGCTTGTGCCGCCGACGGCAGGTGCGACGGCAGCGCGAGATGAATCCTGCTAATTACAGTGACGCCTCATCCGACGACGGTCGCCATGAACAATTGGCCGTCGACATTACGCCACGGACGGATTCGCACCGACACCAACACGGGAACGTCGACAAACGAGCCCGATACTCCCTACTAGGGTAGCGAGAGGGCGGGGGGAAGGCTGTCCAAAGCGACAAGGATCGGAGACGCGCCACTGTCGTTGCACGACATCGACGGGGTCTTTGATACCATCTCATCGCCGCGAACTCTGATCACATGGACTAATAGGTTGCGGTTTATGCCGTGTCTCACCGAAGTCACGGACGTGGTGAGTGCAAATACACGTTGTCTGTCATGCATTCTACGTGTATACATCTACGTCTATATTCTTCAAAATGTCTACCTCTACCATCAGACATGCACAATTGTTATTGAAATCCATATTTCGTACTTTAAGTTCGGTATAAATACACAACACATAACGGTTAATCGGTCGGTCGCAATACTGTACCCATCGAATATCGCTACGAAATATACATATATAAAACAAAACCAGCTACGTTTCGTCGGAAGTGATCTACAGTGTCATGTACTATATCTGTAGTGTCATCTACCATATCTTTAGTGTCATCTACCAGATCTATAGTGTCATCAACCATATCTGTAGTGTCATCTACCAGATCTATTATAGTGTCATCTACCAGATGTGTAGTGTTATCTACTAGATGTGTAATGTCATCTACCATATTTATAGTGTCATCTACCAGATCTATAGTGTCATCTACCAAATCTGAAGTGTCATCTACCATATATATATATATATATATATATATATATACATAATCATCTGCCAGATCTGAAGTGTCATCTACCATATATACAGTGTCATCTACCAGATGTGTAGTGTCATCTACCAGATTTATAGTGTCATCTACCAGATTTGAAGTGTCATCTACCATATCTATGTCATCTACTAGATTTATAGTGTCATCTACCACATCTATAGTGTCATCTACCAGATCTGAAGTGTCATCTACCATATATATATATATATATATATATATATATATATATAGTCAACTGCCAGATCTGAAGTGTCATCTAGATATATATATATATATATATAGTGTCATCTACCAGATGTGTAGTGTCATCTACCAGATCTATATTGTCATCTTCCTAGCAATAAACGTATTTGTTCCTTCCACCTGTAGATCTGTCATGATATTGGTGCGATGAACTAAACTATACATGTTGACCCCACTTTAGCCACGATGATTCCCTTTGAAGCAAATCCGTATTAAAACATAATACCACTGTGTCACTCCCCCAACATCTGTTAGGTATTGTGTACGGGATAACCGCAGATGATGTATCAGGTGTGTTAATATACGACCAATGTGTACAATACCACCAACTGAAGGCTATACATAGCGGATGTAGCTACTTACAGCAAGCGGTGCTTTTATTTTGTCATGCTAATCTTTGTCCAGACGGCATAGTCATTATTAACATTATTAACGGGAATAAAAACATATATGGCTTGAATTCAAGATTTAACAAGATTTAACAAGATTGCCATCTAGAGAATTAACTCGAGATGGCAGGTGGACGAGGAAGCCCTTTGGCTTATCGAGAGTCCAACCCTTTTATCTACATATATCCAGCCCTTCTCAGGTATGTGTCGATTTTATTTTTAAACATATTCACACTACTAGCACCCACACAATCATCAGATAATCTGTTCCATTCATTCACAGTCCTTTCTGAAAATGAGAACTTTCTTACGTCTAATCTACACTGCTCCTTTACTAATGTAACTTCATGTCCTCTAGTCTTTCTATCTTTATTAACTGAAAAAAACATACTTCTATCAATATTTTCATAACCATTCAATATTTAAACACTTATATCTGATCTCTTCTCAATTTCCTGGTCTCTGGTGTTGTTAAACCACATTCTTTTAGGCGTTTTTCATAACTAAGATCCCTCAGTTTGGGTATCATTTTAGTCGCTCTCCTCTGTACTCTTTCTAGCATATCTATGTCCTTCTTGTTATATTACATCCTGCTATCTATTTCCATGTCCACCAAGCCAAAAACAATGAAAAAAACCCAATGAATTATAAATTCTACATTTAGTGCTGTGCATCCGGACATTTTCGAATATGGATATTTTTGGCGCGCTTTTCGGGATGTCGGGATGTGACGTCACTTATGACCCACACTTGCATCAGGCCGACCCTTTCCATGCATTCAGAGCATGTTTACAAATATAGCTTTTGGGTCGAAACGAGCGTCAGAATAAGTTATTGTGCAATATTCCGATGAAATACAAACACTAGTCATCATAGAGGAACAAGCAGTTATCTTACGGTTCCACGTGAATTCAATTTTATTCAAAACAATGAATGCGAATGGGCCTCCAAGTCGTTTAGGTATCGCCGAGCTTGGGCTCGTTTTCAGAATAATTATATCGAATGCAACCAACGGGAGATATTGTACACCAATATACATACATAGCAAACATATATCGTATCCAGGTACATAAAGTAACGTGTATAATCTCATAATATCACTAGAATATCGATGTATGAAGGAGTACAATTTATTTAATTTATCATAACAACTTAAATCAGTCAGTAAATTTATGTTGGTCCTGCTAGCTCAGTTAGTAGAGGCGTTGGTTCCTTGGCATTTATTTTGCAATCGGGTTCCGGTTCAATCCCAACACCAAACCATTGATTTTTTTACACTTTTTTTGGTTTATGTTTTCACGAAGTAATATAAACCAAATCATTTTTATACTATGATGCACTGTTTGTAAATATTTTCGTAGTAATTATTTATTCGCCACAAAAATGAAAATATGGTAATTATATATAACGCGATGTTTCTAAATTTTAGTTATCCAGACAGATCACCATTTGTTTTCACATATATAATTACAATATATTACCGTACAATATATATATATATATATATATATATACAATTAATACATTATATATCCATTACATTATATTTGTTTGGATAAATAAAATTTAGAAACTTCGTTATATAATTCCCATATTTTCATTTTTGTGGCGAATAAATAATTACTACAAAAATAAAAAATACTTACAAACAGTGCATCATAGTATAACAATTATTTAGTTTATATTACTTCGTGAAAACATAAACCAAAACAAGTATAACAAAAATCAATGGTTTGGTGCGGGGATTGAACCAGCGTCGCCCGATTGCAAAATAAATGCGAAGGAACCAACGCCTTTACCAACTGAAATAACAGGACCGATAGAAATTCACTGACTGATTAAGTTGTTATGATAAATTGTACAACTCCGCCTTCATACATCGATGTTCTAGTGATATTATGAGATCATACACGCTATTTTCTGTAGCTGGATACAATATATGTTTGCTATGTATGTTTATTGGTGTAGATTAACTCTCGTTGGTTGTATTCGATATAATTATTCTGAAAACGAGCCGAAGCTCGGCGAAACCTAGTCGACTTGTAAGCCCATTCGCATTCATTGTTTTGAATAAAATTGGATTCATGTGGAACGGTAAGATAACTGCTTGTTCCTCTATGATGACTAGTGTTTGTATTTCAACGGAATATTGCACAATAACTCATTCTGCCGCTCGTTTCGACCCAAAAGCTATACTTGTAAACATGCTCTGAATGCATGAAAAGGGTCGGCCTGATGCGAGTGTGGGTCATAAGTCACGTCCCGATACCACGTGATCGCCTAGCTCATTAAATTTTAATTTTCCGCGGGAATCGCTATACAGACGGGTTTAAAATCGAATTAATGCTACAAATGTATTTTTCTGTATTTTTTTAAATGTTGTCAAATGTTACATACAAGGTTAAACTTTGTGTACACGTGGAAAAAGGATTTTAGCTAATGCCTTATTTTTATTTCCTTTAATGACTAACAGTGACGTAATCATTAAGATAGAAACAACTTAGGATTGGAACATCTACTGTCAGTACGCTAGCCCACCACCGTGCCTATAAAAGGACAACACAGGGAAAGCGAGAGGGAGAGAGAGAGAGAGAGAGAGAGAGAGAGAGAGAGAGAGAGAGAGAGAGAGAGAGAGAGAGAGAGAGAGAGAGAGAGAGAGAGAGAGAGAGAGAGAGAAGTTTACATTTGTGTGTAGTTTACATTTCAAATATTTCGCCCACAATTTCCGGTAATTCTACCACAGGGTAATTAGCAGTACGTTACCTTCTCACCAGATACAATTCCAGGTAAAACTTTCATTCTCCACTTGAATTATCAGATGTGTTACGTGGGCACGCCCGAACGCCCGCCCGCACGCACGCCCGCACACACACACCCACGGAAGACTGAAGGAGAAAGTAACAAAACGTATATGGACTTGACTATGTATGGCTTATAATTAATCTGTCGAACTGATCGAGGTAAACGCGTGACCTCAACTTCGTCTTCTCTGCAATCCCTTCGCACACAATCCTGTCCGTTGTAGTTGTAAGCAGCTTTATGTCATTGGCAGTCCTTCTTCTGAACAATTCCTACATTTGCTTTGCTTGCTAAACACCCTTCTTTGTAATGCGTCATTCCCATGAGATGTTTTCTATTCCCACGACGAAAAACAATTCTGTAGGTGTTATTAAATATTTATTGTCGCGGTTTCTCTCCCATATAATTGACAACGTAGACGACACACTGCACCGGAGTACCCGCTACCACCGTCGATATTAATTACATTCCTATAACGGCATCCGATGAACTCTTGCTAATTGTATTTCATGGCTTGGTTCGCCGGTTGTGTCAATTCTCAGTACGCAACATGTCTGCTAATAACTGGATCCACTTATATTACTACGTCACTGCGTTCTGTGTATTGTTTTTCTTTTTGTTTAATCTTAAATTAATATCTAGATTTAGCCAGATTCATTTAGATTTATCCGATATGTTGAGGTAGGAAGACTACTTATGATCAACACTACTGTGCGTCTTACCTTTGTGCAACTCCTTTTTATTTTCAAGTATAGATCCTATTAGTATGCATAGGATCGGGAAAAGGGGGGAGGAGCAGGGTGGCACCTGCCCCCCTGGAATTTCTCCGGGGGGGGGACAGACATATAGTTCTGCACCCCATTAAATGTGAGCGTGAATGTTTGTTTTTGCGGCGAGCGTCAATGGCGGGTGGAAATCTAAATTTTATGAGACGATTAATGTGTATTTGTGTCGACCGTGAAAGATTTGTGCAATTGGAGGGCAAACGTCATGTGGTTTTCTGCCCCCTCCCAGTAATAGGCGGCGCAGACATATGGTTTTCTGTCCCCCCCCGTCTTTGGATGTCATAACAGCGGAGAGAAGAAGACACTAGACATTATGACCGTCTTACATCTCTACACCGGTGTCAATACAGGAAACTGCAACGGTCTATGGTCTAATTTAGGACCGCCATACGAACGGCGGAACTAACCATCGTGTCGTACGTAATTAATAGTGGGCTGTTGGATGTTCCAAATGTTCCTTAAACGGTGCTTGCTTCATGCGGGGGCAGAAGGTTAGTTCACTTACGTGGTCATTATACACGAATAAAGTGCCTATGAATTTGCAATAATGGCCACACTCAAGGATTCGTTGTACCGTAAAAAATAGTCACATTTGCAGAAAGGTCACATTTGCAGATTAGGCCTACGACAATGTTGTGCACAGCCACACATTCCGGTATTTCGTTCAAGTTTTCTTTTCATTCGCACATGTCAATTATGAAAATATCCCAATTGTAAGAAGATAGAATCCAGTTTGTCTTGATGACATATGACGGGCGATATACTCCATGTTTATTTTCTTAAAACCAAAATGGCAGTGTTTGACGAAAACGCTTCGTTTGAATTGCATGACTTTTAACACTGATTGTAATGGGAGAAACACTGCAGGTTTGAAGCTACATACCAACCACCTTAGACACCCACCGGTTAATACATTCAGAGTAACGGATGATGTAACCTTGCTTCGATGAAGACAATAACACGCATATTAAACTGGCTGATGTAATAAACATCACAGAAATGTAGTAGGCTCTAAGTTGACTTGGTGCAGGGCAGGGAACAGGGCCTGTAAGTCTGGCGCCTCGTTTTCGATCTGGAGTCATCTAGCGACATCAACTCCGTTTACGCCAGCTTAAATAATAGGGTGTTTTGTTTTTGGTTTTAATGATCGGAGTTTTTCCAAATCGTGTTCTTTTTTCGGTTTCCGACAGTTGATCACAAGTGGGAAAAACTTTGTCGGTAACAATTCGAATTCTTGTCTCGATATGACAAGCCATTGTAGCAACTTTAACGACAATGGCAACTATGCATCCCTTCGGCCAATACGACATGTTATTGAACTAATGTATACTTCTTGGTGATTGTGTGCTTTTGGGTAACTTTTCAGATATAAATGTTTAGCGAACTGTTTTGAAATAACAACTTATAACATTTTAACATTTGCGGTTTTTATGACAAGTTGTATTTCATTTTAACTCCCATTTCTTTAACAAGATTTAACACGATTGCCATCCAGAGAATTAACTCTAGAAGATGGCAGATGGACAAGGAAGCCTTTTAGCTTATCGAGAGTCCAACCCTTTTTATATACGTGTATCCCGCCCTTCTGAGGTACGTGTCAAATTAAAAAAAAACATATTCACGCTACTAGCACCCACACAATCAGCAGATAATATGTTCCAATCATTTACAGTGCTTTGTAAAAATGATAACTTTCTTATATATAATATACACTGCTTCTTTACTAATACTATTCCTTCTAGGCCTATCTTTCTTAACTGAGAAAAAAATAATTCTATAAATATTTGCATAACCATTGAATATTTTAAAAACTTCTATCTGATCTCCTCTCAAACTCCTGGTCTCTAGTGTTGTCAAACCACATTCTTTTAGGCAAATTTCATAACTAAGATCCCTCAGTTTTGGTATCATTTTAGTCGTTCTCCTCTGTACTCTTTCTAGCATATCTATGTCCTTCTTGCGATATGGCCTTCACGTTTGTATACAATATTCTAAATGAGGCCTAACCATTGTTTTGTACAGCTGTTTTGTTTTGTACAGCGGTATTGTTTTGTCGAAAGCTTTCTGAAAATGTAAGTAGATAATATCTTCTGGTGATCCCTCGTCTACCCACTTAGTGGTGGCTTTAAAAAACCATAACATATTTGTAAAGCATGATCTCGCTTTTAGAAATCCATGTTGAGATGGGTTTATGATCTCGCTTTTAAAAACCCATGTTAAGATGGGCTAATCAAATTATGTTTAACAAGAAAATTCACCATGTGATCTTTAATTAGCCTTTCTAATAATTTGCAAAACACCGATGTTAAACTCACTTGTCTGTAGTTCTCTGACTTGTTTCTCGAACCATTTTTAAATAACGGTATAATATTTGCTTCTTTTCATTCTAAAGGAACCACTCCCTCGTTTAATGACATATTGAAAACTGTAGCAAGCGGTATGCTAGTTTGTTCTACAATTTCCAATAGTAGTTTGGGTAGAATCCCATCCACTCCAGGCGAATTTTTATCCTTCATTGCCCTTATTTTCTTAGCTACCATTAGTTACAATTAACTGTCCTAAATAGTCTGATTCCGCCCCCTTGAACTTAGCCTCTGGTACTGGCAGTAAACTAATATCTTCCCTGGTAAACAACGAACTAAAATACTCATTCAGGTCTTCTGCCATTAAGAATCCCTCTGATATTATATTTCCAGCAATATCTTCTAGAGGACCGACCTTATCCTGAACTTTCTGTTTGCTCCGAACATATACATAAAAACTCTTGCTGTCATGTTTTATATTACAAGCTAATTTATGTTCAGAACTTCTCTTTGAATTTCTAATTTCAGTTGTAGCTTGGTTAAGTGCTTCTTTATAAACGTTGTAGTCTTCATCATTTCCAGTACGTATATATGACTCCCACATCATTTGTTTGTACTTAATTTTTCTAATGGTTTCTTTCGATAAGTATTTCTTTGTGGACCGTTTCCCTTGTTTTTTCAATGGAACAAACTTATCGACGATGCACTCATTTGCACTCATTCAATATTCCACAATTCAGTTGCTGTCTTAATCTTCAGTGTGTTATTCCTGTCTATCTTTGTTAAATATTTCCTCATGTCCTTACATCTTCCTTTTGTGGAAGTGTCTCCAGTGCTGTTTTTTACTATTCCTTTCTGATTTTAGTTTGATGGTAAAGTGTATCTGGTTGTGATCACTACTCCCCAGTGGCTCACATATATTGACATTGTCAACTAATTCATTCTGTGATGACAAAACTATGTCTAACACATTTTCTCCCCTGGTTGGTTCTAGCACATGTTGAGAAAGGAAACTAACTATTTTGTACTAAAACATAAAAATTGTGATCCTCACTCCCTGTACTCTGTAGAGATTTCCATTGTATATGGCCATAGTTACAATTCCCGATAATAATACAATCCCATTATGTAATCGATATGTTATATTTCATATTTTAATATGTACTGGTTCTTGTTACGTTAACTAAATAGTATTATGTATTTCATTTAAAAGAACATAAAAATGCCGGGATCAAAAACAAATTTCATTATATGACCGCCGTCGACTGCTGCCTGGCTCTTTCTCTGCAATTTTTATTTCCCTGATGTATAATTCATATAAAACTGAAGTGACAACGCCAAAACACAATTAACAAAGCTACAATAAACCTATAAACTAAACGTCAACAATTGTTTCCTGGCTTCCGCAATGCTAAAATCAGTGGGCAATAATTGTGCATGTCGCCAATCAGCTCCACTCGCACGGAATCTCGCCATGTATCGTGACACACGCTCAGGCCCTAGTAATAAATTCGTTGCAACAACTGCGGGACTCAATAGATAATAAACCATCAGATAGTTAAGGCACAATGAACCATCCTCGCGCGCCAGGTGTCGCTGCTGCTGATTACGTCAATGCCAGCCAGCAGTACCCCGTGGCTGATCGCTTTGCGAAACTCTGAATTTAAGCTCAGCCTATGAAATCGCTCACCAGATCAGTGGTTGGTGGCAGGTCAGGTGCTCATAATAAAGCTAATTTCAACCAACCGTCGCTCGTGTTACATGCAATGTTTAGGAAGTAGAAGCAATTATTCGAATACACAATACCGCTCAGCTGCCCGTGGTAATCAGCGAACGGGTCATTTATATTGGGATTCCCATAAGTTGTTTATCCGTCTTCAAATTGGGGCGGGTATTTGCGCTGTTCTCAAGGGTAACGCGACTGGCGAAGTCACTTCGCGTAGGAGATCTGCCAGGGCTAGTTTTGCATAGCAAACAGCCCTGGCTTGCGAAGATGCGTGATAGGCAGTGTTCGAAATTAAGTCCTTTGAATCGGCAGCCGGACACTGGTGATACGGATAAACATCAATAATTAATTTTGATCATGATTTGTCATGAACCGCGTTGCTAACAAATGTGTTATATGTACCTTCACAACTCGATTAACCAGAATATGTTTTATTTATTTTATGTACATTGGGGCCATCATGAATTTATTATAGTTATTGCATTAAGATAAATGTCGATAATTAACACGCCTAAAATAGTTTGGCGAAGAAACATGGTTTAAAACGACAATTCAGCAAAATGATTGTATGTCATTGCTCAAAGTGCCATGTTTGTTAACGCGACAGTTGTGGATGGAAATGTCCAACAAATGACTCGCCGTTGTATGTATTCTACATTATACAAGGAGTTAAAATCGCCAACCACATGCAAAATAGCTTAATTGAAGTTATTCGCAATCATTAACAATGGAATACTTTGGATATTTTCTTAGATAACAAATCATTGATCGAGCTAAACAATTGTCTCGGGTTTTTTCTTAAACCGATAGGAGCATTGGCGGCATTAACATAAACAAGAATTAACATGAAATGCCACTTCTTATACATCAGCACACTAACGTGTTCATTTTGTTTGGTATAATGACACTTGATCTTATAGATGTTAACATTTGGCATGTGCTCATTCCAGAGATTAATTACGTAGGGTTGAAGTATATAGTAAAATGGGAAAGACGAAATATAAAACGCACATTATTGGTGTTGTTTACTACAAATAACTCAGAACAGAACATAAATACGTAGGCTAAATCACAAAAAACTGTGATTCATATAAGCCATAACCGTGATTAAAAGCTTTTTAGTGGCGGAAAAAGCAGACGACAACAAAACCGACAGGAGACAATGCTCCATTAGATGCAAATAAAATGTAATATAAACATGTTGCATCCGTTTGAAGTACTGCACATAATAAATTTGATTGGTAGGCTGTTTAGTAGTTTCATTTGATTACAGAAACCTGGATACGTCAGCAGTGAAACATTTATTGTTATATGGCGCGTGTTATTGGCCTCAGCCGACTGGTTGCAACAGGTGGAAGGTGGAATGTCTGGAGAAGGAGGTAGCTAGGTTGGTAGATATTGTGAAGGGGATGGAGATGAGAATCAACACGGAGACAGATGGAATGGAGAGAGATGACAGTGAGAGAGTTAGGAATACTGTGAGACTGGAGGTGCAGAGTAGTGGCAAGAAGACCGAGGGAAGGAGACTGAGGGGAGGGAAGGTGATCGGAGGGGAAGAAATTGGAGGATCGACGGCAGGAAATGTGACAAGCATGAAGGTGATAGGGGAGAAAGTGACCGTAGAGAAAGAGGTATGAGGAAAAAAGAGGCGGGAGAGGAGAGATGGAAATGCAATGGGAGGAAAGATGACGGGAAGAAAGGAAGTGAGAGTAAATGTGACAGAAGAGAAGTTGGGAGGGACGATGATAGGAGGAAAGGTGATCAGAGAAACAGCGTCAGGAAAGAATGGAACAGACGGGATTGTGACAGGAGAGCAGAGGAACAAGACAGACAGATGCAAACCGGAGAAGGAGCTACTCTGAGGCAGTGATTGAAGGGGCAATGAGGAAAGAGAGGGTGTTTATGGGCGACTCCATTATGAGAAAGACGGACAAGACACTAAGCGAGGGGAAGAACGTCGTTGTTTGTCTACCCAGGGCTAGGATAAAACATGTGACTGAAAGGGTAGAGAAGGTATTGGAGCATGGCAAGGGAGGGTCTATACTAGTACACGTAGGGACAAATAATGCTGACAGGGAGGGAACAACTGGGATAGTACAGAAGTACAGACAGTTAGTGAGGACGTTAAAGAAGACAAGAGTCGAGCAGATTATTCTCTCAGGAATGTTGCCAGTAATGGGAGGAAGGGGACCAACATATAGAAACTGCAAGAGGATGGCGATCAACGCACTAGTTGAGCAGATGTGTAAAGAAGAGGGGCATGTACATGAGAGATGGCCTCCATCTAAGTGGAAAGGGGGCAGCAGTTTTCTCAGAGAACTTGCTGCAATCTGTTGATAGTGGGACAGGCTGCATCTATGTAAACTAGATTCGCTGGGAGGATTCACAGAGAAGCCTGAAACTGGAGGCATAGATAAAAACAGCAGAACTAAATCAGCAAAAACAGCCTGGAAAACTGTTCTGAATCAGGATATAAATACGTTTGTTTAAATGCAAGGAGCATAGTAAACAAAAGAAGTGAATTAAACATTATGGTAGAAGATATTGACCCTCACATAATAGGTATAACCGAATCATGGGCCACCAGTAATATATCAGATGCCGAATTGGGACTAACAGGCTATGTAATGTTCAGGAAAGATAGAATAAGAAGAAAGGGAGGTGGAGTTATTTTACATGTTAAAGAATCTATCCAGGCTTATGAAATAACATTAGAAAGAGAAGTAGATTGCGAAGAAGCTGTTTGGTGTAACATAGTTACAGGAAACTCAACGTTAACGGTGGGGTTAGTTTATTGAAGTCCAAACGTAAGTGTAGAAGAGAATAAAAAAGTACAAAACGCTATAAGGGAAGTTAGCAAACGGGACTGTATTATGAAGGAAATTTTAATTATGGTCATATATAATAGAAACCTCTACAGAGTACGGGGAGTGAGGACCACAAGTTTTTAGTTTTAGTACAAGAGAGTTTCCTTCCTCAACATGTGTTAGAGCCAACCAGGGGTGAGAATGTGTTAGACATAGTTTTGTCTTCACAGAATGAATTAGTTGACAATGTCAAATTATGCGAGCCACTGGGAAGTAGTGATCACAACCAGATACATTTTACCATCAAAGTAAAATCAGAAAGAAATAATAAAAAGCAGTTCAGGAGAAATTTTCACAAAGGAAGATATAAGGTAATGAGGAAATATTTAGCAAAGATAGACTGGAACAACACACTGAAGAATAAGTCAGCAATATAATGCTGGAATATTTTAAAGAGTGAAATTAAATGCATCGTCGATAAATTTGTTCCTTTAAAAACAAGGGAAACGGTCCAGAAAGAAATACTTATCGAAAGAAGCCATTAGAAAATTTAAGTACAAACAAACGATGTGGAAGTTATATAGACGTACTGGAAATAACGAAGACTACAACATTTATAAAGAAGCACTAAACCAAGCTACAACTGAAATTCGAAATTCGAAGAGAAGCTATGAACAAAAATTAGCTTGTAATATAAATCAAGACAGCAAGAGTTTTTATGCAGATGTTCGGAGCAAACAGAAAGTTCAGGATAAGGTCGGTCCTCTAGAAGATAGTGCTGGAAATATAACATCACAGGGATTCTTAATGACAAAAGACCTGAATGAGTATTTTAGTTCAGTGTTTACCAGGGAAGATATTAGTTCACTGCCAGGACCAGAGGCTAAGTTCAAGGGGGCAGAAGCAGACTATTTAGGACAGTTAATTGTAACCCCGGAAATGGTAACTATGAAAATAAGGGCTATGAAGGATAATAAATCACCTGGAATGAGCGTACAGCTTGCTACACTGAGCGTACAGCTTGCTACAGTTTTCAACTTGTCTTTAGAAGAGGGAGTGGCTCCTTTAGAATGGAAAGAAGCAAACATTATACCGTTATTTAAAAAAAGGTTCCAGAAACAAGTCAGATAACTACAGACCAGTAAGTTTAACGTCGGTGATTTGCAAATTATTAGAAAAACTAATTAAAGATCACATGGTGGATTTTCTTGTTAAACATAACTTGATAAACTCATCTCAACATGGGTTTCTAAAAGCGAGGTCATGCTTAACAAATATGTTATGTTTTTTGGAAGACATGCTGTCAAACTACTGTAAAAGAAAAGGACTTAGGGTTAACCATTAGTGCTGATATGAAGGTTTCAGAGCAGTGCGGAATTGCAGCTTCAAAGGGAAATCAAATCCTTGGATTAATTAGGCGAAACATAACATATAAGGAAAAAGAGCTAATAATTAGTGTACAAAACAATAGTTAGGCCTCATTTAGAATATTGTATTCAAGCGTGGATTCCATATCGCAGGAAGGACATAGATATGCTAGAAAGAGTGCAGAGGAGAGCAACTAAAATGATACCCAAACTGAGGGATCTTAGTTACGAAATACGCCTAAAAATGTGGTTTAACAACACTAGAGACCAGGAGATTAAGGGGAGATCAGATAGAAGTGTTTAAAATATTGAATGGTTATGAACATATATTTATAGAAATATTTTTTTCTCAGTTAAGAAAGATAGATGGACCAGAGGACATGAAGTTACACCAGTAAAGGAGCAGTGTAGATTAGATATAAGAAAGTTCTAATTCTCACAAAGGACTGTAAATTATTGGAACAGATTATCTTCAAATTGTGTTGGTGCTAGTAGCGTGAATATGTTTAAAAATAAAATCGACACATACCTTAAAAGGGCGGGATACACGTAGATAAGCCAAAAGGCTCCCTTGTCCACCTGCCATCTGGAGTGAATTTTCTGGATGGCAATCGTGTTAAATCTTGTTAACAAGTGAATATATCTGCCTTCCACGGAGGAATGGAAATTTTTTTTCCGTCTGTGACAATTGCTATAAGCACCGACTACCACTGCCATTAACATAGTTCTTTAGCTAATACAGTGCACAATATGGCTGAATCATTCGACGCAAAGCACAATTCATATACCTAACGCTCTAACCATTAACAATAACGAAAAGAGAATCGGGCTCTCAATCCAGAGATTCCGGGTCCGAATCCTCGGGCAAGTTCGTTCCCGTCACGTTGTTCCATTTCACTCAGCTGTATGAATGAGCATCTGACTATAGACAATGGTGGATATTTGTGTAGGAATAGTTTTCGCCCAGTCGTTGCAGCGTGGCTGAATGCTTCCCAGATAAGTCGAGATGGTGTTCGATTGAACAGGTTTTTCAGGGAGTAAAGTATAAAGCGCATTGCGTAATCCCAAGGACTGGATACCGCGCTATGTATAAAAAAAAAACTTAACTATACGTTTACAATGGAGTGCACAATCGATACTATAATCATATATATATATATATGCTGTACATATTACTATGTATATTATGCATATATATATATATATATATATATATATATGCATATATATATATATATATATGTATATATATATATATATGCATAATATACATAGTAATATGTACAGCAAAATTATATCCGCAATGCAATGCCCAATCGCAATTGTATGTAGACATTGTACTGGCTTTATGACACATATATTAATACTCTTGATTTTATTTACTTCCCATTTTAGTATTAATATACGTAGTCAGGTGCGGTTAGGCGAATTCCGATGTCATCCAGGTTATGTGAATTTGCATTGTCTAATGCAACGATTCTTAACCTTTTGTAGCTGCGATCCTAATTTTGGTCGTGGGACTTGCATGGCGACCCGTGTCTTTAAACAGTTAACCTGTGATACATGATAAAATAGACAACCATTAAATAAAATATAATAGGCATAACATAACTAAATATTAAATGAGAACATATATAAGATTTGTTTGCTGAACATTGGATTATCGATGTAGAAAGAGGACATATCTTGCAAACCGGCAAACCGAAAGCAAAATTGGCGGACGAATTCGGGAAGAGCGTACGATTCTGTCTATGATCGAAGGGTATTATGCCTACATACACCATAGTGGTAATAATGATATTAATATGACAACCAACATCATGTGCCTGGACATACTGATTAATATGATATTACGTTCTGTGGAAGTGTAATTGGAAGGCTTCAATATTGAGTAAATCGAAAACAGCAAACATTTTAGGCAGCATCGGACGTAATATGACTTGCTCATACCAGATGCATACGAAACGAACAATCTATGTCAACAGTCCTAAGAATTTGAAATGCCGTGTGATGATATCACATAGCATTTCAAATAAATTTGGTCCAACATTAGATAGATTAGCGACCCAAATTTGGGTCGCGATCCAGGGGTTAAGAACCGCTGGTCTAGTGGAAATGCCAACACTGTAACACGTCAGACACAACAGTCTGTACTAAATACCTATATGGCGACGTAAAGAAGCCATGATTTATAATTATTAATAAACGAATTACATTTTATACACATTACCCACAGTCCTGCACGGACGGACGGACGGGCGGACGGGCGGAATACATACATACATACATACATACATACACACATACACACACATACATACATACATGCATACATACATACATACATACATACATACATACATACATACATAGATACATGCATACATACATACATAATACATACAAACATACTTAATACTGGTATACATTAGTTATTATGCATAAAACTCTTCACCTCAAGTTGTATCTAGACGTCAAGGCTTTTTTGGACAATGGCCTTGTATTATTCCCAAATAAGCAAGCTGTGCACGTATCACTATCACTATCGTCTCATGACTGATCTTTGTCATATGAAGCCCAGAATAACACAATGACACGATACATGGATCACCGTAAATGTAATAGATGCTATGCTAGCATTACCAATTAGTAATTGTCTGCAGCAACATCGATGCAACGATGTGCAATTAACCTGTGTTACCCCTCGATCTTACGATTGATTTATCTATCAAATTAGCCTTCACACTAGCCTAGTAAGATCAACATGATTCGTAATCGCATTAAGTGGGCACGGCTTGCTAGGCTATATAATTCAACCAAATACAGGCTTTCCCTATATACCATTTTTGCTCTGTTTTTCGTTGCTTTATTTTGTACGCTGTTCTGGTTCGCTTCCTGCATGTACACCTTGCCCTACCAAATATATTCTGTCAACCTGCCCCTGCCTTTTCACCCTCAACTCATAATCATTCAGTTATTCTTTTGTTATATTTTGATACTCGAAACTTACGCTGTGCATGTCATATCTGTTTTATTTGTCTTGCCCAACATTTCACGTTACACAGTCTAATAGATATAACGATTTGTTGGCTTCACTCCTTTATAAACGGAACTTAGAGAAAGAACGCACGTGTGAGTTTGTGTATGTACACACACATGTAGGCCTAGGTGCATGCATGCTTAATGTATGTGCATGTATACATGCGTGCGTGCATACCTTCATCTACATGTGTGTTTTAATAATTTAATACAATAATTATCCTCACACGACTCACCTAATTTAAAAAAAATAAGTCATTCGTGACTTAGTTTTATTTTTTTTTCATCGAAATCCAAGGAGACCGTCGGATACTCATATTTCCTTATTATAATTGAACTAATTTAATTCTCGAGAAGAAATTGGTTCAAGGTATTGCTCTACTGATAAGGAACGTCCAGAGTTACGTTTGCCATAGATTGACTTCGCAACATTTTCTAGGCCCATTGGACAATTTGCCAAACAATGTTCTTTGGATATAATATATTAATGACTGATTTTGAAACGTTAATGCATGTGGCCTAATAGTCATTGTATTGGTGCGAGTGTATGTCGACCGTTAGCAGTTGTTTTATATATATATATATATATATATGTATACACATATATGCATATCTATATATACACACACACGCACGCACGCACGCACGCACGCACGCACGCACGCACGCACACACACACACACCGGCGTTGCTGGGGGAAAAGGCAGTCATATGTACCAGCCACACCAAACCCATCCCAAATGTGTCCAGCCTATCCGCATTAATAAATGGTAACTGGTCACTGGCCTACTTGTTAGGACAACCTTTTGCCAGAAATCTCAATCTCAATCGCTCACCCGTCTAACTGACGTAACCAGCGGATGCTGGGTTGAAATTTCAGCCAGATACATGCAAAACTAACGGAGATATGGATGCACAGACAAAGAGAACGAACTGTTTTATAATAATAATACATAAGTCGTATTCCTAGTTATCCAATATAACTTTTGACACTCACTTTTTATAATACACTAACTTGACGGGCGATAATTTCGACACTAAATGACAAAATAACACATAGCTCCATATGTAGGAAATACATGACATGCGAAAGAGGGTGCTACTTGTATGCGTGCAGACGTGACCAACGACAGGTAGACATGGTGCATGTTAAGCGCTGATGATTTTCAAACGTGAATAACTTTAAAATGATTCAAAATTTCGGCAGTGACATATTTGTAGATTGCATAATTATCGTTACGATAATAACAAACATTAAATTCCGCACTGGAACTCCACGCGTTTTGAAATAATGAGCCCCCCAAGTTCTCCACCCCCGGGCGAATTTCGAAAATATATAAATCTACGAACCATCTCAATGGGCCCGCTAGATAACATGCACAATTTCAGCCCGATACATGCAAAACTGACGGAGATGTGGGGGCACAAACAAACTAAGAACGAGCTGTTTTATATTATGTAGAAAACCATGCACAAAAATCATATATTAATACACTAACTTTGAGGGCAGTCTGACTGCATCTCCTCCCTGGTACCCGGGTACACTCGCTTCATTCGATGTTTACACGCTATCTTGTACCACTGATCTCTGATCTGCCAAATTGTCGATATATACATAAAAGTAGTTATTTGGAGCTACTGTCCTATTACGTATTTACTGGTTCTGGCTCCAACCAGAGCCTAAATCCAGAAGACAAACGAACGTGGACGACTTTTGCTCATAAGTTCGGCTTATCAAGATTTTTATTATTGTGAAACCCCCTCTTTTGAAGTATTTGTAAATGAACTGTAGCTAATCGGGTCCATTCATTTAGTATCCTCTGTGATAATGAATAACTTATTTTCTTATAGTTTTCGTAAATAAGGTATGTCAGTTCTGGAATCATTTTAGATGCTCTTCCTTCAGTTCTATCTTCAGTATCTGTCAGTTCTCTCGCCTCGTCTCGTCTCGTCTCGTCTCGTCTCCCCCCCTCTCTCTCAAACAAGAAAGAGATGGTTGCACGAATGCCTGTGACGAAATATGTTAATAACAGGAAGCTTCTTCAGCCTTCGTGATATGACGACACTGAATCTAAATTGTAGACCCTTGATCGTTTTAATATCACACTGTCTTACGCGCTAATTTTGACTTTTTATAATTATTATTATCGACACATCGATATAATATAAGTTTCAACTGTCATAAGTTACATTTACAACTGTGCCATTAGATCACCTGTTGCATGACAACGATATCACGATGTCTAAAATGGTAATTATGAAGATATAATAATGCGCTGATAACACGAATATCCTATATCAGTGTAACATTGGAATATTATCTTCAGATTGGTAATTGTCCTTTTCGATGTACTGGTGCATCTCTTGTATGTACACCTATAAATTGGACAGGCGTGTAATTAGACTGTCGATGAAAATTTTTATTATTAGCAAAACATAATATATCTACATCATATCTATTACATACTCTCAAATAACCGCCATTTTTAAACTTCATTATTATTGACAACTCGAGCTAGTATTAGTTTCAACATTCGTAAGTTGCATTTACAAATGCATCGTTAAGACATCGCTCGCAGTGTGCTCACGTTATCATATCGATGGCTCTAATATTAGCGTCATCTAAATTCCGACGACACCGCTTCAGGATACGGTTTGTGTCATGGGTGTCATTTGGTAAATCTGGCTTTTTTGAATTAGTACGAGATGAAGTTTCGTTTATTTAATATTCATAGCGGGTAAAATGTACACCGTTTATTTGAAAACCTGTATGTGGGTCATTTTCTAAATTGCGTAGTCCTTGTGTCTTCATTGTTTTTGTCGTGTCTACCATCTGTTTCACTACAGACGCGCACCATTTTCGTCGGCTTGGACGGAAACCATCCAAATGTCATCGGTAAGCAACTAAACATAAATGTAAGTAATATATCCTGTAACGAGGACATCTTCAAATATATGAGTATTCTAGTTTTTCTAGTTATTTCCATTGACTAATATTGCGGTTAGAATGTTGTTTTTATAGGTCTCATTCAACTAGTCAGCCTTTTTCAGAACTTTATCGCCAAAGAGACCTTTCTATGCTGGCACTGAAGGGGGTCACTGCCAGGGTACTTGTCGTCGTCGGTGAATCTTTTACGTCCCAAATGAAGACGAAACCAATGTTCGAGTTACGAAGGATACACAGTTTCCAATGTTGAGAGTAATGTTTTTACTACAAATGTATCATGTCCGGTCTGGATTAGTTATGGCTGGACACGTTATTTTGAATCACTGATGAGAGTTTTTTGTTGGAAATCAATGTCTTCAATATTTGGGTGACTAGTGTTACGCTGCGTGAATTTGGATCGTCAATAAAATCGGGAGCATATCTGACCGTTGTCATGATCGAATTATGCCGACAAGAAGCAAGAGCCCTACTACTTTTCCTGATCTGTTTGCTGTTTTTAATTTTATTTTTCGCCTCGGAGTCGATTATTCCTAACAATGAAGCACGGTAATTCAACATACTGTCACCGATCTTACTCCACCCGCTGCGTGTTATAGACTCCTGTCCCTCGTTTTGGTTGCCAGAGCCAACGGAAGCTGTACATTCAGTCTTTTGTGGTAATTGTATTCACGTATGCTATGCATGTATCTGTCAGGGGTAAGATATTCGATCTTAATCCTCTGAAAGAAACCACATACTATTTATACTGGTCACCGCGTACTATCTGGCATCGCGTGGAGAGCGAAAAGTTAGATTTGGCCATGGAAATGAATTTGAGCTGGGTTTTTTTTAGCATAAAATAGCGATTCGACACATTGTCTATACTCATAGAATATATATTTGAAGCGGGTATAGTTTGTTCGCAACAAAACTGAGATGACCTCATGACCAGCAGAACCCTAAAATGACATGGCTCTCATTCTACCAGATTCAGCACTGTTCACTCAATAGCTGCGTCTGATAGGTTAGCATTTATCTAAACTACAACATAATATTTTGGACATTGACACCTACGCCCAAATTTATACCTCGAAAGGGCAGGGGCCTACGCTATTTGGTGAATGCATCTTTTTCTTAAAGTTGTCGTGCGTCGTCTAGGTATGCGAAAGATTAATTTCTTTAGCGAAGCCATTTATTTACCTATCAGAACATAATGAAATTTTTTTCCGTTTTGACGTGTTATCCATCTTTAACGAGCCAATCGTAATTACCGTACCAAGACAGATTAGCTGCAGCAATGCCACGGAGACCGCTTTAGTCACGATGGCTGCCAACATCACGAAGCTGGAGAACTGAACAACAGTCTCAGACCGCCTGTTGATGTCGATTCACGCACATACTGTCGTGCTGGCGCACTATTTTCCTTCGGGGCCATGCTCCGTAATTACTATGATAAATTGCCAATACACCGTTACTAGAACTGATTAATTTAGTAAATTAGTTCCATTGCCTGTTTTGTCTAGATGCATAGTTAATATGCCAACAGTGGAAAACAAACGTGTCAAACCTGAGAAAAGTTATATTTTAGTTTTATACCGACTGCATAATACTCTTATATTCTTTGAATTGTTGAATTGAAATACATACTGATTAGGGCTTAAATCAAGAACTATTCTGTTTGGAAAGACAGATAAAGGTACACAACACACACAGCTTAAGGATAGAACGACGTAAAGGTCGCTCGATAAATTGTTGTTGTTCTCCTCGTCTTTCCCTGTATGTCCGGGGTGAGGTAAATATTTGTTATGTAATAGTGAAACTTGAAACGAGGTTACACTATCAGTAACATTATTCTGTTTTTATTCTGTACGACACAGGACCATAATCACCCATGTAAACCCATTCGCAAGACCGATTTACCGGGGCACAATTGTAGGTAAAACTGTGTTATAGAATCCAGTTTTATGACAGTCTGGTGCGATTTTCGAAATCAAGCCAATCAGCGACCGCTGCCACTGACAAATGCGGGATTCTTCGTGACCTTCCATCAATATTCGAATGGAGATTGGCGCAAGTTAATAAGTCACACTTGTCCCTGTCTCGACATAATTTCCGAGATTGCAATGTGGCGATTTTTATTGTCATGATATTGCGATCCAATTCTAATATTGAGTAATCACACCAGATATATATATATATATATATACATACATATATATATATATATATATATATATATATATATATACATATGATCTACATCTGTGGATAGTCAGGATCACAATGTCAATATTAAGAATTTCCTAAAATGTTTTGGAGAGTAAATGTGTGCATTCTTGGATGATCAGTGGTCACGAAAATGTTATTATAAGTAAGTTCCGATATAATATATTGACAAACACGCATTTTTAATGGTTGCAATTTTGAAAATAGTACAACCACACAAGCATGCGCGTACGCACGTACGCAAGCATACCTCAAACACCACACACGCACGTACATATGCACACTGGCACACACACGCGCGGACACACACGCACACACAGACACACGCTCTCTCACTATTTCTCACGAACACACAAGCACACGGTCACACACACACACACACACACACACACACACACACACACACACACACACACACACACACACACACACACACACACACACACACACACACACACACACGCTCGCACGCACACACACATATACACACACACGCACGCACACACACAACATATGCACACACACGCATGCGCACACACCACGTGCACACACACAACGCGTGCACACACACACACACACTCATACACACACACACACACACACACACACACACACACACACACACACACACACACACACACACACACACACACACACACACACACACACAAACACACATTTATTGTATGGCGCTACCCGTTTTAAATCTTAGTGACAACAGTTTCATAACTAAACATTGCGACAATGACATTAATGGTATTTCATAGAGTTTCAACAATATCTATAGTAAACCTGTACTACTGTGATTTTCCATCTCCTTGTATATTCCAAAATAAAATAACGATGTTTTACAACATAATAATAAAACTGCTCCGCTCTATATTTTGCCATGCCAATAACTCGGCCAATGACACTCGTTATAGGCCCTAAACGTCAATTAAAGACGCAGCTAATTTGGCCGACTTGTAGACGCCAGCTGGCCTACCTGGCACCAGACATGTCTACGCTGGTCCACGGCAACACACTGTGTCTCCCAGGTGCAAGTAATCAGCAAGGTTAGCTACAGCGGCTGTGTAATTTATCTTTTTAATCACCGTCATTAAATGGAATTGATGCAAGGTTCGACTGCTACGCATCTATAGGTTGATGGCCACGATATGAGTTGTCCGGCAACATGCACCAGATACGTTAGTGTTATTATAGTCCATGCCCTTGATTTCTGCTGACCCCGAATCAATGCTATATCTAAGTATAGCGACGACACTTTCAGCTAACAAATATAAAATAAATGTTTGTATAAGTTATTGGTCCAGACGTTGCTAAAAAAATTAAGCCTCCTGCTGGTGCATCTATACTCAATTATTTAAAAAACCGAAATGATAACTGTATGACATTTGTTCTTGTCACCTGTTGATGAAAATTAAGTTCACAGAGTAGTCGAAAACTGCAAAAACAAAAGCTCGACTGATGCAGATGGTCTGAGTATGGACATTGTTAAACATGTAGTTACCACAATCATTAAGCCACTCACCCATGTTTTTAATTCATCTTTTGAAACTGGGATATTCCCAGACAAACTGAAAATTGCTAAAGTTATCCCAGTATTTAAGGCTGGAATCAAAGAAAACTGTACAAACTACAGACCAATTTCACTACTTCCACAATTTTCTAAAATATTAGAAAAACTGTTAAATTCTAGACTAAGTGCATTTATTGTTAAACACAACATTATCAACCCAAGTCAGTATGGATTTCGTGAAAACATGTCTACATCCTACGCCCTGACTGAGTTAGTTAATGAAATAACTGCATCTCTAAATAACAAAATGTATTCCATTGGTGTATTCATTGACTTGAAAAAAGCTTTTGATACAATAGATCATGAATTGCTTTGTGAAAATTGTTTTATGGTATCAAAGGTATGACTCATAACTGGATAAGTAGTTATTTGTCAAATATATCCCAATTTGTTTACTATGATGGATATAACTCCAACTCCAATATATCATGTGGAGTCCCAGAAGACTCAATACTAGGACCTAAATTGTTTATACTGTATGTGAATAATTTATGTAACATTTCCAGACTTGTAAAATATATATTGTTTGCTGACGACACTAATTTGCTCTGTGCAAACAAAGATATCAATCAACGTGTTACAACGATACCCACTGTTCTTGACAAAATGTGTAATTGGTTTGCTGTAAACAAATTATCCCTAAATGTTTCGAAAAGTTATATGTTGTTTGGTAATTATACTTTGAATACACATGTTGGCAGCAATCAGTGGTACAAATATTAACAGAGTACGAGTGACTACATTTTTTGGGGTATTAATAGATGAGAAATTGAATTGGAAAGATCATATAGCAAATGTTAAATCTAAACTCTCAAAGAGTACTGCCATATTGTATAAGTGTAGTCAGCTGATAGACTCACAGTCTGTGCATATCCTGTGCTGCTCATTGTTTTTACCATACATTAATTACTGTTCTGAAATATGGGGAAACACGTATCCTTCTAATATCAATTCTATTGTCATTCTCCAAAAGAGAGCAATGAGATTGTTATATGGTGCAGGTCATCTTGACCACACAACCCCTCTATTTTACAGGTCGCAAACACTGACATTTTTCGATCTTGTAAAATTAAAAACAGCTATATTCATGTTCAAGGCACACCACTGCATGTTACCAACTAATATACAAAAACATTTTGTAAAAAGAGATATTCCAGTAACAACACGACTCAAAAATCAACTGGTAAGATATTGTGTTACTTTAAATGTTAGAGCCATGTCTCTTTGTGTACATGGCATAAACCTATGGAATTCTCTGGATGTTAAACTTACTAACATTAAAACAGTGAGATCATTCAGACACAGGTACAATAAAACAATAATAAATTAATATGTATAGTTTGTATTAATTATTGAAAATGATTTTGAAATATCAGAATCACATGTATTTTTTTAATTTTACATTTAATTATTTTGACTAATCATATATACGTGACTATGTGAACTACAGTATGATGAGTTTTCCTTATATGTGTAGGCTTTTGGGATGTGTGAAATATTCACACATTAATCTTATAACTTCTCTAGTGTGATTTAGTCATTTACTACAACATTTACTACAACATATACTGTCTGTTTGGATGTTTGTTTGTTTGAATAAAACATAATGAATAGGAATTGTGCATTCAGTTAAAGAAACGTGAGTGCCCTCTCTCACTCTCACTCTCATTCTTACCGTGTCGTTCTATCCTTCTCTCGTTCTCTCCCTATCTCCCTCTTTTACTCTCTCCCACTTACCCTCGCCCCCTGTCACTCTCTCCCAGTCTCTCTCTCTACTCCCTCTCCCCCTCTTTCCCTCTCCTTCTCTCCCTCTCTCCCACGCTCATCCTCTGCCACTCTATCTCTCTCCATCTCCCTATCTCTCCCTACCTCCATCTCTCCCACTCTCCCTCTCCCCTCTCCCCTCTCCCCTCTCCCCTCTCCCCTCTCCCCTGTTCCTTCTCCCCTCTCCCTCTCCTCTCCTCTCCCCTCTCCCTCTCCCTCTCCTCTCCCCTCTCCCTTCTCCCCTCTCCCCTCTCCCCTCTTCCCTCTCCCCTCTTCCCTCTCCCCTCTCCCCTCTCCCCTCTCCCCTCTCCCCTCTCCAACTCTCTAACTAGGATTGTTAATGATTATCAGTTCCATGTTGCCCGCGTATGACGATGTCAATGCTGACGTCGAACGAGTCCGCCGCGATAGCAGCGTCCGTCCTCGACCACGTGACGACACTTCCGGGGGATGTGACGTCAGAGGAGTGGACGATGCCGCGGAGTTTGTTCGTCGCCACGATGGCTATCACAATGGCCGAGACTGCCTTGACCGTTCTCACAAACATTGTTCTCATCTTGACCATCTGCTATTCTCCAAGTCTCAAGGTACGTTGGATGAGCAGTGTAGACAATCAGTGTTGTCTTAATTAAAGGGTTCGAAGCAGCATAATACTAATCAGTCTCATCATTATCATCGCCTTTGCGAAATCTGTCTTTCTGAATGTTTGGCGTAACCTCACAATCAATCAATCACAATCACAATACTTTATTGTTCCTTGGGAGGGAAATTCATTTGGAGTGTAGAGCAGCATATTAAAACAAATAAAACAAATGTACATGCAATATAAAAAGTACTAAACAAAAATAGTAATACAAGTTAAATTGGTTAAATAAATAAATAAATAAATAAGTTAAATACGTTAAATAAGTTGAATAAGTTACAACAGTTTAAAAAAAGTTAAATCATCTCACAAATCATCTCAGGCTCACCCAGTGTCAGATTGGCAGGGAAGACTGGTAGAGATGGAGGGGAACGAAGGTCAGTTACTCATTCATTAGTCTTATTGACCTAATCACGAATAAGCACGTTGGTAACGTTGGTGATTACAAACTGTAACTTTAATACAGTAATATTAATTATAAGACCTATTGGACTGGTCAAAATATTGTTTAGATTTTCTTCGCTGAAGTAGCCATTGGTGTTTATAGTACGACCAATGGATCACTCGTTTTTTTATCAATAAGCATCGTTAGCCGTCCGTGTCTGTCTTAAGCCCGCAGCACACTATCCGATTGATTTTCGACGTCCGACAAATAATCTTCACGTGTCGGCTATTGTGCTGCGAATTCCGTCAAGATCGGAGCTTGTCGAATAATATCTGACAGTGCTAGATCTCAGGACGTCCTGGCGGACCTTGTAGGCTAGTGTGCTGCAGATCTTAGCAAATTGTCGGGGCTCGCGCGATTAGCGACCAATGGGAAAAGTGCACGCGCACATATCATTGTAAACATGGCAGCCCCCCCGCAGTGCCACTGGCCACGATGTCAAGCGAAATGTTGAAGTCCGAGCAGTGGACTATAGAAAAGTCACAGCATGGAAATCCCACCAATGCCTTTACGATGTGATATCTACTGACTACAGCAAGAATCGTAAAAGCGAGACCCAGGGCCTGACAGGAACATTCTGCTGAAGTGGATATGTCTAGCAATAGAAATGTTATTATTAGCAACAACCAACTGTCCAACACTGACAGTAGCGAAAGCATCTTATCTGTGTCTTCGTACGTGCAAATAAAATTAATTCACTTTATAAATATTTCAGCCCTTCAGTATGTACTGATATAGTTGAACCGCCTAACATCGTGCACGTTAATTTGTCGAGACAAAATATCAGCTTCAAAATATCGGCTAGTGTGCTGCGAGCCGATGGCCCGACAAATTTAACCGCGGTGAAAAATCTGCAGATGCCCGACGAAAAATCGGCAGTCAGCTGCGGGTTTTAGGAAAACACCAGAATCGGTATTACAGTATTCAAATTTGTTTTAATGTTTCATTATAGCTGTATCATATATTTGGGCGGTGTTAGAATATAATATAGCTCACATGAAATTATTTTAAGATTATACACTGTGTTACTGTACGGAATCCGTGCCGATGATATGCAAGCATCCAAATTGTTTTCTTTCGACATAATAATAATAATTAGAGCGCCGTGACTCCAGGTTATCCTGTTCAAAGACGCTGAGACAAAAATATTTAAAAAGTCGAGATTGTATAAACATATAAAAACATAGCACCAAATGTCCAATCAAATTATCATTAAGAAACTTATAAAACATTAAAAAACAGCACTAGAAATTTAAGCTCATAAAAAACATAGCATAGAATAAATAATCGTTAAAAAGTCCAATCGAGCGACAACATTAAACGACAGTGAAAGTTCAGGAATAAAAGGCTCGTTTGAACAGGTGAGTCTTTAGGAGTTTTTTGAAGAGGTATAAAGAGTCACATTTTCGCATATCGTGGGAATGTTGTTCCACAGGCGATGAGCAGCGACGGAGAAGGCACGATCATCGTACTGGCAGAAATGTGCACTGTGTACAGTCAGAAGAGAATGATGACGATCGGAGGGTTCTGCTGGGTTGGTAGATCTAGGTCTGTGATGTGGCAGATGAAGGGCTTTGAACGTCATCAGTACGACCTTGTACTCAATACGTTACCAGACGGGAAGCCAATGGAGAGTCTCTAGGATGGGTGTTATGTGATCACAGCGATTAGCTTTGACAACAACGCGAGCTGCCATATTCTGGACTCTCTGCCACTTGTCAAATAGCTGATCAGGTACACCGTAAAGGAGGCCATTACCATAGTCCAGTCGCAATATGAAGAGGAAATGAACCAGAAGTTCAGTGGCATGTTGTGTCAAGCAATCTCTGATGGAAAGAATTCGATGTAGATGAAAGTATGCTAACTGGCACAGTTTCGACACTTCCGATTCCATGCAGGGTTCACTGTCAAATTTCACTCAAAGGTTGCGAGCGACGGCAGTAGGCTTGAGGATGCTGTCACCGATGACGACATCATTCGGACTGTGCTTATTATTCATTCAGCTGAAGACGATGATGAGTCATCCATGCTCTCAGTTCTCCCACACATGCTTGGATGCGTGCCAATGGAGCGGTCTCATCGTTAGTGTCCTTCATCTTAAATGAGACATACAATTGAGAATCATCGGCAGAGAGATGGAAGTCAAGTCAGTGCCGCCTAACTATCGGCCCAATGGGTCAGGTGTAGAGTGTAAACAAAACTGGACCAAGAAACGACCCCGTGTGGCAATCCCTGGAGCAGCTCCGGCGGGTCTGAATGGTCTGGCCTAGACAGACAGTCTGAGTCGTCGAAGTCAAGTATGACTCAAATCACTGATACGCGGCGCCGATGACACCTGCGCTCTTCATGCAAGCCAACAGCAGCGTATATGTTCTACAGTGTCAAATGCCGCTGTTAGATCAAGTAGGATCAACACGACACCCCTCTTGTTGTCCAGGGTCATCAGGAAATCATTCTGGATTCGCATCAGTGCAATTTCAATAATGTGATTCGACTTGTAGGCGAATTGGAATTTTTCCTGCAGATTGTTGCACGAGACGTGGTCAATGAGCTTGTTCGGCACAACCCTCTCTGTCAACTTTGAGATAAAGGACATATTAGAGATAGGACGGACATCTTTGTCCAAGGAAGGCTTCTTGAGCAAGGGCATCACTAGCACAGTTTTCGTTTTTGTCGGGACAATTCCTGTTGACATGGACACGTTGACAATGTTTGTAATGCTTGGTAGAAGGCAGTCTAACTGTTCTTTCAGAAGCCAGGTCGGCATTGGATCGAGTGAACACGACTTTGAGAGACTTGGATGGACCAGTCATCTCACCTCGTCTTCCGTTATAGGCAAACAAATTTGAGTTTGTCGTCCACAGTGCCTGGACTCTGAAGGCACATAGTTGGGGTCTGCCTTGAGCGTCAAGTCTCCCGAATCAATCTGACTTTGTTCTAAAAGAATGCACTGAATCTGCTGGACAGTTGTTCCAGTAAATCACCACCAGACAGGCTAGCTTCAGGCTTAATCAACAGGGTGTTGACAACATTATACAACTGTGGTCAGATGCAGCTACAATGATCTTTGCAGTGTAAAAAGTAGAATTAGCGGAGGAGGTGAGCTGATTGACGTGGCGTCTCTGCTCTTTGAAGAGATCGCAGTGAATTGAACATGACATCATTTGACACATATGCTGAATACAATCATGTTGATCGATTGTAAAGGAATTTTACATAAGTTACATGGCTGGATTCAAGGACATTGAGATATGTATTTTGCGAAATAATTTTATGTGCGATAACGTAGCAAACGTAGATCATACCAAGTCAAAAACGTTCACCTTGCTCTGTTACCACTGCATTGACTGTGTATTGTACATTACGTTTAGATATATGCGATGAAAACCATTTATACTTCCCTTACACTTAACAAATATTGACACTGACCAGAATACGTGTAACAAAATAGAGTCGTTTGTTTCAGACGCCGCCAAATGCGCATCTGGTGAACATCTGCGTAACTAACCTGAGCCTGTCCGTCGGCATGCTGCTGTCGATCGCCTCACTTCTGTGTCAGTCGCCAAGGGTCGAGCACGTGCTCGGCGACCTGCAGCTGTTCGTGTGCATCGCGTGTTTCCTGCAGTACTGGAGCATCTTCGCCGACATCGGCTTCTACCGCTGCAAGACGATTAAACGACCGTCAATGCCTCTACGCCGTCGACGCAGGATGATCGTTCGCTCCATCATCGTCGGCTGGGTAGGCGCCGTAGTGTTGGGTGTTGTCGTCACCGTGGTGTTCGCTGATGGTCACTCGACCGTGTCGTGGAACCCGTTCAGGAGACACATCACGACGACGGGAGCGGATTGGTACCAGGCGCTCGGAGTCAGACAGACAGTGGCGCTGTACGCTGTCTTACTGCCGATCGCGGGTTGCATCGTGATACTCACGAAGTCGTATTACTGCATCTTTAAGACGCTCTACAGGACTCTGCCTCTCTGGCGGATGAGGGTCGCCCCGTGGACACGCACGGGGAGTTTAAGCTCGGACGGGGGTGAATGGCCGAGACCCAACAGACGGGCATATCGGCCGGAGGAGCACCGGTCCGTTTTTACCATCTCCGGCGGCGATTCAAGCGCCGCGGATAATTTCGTCGTTCATTTCCAGAAGCCCAATCACAGTCTCACGCTCGATGAGATCTTCGCGCTCGAGACGCCACTCAACGCGCATGTGCAGATCATACGCAGCACGCACCGCCACCTACAGCCGACGCTGAGCAACTCGAGTCTGCCCGCTAGGCGGCGCTGTCTGGAGTTCAGCGACATATCTCCCAGCGCGGAGCTCGTCCGCTTCCAGCGCATAAAGAACAGCTGCGCGATGCGCACGCAGTCGCTGCGCAGCGATCGTGGGAGTCTAGGGGGCGCCACCCGTAATAGCCTTATCATGATCGCCATCTTTCTGTTGTGTTCGGCGCCGCTGTGTGTGTGCGCCGTGCCTGGAGTTCTCGTGACGTCATCGGTGGGGGCTGTGACGACAACACTCCTGTTTTGCCGGCTTACGTTCTACGTGAATGCCCCGCTCTACCCTATCTGGTATCTGATATTCAGCAAGCGCGTCAGGAAGTGCCTGCACAAACTCTACGAGACGATCCTCGTGCGTATGAATATAAGACAATGACTAAACATAGACACACATTGTGACATAACCCGGTGTATACCTCATGTTGCCTATCGCTTATAACCCCGCTTATCCGCTAGGCACGGAAGCTTTGGAATAATCCGGCAGGTGGCACGGCCAACTGCGCATCTCACGTGGTGCAAGATACTGATGAATGTGTCACAGTAGACGGCTAGTCTGCTACAATCACTAAACTTAACTTATTGAACACAATAGCCTTGTTACGACTGAATCGTGAATTTCATTACAACTGGTGCATCGCGTTTGACAGCTAATCCCGTTCACTCGTAATTAATCTCTAGGTGATCAGTAATGATTTGTTCTTTTTACTCGTGAGCTGATTGTATACAATCATCGCTACATCACTGTAATACTATAGTCACAGACCTCGACCACGACGCTTCACACAATGTGCATGTGTGAAATATATCACTAGTTTACGGAAACCACAATTACTGTTTAAATATTTATTTTATGTGAACATGTCCATGTGTGAAATTTTACAATAATTTGAATTTTACAAAAAACACTATTATTTGTTTAAATATTAATTGGGGGAAATCGGTGATTAAGTTTGTATTTGAATGAGTCTAGTTTTGACGCACCTGTAAAGTTAATTAACTTTCTGCGTTTCGACATCATTCAGGTGTCATACTCAGGATCTTTGTTATTCAATTCCTGAAGAAATCTACTTGTCTAAATTCCACAATTATTGCGTGATGTAGTTACTCTTCTGCTCGCCATTCCATCTAGAGAGCAGGAGGCGCATATAAATTATAAACCGAAAATGAGGATGGATACTAACTCAGCTATATGTGGGATAACCTGTTCCCGTGCCATCTGGCGGTCAGTAGAAGAACTACATCCCTTAATGCAACTCCCGAAAAAGGAATCGAATTCTTTTAGAGCGTAGAATGTAAGTTAACTGCACTGTTATGCCAATAAGAAAATATAATAATAATATATATTTTTATATTGTACAAAACAGTTCAAAATAAACCAATACATTTTATTCGCGTTCAATACATTCTAGACGGGGTCGTACAAATTCGCAAAATCCCCCAAAAACACGTCTAGATGGGGATTGGTCGTCACGGAGAAAATAAATTGCCACAATGGCGCCACCTACAGTGAGTGAACATTATGTTAATACAAATTGATGTGATAGCCATTTTGGATCGTAAACAGCAAGTTCAACACAACGTATCGGTGGGGTGGAGGTATAAAACAATGCCTAGTAGCCACAGAAAATTTCAAGATGGCTGCCATTTTGTTAAGATGGCAGCCATTTTCGACATAAACATACTATTTTCGTCATAACATTTTACAGAATAGTCCGATTTGAATGATCTTGGTGTCGAATCATACGTTTTTTGACTATGTAGCAGCTGAATTTAAATATATAAATCTTCCCAGATGCAGCTTTCTATCATTTCTCGCAGAATATATTAAAAAGGCTTGGGATGCAGTTGTATATGAGAGATGAATGTCAGTTTTAAACATACATTTTATTGCCATTAGCAGTACAAAAGAAATGTGTAATGTACCTTCACAATTATAAATCAACTGCTTACCCCCACATTTTGCCAAGTGCATGTTACTGTACCATCAGAACAATCAAATGGGGTTCAACACAGTAATTCAGTCGCCAGTTAATAGCTGTGAGTCACTCATCAGATGTTCCGCCACGTCAACAATAGTACAAGCAATCGACTGATAAGTCTAACCATTTCTACATGACTTCGAAGTGTCCGTGAACATGTACTTGTTTGTCCTTTATTATTGTCGTTGCACTTCTAACACTTGTCAACTTAGTGTCCACCTATCATTACAGTATGAACCTATTTGTTTTAGATGGCTTTCTATTGTTTGCCCATGTTGTCCACACATTGTCGTTGTACTAATGGCAGTCCTAGAGTCATGCATACAGACGATGTGTTAATTATGACATCTGCAGCTGCACTATGCTCTACAGGTAAGACCAAAGCCATAGCATGTGCACCTTACACAGCATTCCTTCTTGCATCCACACTTGGTCAGCTGCTGACAGCTCTGTGCAGTGGGTGGCAGCATTGTCCAGAAGATCTGCCACAAGTCACCATCCTTTGTCCATCCCCAGTCAGCAGGACTTTGGGTTTCTGGTTGGCAGACTGTTGACTGACTCCATATGCAGCCTGCCTGGTAGGCGGCACGTTGACATGCTGAAGGAGAGCAGATCGAATGGGGAATGGCTTCGTATGGTCTCTGCTTTCGAGCAAACATGTCGAGCCGTGCATCATCAACACCAGCAGCTGTACTGGACCTGTCGTACATTATTTCTACAAACTTCTCCAGGATTGCCAGATCGTCATCTTCAACCTTTGTTGGGTAATGGCTGAGTTTGGTGATGACATCACCGTGCATAATTTCCAGGTTTGCCATGCAGACTTCTGCCCTTATCCCCGGAAGGCTGATACAACATCACAACCAGTGAATGCACGGAAGAAGAGAACCCCCTTTGTTTTCTCTGGTCCAACTGAGTCACTGAGGTCATGTACAGGAATAATAATAATAATAAATAACTTCTTAAGCGCCAATATCCTCAGACAATCCGAGCTCAGTGGCGCACCAAAACCAAAGGATTAAGCATTCTCGTACTCGTGTGCTAGGCGAAATTCGTCAACAAATGGATGGATGTGCTAGGAAGCTAGGGAGGATAGGCGATATTGAAAAGATAGGTTTTGAGGTGACGACGAAATGTAACAATATTTTCTGCTAATTTAACATTAACGGGAAGCGAATTCCATATAGTTGGTGCGGCAACTGAAAAAGCTCGAGTTCCAGCCTTTGTCTTAACTCTAGGAACAGATAGCAACTTCGAACTAGACGACCGAAGTTGTCTGGCTTGTCTGGCTGGTGTGAGCATTGAGTGTAAATAACTAGGTTGTTTGGATGAAAGGGCTTGGTAGGTGATTGTGCAGATCTTAAACATAATGCGATATCGCACGGGGAGCCAATGCAGTGATTTTAGAAGTGGCACTGAGCGGGAGAATCGAGGAGATTGTGTGACTACCCTTGCTAAACAATTTTGGACGCGTTGTAGTTTTGCAATATCCTTGATAGCAATATTATGAAGGAGGGAATTGCAATAATCTAATCTGCTGCTAACAAGAGCTGTTGCGATAGTCTTAGCGACAGAAAGCGACATATGTCGGCGAATGCGGCGAAGATCACGGATATGATAAAACAGCAACGGCACGTTTGGGATATGTGTTGTCTGAAATTGAAGTCGCAATCAAAGGTCACTCCTAGATTCCGTACTGATGCTGCTGGTGTGATAGTTTGACTCAGGATGCATGTTGGAAAAAAGTCATTTAGTTTACCTCGCTGCATTGGAGTACCAATGATGAGGAATTCAGTTTTGTCTGCATTTAACTTTAATTTACTATCGGTCATCCATGAAAAAACATCTTGGAGACAATCGTTGAGTCGGTTTAGAGAATGACTTGTATCGGGCGTGGCCAAGGAAATGTAGATCTGTGTGTCATCTGCATAAAGGTGATGATCCAAGTCATGACTTTGGATTACAGAGCTGAGTGGCGTAGTGTAGAGAGTGAAAAGCAAAGGCCCAAGAACGGAACCCTGGGGAATGCCACATGAAGTGGGGAATGAGGTTGAAAAGTAATTATCTATCTTTATACATTGATGTCTATTGGTTAGATATGAAGAAAACCAGGTCAGAGCTGTGCCAGATATGCCATACCACAATGATAAACGTTTGACAAGAGTGTTGTGATCAATGGTATCAAAGGCGGCAGACAGATCAAGCAAGGTAAGTGCAGTTACTTTGCCTTTACCAATGTTTAATATAACATCATTGTGTACTTTTAGGAGAGCAGTCTCTGTAGAATGAAATTGTTTGTATGCTGATTGGAGCACACTGGATAAACAAGTTGAGCTAATATGACGCCTTAGACGGCTTGCTACGACTTTCTCAAGTATCTTAGAAATAAAGCTAAGATTAGAAATTGGCCTATAATTTTTGAAATCATCTTTTGGCAGAGAAGTCTTCTTGAGAACAGGATTTACATGTGCGTGTTTAAAATCATCTGGGAATTTACCCGAACTTAGTGATAAATTTATGATAGTCGTTATTGTACCAAGTAAACAGTCAAGACATGCTTTTAGTAGTATGGTTGGTAATGGATCGAGATCGCATGACTTATTTGGGGAGGACATTATTATTTTCCTCACTTCATCAACTGTGGCTGGCTCAAACAATACAAGTGGAGAATTTACTTGTGGGGAGTCCACATTTACAGTACTTAAAGTGTGACATGGAAAAGCAGAACGTATAAGACTTATTTTATCTTTGAAATGACTAGAAAACGAGTCACACAGAGATTTGACTTACACATGACTAGGTAGAGATGGAGGCGGCCGTCTACGTAAAATATGATTTATGCAGTTCCATAGTTGACGTGGGTTATCAGAGTTACTCGAGACCATGTTTGTGTAATAATTTGATTTAGCTTTGGCCATTTGTCTGTTGCAGTAGTGACACTGTTTAGAATATCGTGATCTGTGTAAAGGCGAGCGTGATTTGCGCCATACACGTTCAAGATAGCGCCGGCGCTTTTTAGATTGTAGAATTTTAGGACTCATCCATGGAGCATGTGGCTTTTGGGACACATATTTAGATCTCAGGGGTGCATGTTTATTAAGTAAATCTTTGAGTACTTGACAGTACTGTCGACACAGATCTGACAGATGTTCTTTGGGTTTACTGATGAGGTCGGATTTAAGGATGTCTGTCATTAATGCGGCAATGTCAATCTTATGGATCGGTCGGTAAAACACTTTGTTTTTGGACTCTACGGGAATTCTAGGAACTTTGAGATCAGCAATGACAGTGTGGTGGTCTGATAAACCATCTGAAGCCGTAGGTGTCTGAATATTGTTACAATCTGAGCGGGTGATTAAGAGATCGAGCCAGTGGCCATGTATGTGTGTTGAGAAGGTAACATGTTGTTTCATGTCATAGGATGCCAGAATGTCATTAAATGTACTTGTTGTTGATGAAGGTGTGTCCAGATGAAGATTAAAATCACCGAGTATATAAAATTCTGAATAAAGAGTTGCCAGATTTTCAAGTAGATCCTGGAATTCTTCAAAGAAATGGGCAGGGTGTCCTGGAGGGCGATAAATGCACACAAAATAAGCAGAGAAAGATGAATCGGAAATTTCGGCACAGATGGCCTCAAAGCTGGAGTAATCAGGGTTTGAATGCAAATTAACTTTGAACTGTTTTGAGACGAGAAATCCAACACCACCACCTCGTCCAACTGAACGTGGGCGATGATGGAAGGTGAAACTGGAAGAAGAAATGTCAGCAATGCATGCAGCTGTGTCATGTGGTCTGAGCCAGGTCTCAGTGACTGCAAGGATGTCTATTGTCTTGGAAGTTAATAAATCGGTAAGCGAGGCTGTTTTGTCTCGAATAGATCGAACGTTAGTGGTGGCTACTCGAATATTGCGCCTGATAGCAGGTCCAGGATTAAGACTTACATCTCCTGCTAGTAGTAAAATAATTGCCAATTTAAACGTTGGCTTAGAGCGGGGGATTGGCAGTAACTTTCTATTAAAGCAAAGATTAAGACATGGCAAACTGTGAAGATGTGACAAGGAGTGTTGTGTTCTCATGTACTGAGAAACTGTTAAAATGACAGCCGACCGTTGGGGACTAAGTGGCTTGCACAGCGTAAAATCGTGACCTCTCGAAGCAGCAGAACAGGATAAAAATAAAACACACAATAAAAATGCTGGTGACATTGTCTTTCCTCGAAATGGTGAAGAATAAAATGATAATGTCTCATAAAAATAATAAATAATTGAAAATAATAAAATATTCTAAAACTGTATAAATGTACTAAAAATAATGTAAATTTCTAGGTTATTAAAGAGTGGGTTGGCGATAATCAATGGCAATATTACAGGTCGTATGATTGTTCGCGCTCAGCAGGCCTGTGCAAAGTAACAAGACGTTTAAAAAGAACGTCTTGTTGAAAAGGCCTGTTAGTATATAGTTTATAAGGGGACTGCCCCTACCTTAGAATGTTGTGTACGTAAGCCTGCTAGCGCGAAAATCAAATCGACCTGTATTATCGCCCAACTAATTTAAGTACAAGATTTAACAGCGTTGGTGGCGACAATTTATAAAATGTTTGTTTAAGCAAACAGTGCAGTACGTTGAAACTAATTCTACACTAGTGTCACAGACAAAATTAAACGTTAAATTGCAAAAATGATTTTGAATCACGCAGTGACAAAATAAACAAGTACCACCTTACGCCACCTAGCGACCAACCAAATGTTGAATGTACCTCAGATTCCGTCCTTGACCAAAAGCCATCCACAGCTTCTGCAGACCAAACTCCTGCAGTGCTGGCAGAACAATATCTGTGTCACTGGATTTGATCATGAGAATTTTTGTGCTCTCTGATGCTGCATGTCTAGCATGTACAAAGATTCGCGTGTCCGCTTCCTCATGAGTACAATGAACCATATAATCCAAGCTGAATGACTGGTTGCTGACAGCATCGTCTTCCTTGGTTACAGTCACGGTGATTGATGTGCACATCTCGGCAATCTTCTCAGCCAGGAAGGTGAACAATTCCGTCTTGCTGTTATTGTCCCCCAAAAAGCTCCGCCAGTTGTAAAGTAGTTTTTCTTTGGCTGTCACTCTCCGTCTAGCCCCCGTCCTCTCTTTGACCAGGCTTGATCGTTTGTAGACATCAAAGACAATGTTTGTTCTCTTGTATTTAGAAGAGTACACTTGTATTGTGGGAAGCACGTCTAATGCGGCATATTCCTCAAACGTCTTGGCGGTACGTGGGGGCAGAGTGTTCACCTAAGCAGAACCATCGTCCATCGATGATGATGGCACCAGCCTCTGGTTCGATGTCTGGCATGGTTAACTTGAGCTTCAAGAATAGCAGCAAATTGGGACTTCTGGCAGGTGTGAAGCTTTCCGTTGTCACTCAGTGCAGCTGGGAAGGACTGGTTCTCATACCGAAAGAACTCCTGCAGATCACACTATCTGCTCTCGCACGAGATAAAGAGCTTGGAGAAGAGGTGACAGTCCTCCTTCAGTACCTTTACCTTTGAGTAACTAGGAGCTGGGTTCTGTCGAAAGAAGTCAGTCTTGTTCTTCTTGATTGTATCATAGAATGTGGATACTTCTTCACTCTGTCGCCCCTTCGTGAATTCATGAAATTCATTTTCTCAGAGCTGATGAATCTTCAGTCACAGGTAGGCCATCTCCCTGTTGCACAGACCAGCTAAGCAACGTAGATGATACTTCAGCTCTTGCGCCACAACATCTCCACCACTATGCTTGGCCAAAGGCCTCCCGTCGTTTAAGTTCCGGGCACATTCATTCAGTCTTGTGTTGAGCTGCATGGTCATTGCCTGTCTCAGTTCAGATGGTAGATCTTCCTTCTGACATACGAAACACTGGGATTCTGTAACTTGAAGGCTGTTTCTTCGTATCTTGCTGTGTCCCCCTTCTGTACTAATTTGAACACTAGATACTCTCTTCCTAGCTCGTTCCAGCTTGGTATTGTTGGACAACAGACGACAGCTCCGATGATAATTTGCGTTGTTTGTTCTCAGTGTTTCTGCTATGCCATCACCTTCACCTAGCCTTGCTGGAACCAGAGTAATGGGCGGTTGGTTAATTGCTTGAGAGAGTGGAACATTGGATGCAATCATGGAATAGTCATCAAGTTCAGCACTACTTGGATAGTGGGTTGCAGGTAATTTCAGCTCTTCATCCTTTGTAATAGTTTCACATAGACAACATTTACTCCAGTCAGTTTGCCTTTTAAATGATAACTCTTCTGAACTGACCATCTTAGGGAATACGTAATGGGTTTAAGGCCGAGGGATTATCCTTTTACCACCTTTCACAGCGGAGTGAAGCACATTCAGGTACAACTAGGTTCGGGCATAAAAAAGGAGAATACCCTACGCCTAGCCAGATCGTTCATACAGTGTCATAAGTCCCGTGCGAACTGTACACCATCCAGGTAACTGAAGCCCCGTTACCCTTGGTTCGGCTCTCCCGCGCTGGCACATCCTGTTGATTCAGGTGCGGCTATCTAACTACATCTAACTTATCTAATTTATATGGGGCTCACTAGATAGCATTTGGGATACTAAGCTCATATACCACTATACTACTGCTAACTACTACATGCACCACTGCACAGCTGTAGGAAGATAATTTAACTGACACTGAACCCCATGCTGAGTTTCGCATCAGTGATGTCACCGTGGTTGTGCATTGACATATACTCTCTTCCATATTTGAGTCAGTTTTCTCTTTCTCATATCCATCTCCTCTCGTCTGTCTGTCTGTCACTATCAGGTATTGTATACATGCACATTAGATCAGAGTCAAACATACTCCATCACATTCAGAGAGCCTCTGCATGCTACCCTTACCTAGTGCAGCCCGCGAGCTAACGCGGTTTTCCAGGGTGTGGCCGATGTCGTGCACTAGCAACTGCTTGGAGCCATAGGTGAGAGTTGGGTTAGTAGTGTGGGCTAGAACCAGGAGTCCATTTATAGTATGTGGCTGACTTCTGAAACAAAAGTACTACCTCAACTACCACACCCCATACCTCATGCACTACTACACTAACTACTACTACTACTACCACCACTACTAATACTACAACTACTACTACTACCACTATTACCACTACTACTACTACCACTACGACGACTACTACTACTACTACTACCACTTCTACTACTACTACTACTACTACTACTACTACTACTACTACCACTACTACTACTACTACTACCACTACTACTACTACTACTACAACTACTACTACTACCACTATTACCACTACTACTACAACCACTACGACTACTACTACCACTACTACCTACTACTACTACTACTACTATTGCTGCTACTACTACTATTACTACTACTACTACTACCACTTCTACTACTACTACTACTATTACTACTACTACTATTACTACTACTACTACTATTACTACTACTACTACCACAACTAATACTACTATTGCTACTACTACTACTACTACCACTACCACTACTACCTGCTACTACTACTACTATTGCTACTACTACTACTATTACTACTACTACTACTACCTACTACTACTACTACTACTACCACCACTACTAATACTACTACTACAACTACCACTTCTACTATTACTACTACTACTACTACTACTACCACAACTAATACTACTAATACTACTATTGCTACTACTACTACCACTACTACCTACTACTACTACTACTATTGCTACTACTTCTACTATTACTACTACTAATACTACTACTACCAGTACGACTGCTACTACTACTACTACTACTACTACTACTACTATTACTACCACTACTACCTACTACTACTATTGCTAATACTACTACTACTACTACTACTCTACTACTACTACCATTACTACTACTACTACTACCACTACTACTACTACTATTGCTACTACTACTACTACTGCTACTATTACTACTACTACTAATACCACTAGTACCTACTACCACTACTACCTACTACCACTACTACTACTATTATTACTACTACCACTACTACTACTACCACTACTACTACTATTACTACTACTACCACTATTATTACTACTACTATCACTGCTACTACTCCCACTACTACTATTGCTATTACTACTACTAACACTACCATTACTACTACTACTACTACTACTACTACTACTACCACTACTACCTACTACGACTACTATCACTACTACATACTACGACTACTACTATTACTAATGTTCACTTATCTGCTCCACTATGTTTGAACTTTGCGAACTTATGAGAGAATATTTTTTTATAGATGACAGTAGTATAGAAGTGCTAGTAATAATAATAATAATAAAGTAGTATGTAGGTCCTACTCGATAGGTAAATGGACCTACATACTACTGATGGCAACCAATAACATATATTTTGTAATGAGACTGCGAATCTTAAAGTTGCATTCTGAGTTGATTTCCATTTTAACGCATTTTAGGAAAGAGAATGTATACCATGATAAATATTTTCTTATTAATATACTTGCTATCATATGTGTAAGTCTGTGTGATTTGACACGTTATTTTTTTATATAAATGATGCATTTGCTAACAAATAACAAATATAGGGTTTCCCAATATGTTGATCTATTTTTACCTTCCGATCGAACTCTCCTGCCAACGAGATTGTAAACGATGTATCGCACATGTTGCGAATAGTAAACACGCAGACATGGTAAACAAATGAGTGGTCTCGCTTAACCGACTCTCGTCCGGCTGCGTGACTTCGCCGGGAAATAGAGTTTCAGATTCAGATTCAGACTATTTATTACCAAGTAGCATTTAAAATGTACGAGGAATTCTTGGCGTTGTGGCGTCAACATACATACACGCTTGTCTCCCCTGCCCCGGGGGCCCTCATGCACACGCGAAATATACAATCAGTAACATTATGAAACTATGCTAAAACTAGTATAAATTTAAACCAAGGCAAACTGCCAACATGATTTTAAGACAGTCGTACATACACAGTGCATCACTCTTATAACGATCACGGATACAATGAATTGACGGATATAACGAAACAATATCTTACGTACGGATTTTTCCCCTATATTTTCCATTATAAGCGTTCACGCATATTACGAACACGGGTATAACGAATTCACAGTTATTACGAACACCTTTTCCCGAATAAATTTCGCCATATAACGAATTTCTGTCCAAATGAAAATCGCCCGGTTGTTCGCAAATACTTCCCGCCCGTGAGGCGTGACCTGTAAGCCTGGCCGTGGCCGCGCAGAGCGCCAGTGCCAAAGTAATTATGTCAATGAGGGAAATCATTCGTAACAGGGCTATGTAGTCAGACGACGATGCAGCACAGCGACTGGCTTGAGGATTTCCTTTTGTCTGGTGCCCTAGTCAACAGCAAACAAACATCAATGGAGGACTTCTTCAAAGCAGATTAACTGGCGTCATTCTGTGTGTGCTAGGTCAATGAGGGAAATCATCAAAGCCAAAGCAAAGGTGATTGTCAGCTGCGCGTTACGACAGTTCATCCATACCAGGGCTACGCAGTCAGACGACGCTGCAGCGCACTGCAACTGGCTTGAGGATTCCCTGTTGTCTTGTGCCATAGCCAACAGCAAACAAACGACAACGGAGGAATTCTTCAAAGCAGATTAACTGGTGTCATTCCGTGTGTGTTGTACAAGAAGTAGTAGTTACCGCGGGCGTGGCTCTATCCTGCCACGGCACAGATCATGTTTTAGTGTGCTTGGACGCGACGTGCTCGCCTATGTGTTTACATCATGCAGTATTTCGTTACTTTTTCACATAGGGTTGTCTGCGATCTTATACTATAACTACACTTAATAGTAACGTTTGTAACTGTTTTATGTGTCATCTAAATAAATGAAAACTAGGCTGACAATTAAAAAGTATGTACATACATGTAGTCAAGTTAGTAAATATATTTTTTTATAAATATAAAAAATAATCATAATGTAGCATGTCGACATAAAATCTAAACAGACTGAAAACAGTATCATGGCATCTCGCGGTTCAAGTGACCCACAGCATGCGGAGAAAGCTGTTTTTAAGTCTAGTGGTCCTTGTCTTAAAACTTCTATAGCGCTTGCCAGAGGGAAGAAGTTCAAAGAGATGGTTGGCTGGGTGGGTAGTATCCCGTACAATGCTCTTGGATTTTCGCGCACAACGAGCATGGTAAATAGATTCAATGGATGGCAACTAGCGCCCAATGATTCTGAGAACCCGCGTTATGAATGCACGCATCTAGTACCGCTCCTACGGTGCTCCCATCTCGCGGCACCTGGATAATCGAGGCTAGTGCTACTCGAACATCCATCTTGCAGCAAATGTTTTGGGCGAGCCGCCAAATCAGCGCGTTATCGAGATTCTTAATCCAAAAATAAATTAGGATTTAACTTTTCTGTTTAATCACTTGTGTCAATATAGCCAAAGTTTCCAATGCACAGCATAAACTCATATAAGTTGACTCTTATTTAACTTTTAGTTTTATTGTTAGCCTGAGAGCCAATCATCGTCTCTACCCGGATTCAGGGTAAACCGGGATCAGTGTCGTACAGTGTAAACCAGTGTTATTTTCCAGGCGGTAGAACGGGACCCCTACAGTGTTTCCATCTCGCGGCGCCTGGATAATCATGGCTAACAAATGAGGTGAGTGGACGATAAAGTCTGGTTATGATTAAATAGAAACACTGACATGTACTTAAGTGCACACATAGTTAGTTTGCCAATACATAGGCTTGCTTGTTATGCCAATTACATTGTTAAAATAACGTTATTTGCCTAACGTCAATCGAATAGTGCGCAGTGCGTAGCCACTGGCACTGCCGCGCCGGGAATGGATGCAGTCGGGGGAGCACACTAACCAAAACATTTGAGATTATGTCTTACAGTAACAATGACACGTGCTAATTAGTTAATTATACATTCCATATACATGCATTGAAGATAATTTGAATCGGTTCCAGTAGTTAATATTAGTGGTGCATCAAGTTCACGTTCGTCTGGGTTACGTGTTCTAAATAAGTGCATCGCCCTGTTGAGACAGTTCAGTGCCCCTCAGCCTTTTGTGTCATTTATCTTTTGCATCGATTAAGGTTTACGTTAAACTGACATCAGCAATGAGTAAACATGGTTGGTGTCATCATTCAATGCAAACGTCTTAGGTTATGTAAAAGAAGGCTATACTATCGCCTTGCCACGGAATTACGCGATGCACCAACTTGGATGACTGTGTTGATCGACCCTGCAATGCATTGTACAGTGATACGTGTACCAAAATAAGTACTGACTCAAGTAGAGTAGTTATTCCTTGGTTCAATCATCCCACGAAGGAATGCTTTATTTTTAAAATTTAGTTTTGTTCTTTCTGTAAATAACATATACTCTATCCAACTTATGAAATATAATCAACATTATGAAAATAATAATGGTTTGGTAGCATATCTAATATTTACCAGTTATGTAAACATTTTGTTTCCAGAACATATATCAGGGGTGGATGTGGTACGAGAAGAGAAAAAAGAACAGAACAATGTGGAAACGTTCACTGAATAACATTATGCCCCTACACATAAATTTTTGCTTTGTACAGTTGATCAATACAGACATATCAATAACCAGTTCTTTGGCTGAGTAATTTCCGGGTCCTCTTACGCTTCTGCTGTAATTCTTTATCCTGTTTGTAAGAGGTCGACCATCTTGAATGTTCAGGACCAAAGTGTCTTGCATAACACAACCATTTATAGAGTCGATATGTGCGTTGTTGATGGAAATATTGACAATAAAACACTGCCACAATGCAGTTAATCTTGTGACATGGAAGACAGGAATTAGGTAGGAGATGAATAATTCCAAGCAGGATGATGTCATAGGAATCTTCAGCATATATCCACTACACTGGATTTATGACCAGTTGTCTTGCATGAGTTTCACTCAAAAAGCCCTAACTATTTTACTTGTGAGCTGTGACATATTAAATGCTGCTGGCTGGATCACTAGATTTGGATTATTGTTACTATTAGTCCGTCGGTTAAGTAAATAAAATAAATCTTATCATATTTTTGTATATTGTTACAACATCTGTTCATGCCTCACTGTATAGATGCTAGCATATTCAGGCAGAACAGAGACGATAGTTCTAGTAAACCAACTTTATTAAACGTGGCTGCTGCGACAAGGGAGCGGCCTGTTATTCAACTTTCTGGGGAGACGTCATTAAGTGATATTGTTACATCCCCTCCGTTTTACAAGCAACGTGTACTCAACCAAAACGTACTAACGTATTAAAGTAACCAACTCATTACGTCTATGGATCAGCATCAATGTTTCGTAGTGGTATAAATAAAATAAAGTTGCCAAAACATGAATGCAACATAACTGAATCACGAAACGTTCCAGCTAACACTAAACATTACATAACACACTATTTCACAACAGCAGCAACATTCCTGATGTCATGCTAAAGCCAAAATGGCATGGTCAACATGCAAACGCTCAATTATGAGAATAGCACCAGACAACATGTCATGCTCATACGAACATGGCAAACATGAACATATGGAATAGGATGGAACATCCACAAGACAACACACTTGCGTGTCTGCATCAATCATGTCTGTACTCATCAATGTTCATGTAAGTATCATCAGCTGTTCATTTAGACACAACATAGTCCTTGTATGAACACATGGATGGAGCATCCACAATTTAACATACATGCGAGTCCGCATCAATCAAGTCTGCACTCATCAATGTTCATGTAAGTATCATCAACTGTTCATTTATATACAACGTAGTCCTTGTATTTGCTGGGTAGCTTGGACTTGTTGATTCTCTCGGACTTCCTAGGTGTCGTTGGACGTACCGGAGAGTGTGGTTCTGTCTGGTCACTCTGGTGTTGTTGTTCAACCGGTGTGTTCGGCTGAATTTCAACTGGTGTGTTGACCCGAATTGGGTCAACTGGAGTGATTAGAGGATCATCTTGGAATAGGATATCCATGGACTCCTCAACCAACACATGAGGTGGTGTTTCATGTGTTCTTCTTAGGTGTACACGGTTGCGCCTGTACACTGTTCCCTCACTATCTTCAACTTCATAGGACCTTTCATCCAGTCGTCTCACCACCTTCGCTTTCTTCCATAACTTGACTCCAAGCTTGAACGGCTTCATTCGGACGGTATCACCTTGATGCAGATGTGGGAGATCTGTAGCAGATTTGTCATAATACTTGGCTTGACGGCGTTGTGTCCTTTTCAGCATATCTGTTTCATGTTGCTGCACAGACGACCGCGACTCCATAAGACTTTGAGCTGTTGGAAGAATTGTTTTCGTCCGCCTACCTAGTAGCCTCTGTGCAGGACTACTGTCCATTCCTTGAGTTGGGGTGTTGCGGATATTCAGCAGTGGTAAATATTGGTCATCACCAGCGCATTGTGCTTTCTTGATCATCTTCTTTGCAGCTTTCACCGATGATTCCACCTTGCCGTTTGAGCGACTGTGGTGTGGAGATGTCGTCACATGTTCGAATCCCCATTTCTTACTGAAATTAGCAAACTCGTCTGACACCAGTTGTGGACCATTGTCAGTAACTACAGTGTCCGGAATTCCCATCCTAGCAAAGTGAGCTTTGAGCTTTGTGATTACTGCCTTGGAGCCAGTGGTTGGTAGATAGTCTATTTCCCAGAAGTTTGATCTGTAGTCAGTGGTGACTAGGTAGTCCTTTCCTTGGTAAGAGAACAGGTCGACACCGACCTTCTGCCACGGACGGTCCGGCACATTATGGCTCATCAGAGTTTCCTTAGTCTGAGAACGTTCGAACTCACAACAGGCTTCACACGTTTGGATGTACTCTTTGATTTCTGCATTCATGCCAGGCCAGAACACCAACTCTCTTGCTTTTCTTAGGCATCCTTCAATGCCAACGTGGCCTAGGTGAACATCCTTCTTAATTTGTGATCTCATGGATTGTGGAATCACAAGTCTTTCGCCGCGGAACACCAATCCATTACTGACGGCCAACTCATCTCTGAAGTGGTAGTAAGGCACAGTAGGTGGCGACACATCTGGTTTCTCGGGCCAGCCATGTTGCAGGACAGCTGTCAGCACTTGTAGAGTGGCATCTTGCTCGGTGGCATTACGAATGTCCTGGACAACATCTTCTCTAATGGATAGATAGTTCACAGCGTGGATAGCTTCAAACTCAGTGGCCGGTTGTTCCTGTCCAGTTGGCAGGAAGGCACGTGACAGCGTGTCGGCGAGAGACATCTTCTTGCCTTCCAAGTACTTGACATCAATGTCATACGCAAGTGCACGTAAGAGCATGCCCTGTAGACGCTTGGGTGCTCTGTCCAGAGGTTTCTTTGTTATTGCCTCTAGTGGCTTGTGGTCACTGTAGACAAGGATGGGGCGACCGTAGGTGGACTGATGCCACTTCTCAAGAGCAAAGACGACGGCCAACATCTCTTTCTCTATAATGGCATATCAAAGCACGACTGGCGTAAGAAATTGGTCTTCCTTCCTGAAGTAGTACACATCCCAGGCCATAGTTGCTAGCATCACACTGAATGACCAGTTGCTTACTCGCGTCAAAGTAAACCAGAGTGGGTGCCTCAGCCAGGAGTTGTTTCAGTGTTGTGAAAGCTTTCTTCTGAGCATCTCCCCATATCCAGGCAACATCTCGTTGTACAAGAGCAGCAATGGGACGGAATACATCAGTCAACTTGGGTACGTATCTCGCCAGGTAAGTTACTGTACCTCTTAGCCTCTCCACTGCTTCCGTCACACGGACTCGTCATCTTCAGAACAGCTTCGACCTTGGATGGGTCAGGTTTCAGACCATCAGCTGTGACAACATGGCCTAAGAACTGGATTTAATTCTCATTGAAGCGACATTTCTCACGGTTCAGTTTGATCCCATGTTTCTTGCATCTTTGGAGCAGCTTCTGGATCTTGTTACAGAGATCAGAGTCATCGAATCCATGGATGATAATATAATCACAGTGAACATTCTCCAACCCTTCCAGTGCTTGTTGCAGACGCTTTTGGAAAATTCACTGCTGACTTTCAAGCCGAAAGGTAGTCGTCGCCAACGATACCGCCCAAACGGTGTTGCGAAAGTAGTCAGTAGGCTAGATTCTTCATCCAGTTCGCAGTGTAGATATCCTTGTTGCAAGTCACACACAGCAAATTTCTTGGAATTCACAAGCTTCGGTAGAATGTCGTCCAGCACAGGAAGCTTGTAGTGTTCACGCTTTAGGGCTAGGTTGAGAGGTCTAGGATCAATGCAGATCCTGAGAGCTCCAGAACGTTTCTTGGCTACAGACATTTGGTTCACCCAATCAGTGGGTTGGTCCACTTTGACACCTGTGTGTTCTAGTCGGTCTAGCTCATCTTTCACGGTATTGTTCAGTGATTCTGGTAGGGTACGAGGTGGTCTGACCACCGGGTCAGCATTTTGGTCCAGGATGAGACGAATTTTCCCACCAGGAAGCGAGCCAAGTTTACCGTCGAACACTTCAGAATAATCTTCAGTGCATGGAGTTTGAGCAACTCTACAGCTGGAGACTGAAGATACAGTTTCAAAGTTCTCGTATTTCACCGTGATGAGCTTCATGCATTCAGCAGCTTTACGGCTGAGAAGTGGTGTCAGTTTGTCATCATCCACTATGACATAGTCCACTTTGAACTTGTCTCCTCTAGCAGAATTTACGGTTTTAGCTCGGCACTTGCCGAGAGCTTCAGTCTTCACATTGTTCCACATCTTCAGAGTGCTTGGTTCTGGGCGGATATCTTTCTCCTTCACGTATTTCTTGGGCAGTATGATGACAGTTGAACCACAGTCAACCTGCATCTTCACCGACTGCTTTTCGACCAGCATGTTGCACAAAATTGGACCATCTTGTGAGGAGAGTGCGTGCACATCGGCAGTGACGCAGCCGATATCGCCAAAGCTAGCACCGGAGCTATCCGAGTCTAACCCATCTTGTACACTGTGAACAGTCTTAGGGCATTGCACGGAGTCTCTGAAATGGTTTCGACCCTTACATGCATCACACGTCTTACCCCATGCAGGGCAGAATTCTTTCTTCATGGGGTGCGTTTTGCAGCAGAATTTGCATTTTCGCTGACTAGCAGATTTTCTTCCACCGAATGTCGAATTGGCAGTGTAGCATCTGTATCTGATGTCGACCCGGTTCACTGCTTCTGTTTTATTCAGAATTTTGCATTGTTCTTCAGCCTCTTGCATGCACCGGCAGATATCTACTGCTCTGGGTAGATCAAGTTGCGATTGTGAAATGAGTTTGTTGCGAATTTTGTCACTCCTTACACCGAGGATTATCCTGTCAACAATCAGCTTGTCTCGCATACAATTGCAAACCCCACAGGTTTTTGCTAGATTGTTCAACACTGAGTAGAATTGTTCAAACGACTAGTTTTCATGATTTCGGCAGTTTTGACCCCTTCTTCTTCCGTCAAATCCATACCATTGAAGACGCGTAGTGCGTCTTTCCAAATACAGTGTAGAAGAAGTGCCGTCACATATCTGTCTGGCTTAGTGTCGAGTCCAGACACGATTAGATAGTTTTTCCACATTTGTTTCCACAACTTCCAGTTATCGACCTGATTGGTTTCCATTTCCAATGCAGGTGGAGGCGAGCCACTGGGCAAGTTCACATAGATGTGATTCTGAGACCGAGGGTCTTCGACATTTGGCGCAGCCACAGCAGATGCCCCGACAGCGGCCACGCCGGCCGTTACAATTTAATTATCGTCAGCCATAGTTCACTCTTTAACACAAAATGTCACTTTTGACAGGACTGCCTTGCCATATTCAGTTACCTTCGATATCCCACCGACACCACCATGTTACAACATCTGTTCAGGCCTCACTGTATAGACGCTAGCATATTCAGGCAGAACAGAGACGATAGTTCTAGTAAACCAATTTTATTAAACGTGGCTGCTGCGACAAGGGAGCGGCCTGTTATTCTACTTTCTGGGGAGACGTCATTAAGTGATATTGTTACATATATATAATCTTGGCAAATGTATTTAAATTAATCTAAATAGTATTTAGGACATAAACACTTTTTGCAAGTTTTTGTATTTGGTCCCGAAGTGATGTCGGAGGAAAAGTTTAGTTGCCTTAAAATTATTTGTCAATTTTTTGGGTAGCCAGACTTTTGGCAAATACATTTAAATGCATTTCAATTCATCTAAATTATTTTGTAAAGTACGAAAACAAATACTGTCAATTTTTTCTTTTAAGGTATTTTGTGCCCTCAAAGTCAAAATATGGTTAAATCTTTAATTATGTTTAACAATTTAATAATAAAAAACACTTCTCCAATTAATAGCTTGGGCAATCTCTAGTAGCGTGGCGCCGCGCCACGCTACCACGCCTACTAACATCTGATATTTTATGCTCTTAGGTAACATACTGGGCTGTCACCTAATTATTGCATTTGTTTCGTTTGTTACCCTCTGCAGAACAGAAAATCAATCCAATAGATAGTAGATGCCAATCACAATAACCAATGGAAATTGAATATGACAGACATACTTGCGGAGGTAGACTTCCTGTCCAGGGACATCATGTACCACACAAGTTGCCACACAATGCACTGACAACGCTATGTGCCGCAGGCCCAAAGGATCAGTAGCAGGGACAACCAGTCAGACGAAGACACTGTGGCATATATTTAGGCGGAGATCGAGTTCTTTGCTGAATTAAAAGAGCGCTTGTACAGCAATATGATGCACAATCATGAAATTCACAATAAGAAAAGTACTTCGCAGGTCCTTTTGGAGAAAATCCAATAGAACATCACACATTTCACAATCACTGATGCAAAAGGGAGGAATCCATCAGTCCTACATTCCAAATGGAGCTGTTCGCTCTGCTATAGAGGAGAGAGACATCAAAAGAGAGATGAACACAATCTTCCGGTGTTCCAAGATAATTAGGCAAGATGTCCTACGGTCTAGAAAGGATCATCCATGATCCTTTAATGGTTCACCGGTCGGGTGCAGTGAATCAGATGTACCAGATGAACTGATTATCTTCACACGATGGGTCTTGCTAGGAGCAAAAGCGGCAACAATCGAGACACGCACCGAACAGTTGCACAACTCCTGTCGCATCCTGTTTCGATCAATAGATCAGGCCCGCAAAACACACAGACAAGTGACACTCACCCCCGTGTTATCAGATTCAACGTTCCACAGAATGTTTGAAAGTCCCTATGCTGTTGGACTATCACTGTACATATACCACAACTTCAGAAGTCAGAAGGCAGTATCATTGCTGAGCAAGTTTGACGCTAAGGTCTCTTATGAATGTGTTACTAAAATATGTAACAGCATTGCCAATGCCATCTCTCAGAAAATCAGAGAGTACGGTGTGTATGTGCCACCAGGCCTTCTTCGCAACAAGAGGATCCGGGCTTTCCTGGACAACATCGACAAGAAAGTGAATACCCCAGATGGAAAAAGGAGTGTATGATGAGAGTTACAGCAGATCACATACCGATGACATTGGGTGGACGGTGGCACGCTTCTTCAACAGGTATAGTATTCATGAGCTTGGCCCAGAAACACCACCAGCACAGGAATGTGAACCAGAAGAATCCACAGCTGACAGGGTGGATGGAGAACAGCCTGTACCTGTTTGGTCTGCTTACAATTCACTCACACATATTCCACTGCCTGCAGTAGTGGACCAGGCCTTTGGGCTTCACATCATCAACGCTGATGCCAATGAATGGTCCACTTTAGTCACAGCACTGGATCAGCCGTCAAGAATGAATGATCTTGTGACTGGACCAGACAGCAAACTGGTGGCAATCATGGATATGAACCTGTACAAGAGGGCACTGACGCTTGAATACCTTGACCCGCAGTACATAAACAAGTATGTACTAGGCCCTGTTGCATTACACATTTTGCTATGTGCCCTGTGGTGCTTGGGCAGGACAATTGATGGTAGCGGCCTTGATGAAGCGTGGCAGGAAGCAGACCTGTATATCAGTGTCACGGTGACCCAGATTATCAATGGCAACCATCATAACAGGGCTCTTCAAGCTCACCACTTAACACTGCTAAAGTTTAAGGCTAAGCCAGTCAGATACAGGGGTAGACTTTTTTTTTCAGGGTAAGGCCATTTTGGCCTTGGGTTTGAGGACACTTTTGGGGGCACCAAGGCCAACATTTCGTTCAAGGGCAGGGCACCAAGGCCACTTTTCGTCACAATTTCACTGATGCGAGTAACATATGAGATTCCGTTACACAGGATGCACATTGAATGAAATAAAGTAAGTGATGATTTTGTCATCAACCAATGAGTAAATAGTACTAGAATTTTATTTTTATACTTGTTAAACTTAGTATTATAATACTGCTAAGTTTAATTAGTATAAAAATAAAATTCTAGTATTAAAATAAAGAATTTTTCAACTAAGAATTACCGTAAATGAACACTGGTTAAGGTTTTTATATATTGGAAAACTATACTAAAGTGAAGTCGATGAGCCATCACCAATGTTTCTCAAAACCTAAGCTGCAGATAGTATCTACTGATTGCCATAGACACTCCCAGCAGATGGCAGTCAGTAGCCACCCGAGCATGCACTTTTTGTCCATGTCGCTCATCACTCATGATCGCTAGGCGGCACTACTATGCTAACCGGATGTAAACAGCCGCCATTTACATTCTCCGCGTTCTGCAAGTTTCCTATTCGACGGTGGTACGGAACATTTACCTGCGTTTGATAGATACACGGCAAGTGACAAAGGCTGCCAAGTTCAATTTAGTTGGTACCAGGCATGGGAAGGGCACTAGGGCGTACAGGGAGGGCAACCACGGCTATTTATGGCCGTGGACAAAGTCCAATTTATTGAGGCACCGCGCCCACGGCCAGCAACAAATTACAAGCCTAGGGCACCTACGACAATAGCCGTAGTGCCGTTGGCCAAATTCGATCCCTGCAGATATGTAACGGCACTTCTACTACACTGTATTTGCCATAATTTGGAAAGATGCCCTACGCATCTTCAATCAATGGTATGGATTTGACGGAAGAAGAACTCGTCAAACCTGCTGAAACATCAGAAAATTTGACGAATATATCTTAGGCGAAGTGAAAGAATTCTCTGAAAGGTATACGTTTAACACCCGGAATCAGGAGAACGAGTCGTTTGAGAAGTACTACTCAATGTTGAAAAATCTGTGGGTTTTGCAACTGTGTGCGAGACAAGCTGATTGTCGACAGGATAACCATCGGTGTAAAACGTGACAAGATCCGCAGTAAACTCATTTCACAATCGAAACTTGATCTACCAAGGGCGGTAGGCATCTGCCGGTGGATGCAAGAGGCTGATGAACAATGCACAATTCTGAATAAAACAGAAGCAGTGAACAGAGTCGACACCAGATACAGACGCTACACTGTTATGTCGACATTCGGTGGAAAAAATCTACTAGTCAGCGAAAATGCAAATTCTGCTGTAAAACGCACCCCATGAAGAAAAAACTCTGTCCTGCATGGGACAAGACGTGTGATGCGTGTAGGGGCCGAAACCGTTTCAGAGACTCCGCACAATACCCTAAGACTGTTCACAGTGTACAAGATGGGTCAGACTCAGATAGCTCCAGTGCTAGCTTTGGCGAAATCAGATGAATCTGGCCAAAAATGTTCTGGGGCTGTCAGGATCTGCATTGATCCTAGACCTCTCAACGTAGCTCTGAAGCGTGAACACTACAAGCTTCCTGTGATGGACAACATTCTACCGAAGCATGTGAATTCCAGGAAATTTGATGTATGTGACTTGCAACAAGGATATCTATTCTGCGAACTGGATGAAGAATCTAGCTTACTGACTACTTTCGCAACACCGTTTGTGCTGTATCATTGGCGACGACTACCTTTCGGCTTGAAAGGCGGCAGTGAAATTTTCCAAAAGCGTTTGCAACAAGCACTGGAAAGGGTGGAGAATGTTCACTGTGTTGCTGATGATATTATAATCCATGGATCTGATGGCTCTAATCTCAGTGTCAAGAGAAAGAAGCTGCTCCAAAGATGCAAGGAACATGGGATCAAACTGAATAGTGAGACATGTCGCTTCGATGAGAATGAAATCCAGTTCTTTGGCTATATTGTCACAGCTGATGGTCTGAAACCTGACGCATTCAAAATCGAAGCTGTTCTGAAGTTTGAGAGTCCGTGTGACAAAGAAGCTGTGGAGAGGCTAAGATGGATGTCAACAGGCAGTGCCGCTATTTCAAACGGACGAGAATCCGTTACAACTATGATATAAACGATTTGCAAATAGCATTCATGTAAATACATGTTGTTCATATATATATATATATATATATATATATATATCAATATCTCATTGTTTAGAACTCTTGTGGTAACCTAAAGTGTGCTCGTTCTTTTACTCAAATTGGAGGTTATCAACAGCTGTGCCACTGTTTCAAACGGACAAGAATATTTTACGATTTGGGATATCACAATCCAATAATTTCTCTCCTTCTTTCTGTATACAGATGCCGAATATGGGTGCAATTTAGCAGAAGAACGGACGAGCGGATTTTTTTGGCAAAACATCAGACTATGTGTTGAATTTATTTATGAACATTTTCCTTCATGCCGTCTTGAGGAACAATAATAACAAATTCACCACATCAAGAACGAGAAACAGGAAAGTACAGAAGTTCTCACATGTGTGGGAACTTCAGTTCAGTTTTCACATGCCCAGGACAGCAGCATGCAGCGGGCATAGATCTGTGCCCAATATTTTTCGACAGTAAAACAATACAAGTGCCCATTTTGAAGACTGTTTGATGGTTTACACAAAATATATAATTGCTTCCAAAAAAATAACTTACGTTTTTGAACGCACATACATAATTATATAAGCGCTGTATTAGTGAAACCGACATGCAACAGTAAGCCTATTGAGAAATTATCGCCGCAGCGTAGTTCTCCTAGCTAGCTGCCTAATTGCGCGGCTTCTCTTTTCGACCAGTATTTGTGCTGAGTGGTTCCTCTTGCTGTATATTCTTTTTGACACAACGCACACACATGCGTTGAACCAACAAAACTTGTTTTCAAAGTACTTGAGCCTTGAGTGGAATTCGCTAGATGTCACCGCTGTTGACGTGTGTTAATAGGCCTGTAAATGTGTCACGATACATGGCGAGATTCCGCGCGAGTGGAGCCGACTGGCGACATGCACAATTATTGCCCACTGATGTTAGCATTGCGGAAACCAGGAAACAGTTGATGACGTTTAATTTATCGGTTTATTGTAGCTTTGTTAATTGTGTTATGGCTTTGTCACTTCAGTTCTATATGAATTATACATCAGGGAAATTACAAAGAGAAAAGCCAGGCAGCAGTCGACGGCGGTCATATACTGAAATTTGTTTTTGATCCCGAATTTGTTTTTCGTCTAAATGAAATAGATAATAATATTTAGTTAAACATTGTGTAACAAGAACCAGTACATATTAAAATATGAAATATAACATATGGATTACACAACATGATTAACAATTACGTAAGAAATGGGAGTAAAAACGAGATACAACGGATTATCGCTTGTCAGAAAACCGCGAATGTTAAAATGTTATAAGTTGTTATTTCATAACAATTCGATAACCATTTATTTCAGAAAAGTTGCCTAAATGCACTAAATCACCAAAACGTATGCATTATGGATCGGAAGAGAATATGACAGAAGAGAAGACGGCAGGGGGAAAAACAACAACCAGACAGATGCAAACCAGAGAAGGAGCTACTCTGAGGCAGTGATTGAAGGGGCAACGAGGAAAGAGAGGGTGTTTATGGGCGACTCCATTATGGGAGGAAGGGGGGGGGGCAACATATAGAAACTGCAAAAGAGGATGGCGATCAACGCACTAGTTGAGCAGATGTGTGAAGAAGACGGGGTGGGATTCACAGATTTATGGGGATACTTTGTTGAAAGGGAAGATACGTACATGAGAGATGGCCTCCATCTTAGTGGAAAGGGGCAGCAGTTTTCTCAGAGAACCTGCTGCGATCTGTTGATAGTGGGACAGGTGGCATCTATTTAAACTAGATTCGCAGTGGGGACTCACAGAGAAGCCTGGAACTGGAGGCAAATATAAAGACAGCTCAAATAAATCAGTAAAGAACAGTCTGGAAAACTATTCTGAAGCTGGATATAAATATGTTTGTTTAAATGCAAGGAGTATAGTAAACAAACGAAATGAACTAAACATTATGGTAGAAGATATTGACCCTCACATAATAGGTATAACCGAATCATGGACCACCACCGATATTTCAGATGCCGAATTGGGACTGGCAGGATATGTAATGTTTAGGAAAGATAGAATAAGAAGAAAGGGAGGTTGAGTTATTTTATATTTTAAAGAATCTATCCAGGCTTATGAAATAAAATTAGAAAGAGAAGCAGATTGCGAAGAAGCTGTATGGTGTAACGTAGTTACAGGAAACTCAACGTTAACAGTTGGGTTAGTTTATGAAAGTCCAAACATAAGCATAGAAGAAACAAAAAAATACTAAACGCTATAAGGAAAGTAAGCAAACGGGACTGTATTATTATGGGGGATTTTAACCATGGTCATATACAATGGAAATCTCTATAGAGTATGGGGAGTGAGGACCACAAGTTTTTAGTTTTAGTACAAGATACTTTCCTTTCTCAACATGTGCAAGAACCAACCAGAGGTGAGAATGTGTTAGACATAGTTTTGTCCTCACAAAATGAATTAGTTGACAATGTCAAGATATGTGAGCCACTGGAGAGTAGTGATCACAACCAGATACATTTTACCATCAATGTAAAATCAGAAAGGAACAGTAAAAAGCAGTATAGAAGAAATTTCCACATGGAAGGTATAAGGACATGAGGAAATATTTAGCAAAGATAGACTGGAATAACACACTGAAGCATAAGACAGCAACAGAATGCTGAGATATCTTAAAGAGTGAAATTAAGTGCATAGTCAATAAATTTGTACCCTTCAAAAAACAAGGGAAAAGATCCAAAAAGAAACGCTTATCGAAAGAAGCCATTAGAAAAATTAAGTATAAACAAATGATGTGGATGTCATATAGATGTACTGAAAATGACTACAACATTTATAAAGAAGCACTTAACCAAGCTACAGCTGAAATTAGAAATTTAAAGAGAAGCTATGAAAAAATTTGCTAGTAATATAAAACATGACAGCAAGAGGTTTTATGCGTATGTCCGAAGCAAACAGAAAGTTCAGGATAAGGTCGGTCCTCTAGAAGATATTGCTGGGCATATAATATCAGAGGGCTTCTTAATGACAGAAGACCTGAACGAGTATTTTAGTTCAGTGTTTACCAAGGAAGATATTAGTTCACTGCCAGTACCAGAGGCTAAGTTCGAGGGGGCAGAAGCAGACTATTTAGGACAGTTAATTGTAACCGCGGAAATGGTAGCTAAGAAAATAAGGGCTATGAAGGATAAAAAATCACCTGGAGTGGATTGGATTCCGCCTAAACTACTATTGGAAATTGTAGAACAAATTAGCGTAGCGCTTGCAACAGTTTTCAATTGATCATTAGAAGAGGGAGTGGTTCCTTTAGAATTGAAAGAGGCAAACATTATACCGTTATTTAAAAAAGGTTCGAGAAACAAGTCAGATAACAATAGACTAGTGAGTTTACCATCAGTGATTTGCAAATTATTAGAAAGACTAATTAAAGATCACATGGTGGATTTTCTTGTTAAACATAATTTGATTAGCCCATCTCAACATGGGTTTTTAAATGCGAGGTCATGCTTAACAAATATGTTATGTTTTTGGAAGACATCACTAAGTGGGTAGATGAGGGATCACCAGTAGATATCATCTACTTAGATTTTCAAAAAGCTTTCGACAAAGTACCACATCAAAGATTACTGCTTAAAGTAAAGGCCCCTGGCATAGGAAATGGTATAATTAACTGTATAGAAAATGGCTGATTGACAGAAGATAACGTGTAGTAGTTGATGGGAAGTCTTCAAACTGGACATCGGTATTGGGTGGGGTACCACAGGGATCAGTACTAGGACGTATATTATTCTTAATATATATCAACGATTTGGATGATGATATAACAGGCAAGGTGTTTAGAAGGATTAAACGTTATGGAGATAGACAGCATTTACAAGATGATCTTGACAGGTTAATCAAATGATCTGAAAAGTAGCAATTGCTGTTAAATTTTGGGAAATGTAAATGCCTCCACACAGGACATGGGAACGAAGATGTAGAATATACAATGGGGGGTACTGTACTAAGTACTACTGTAAAAGAAAGGGACTTAGGGTTAACCATTAGTGCTGATATTAAGGTTTCAGAGCAGTGCGGAATTGCAGCTTCAAAGTGAAATCAAATCCTTGGATTAATTAGGCGAAATATAGCGTATAAGCAAACATAACTAACAATACCGCTGTACAAAACAATAGTGAGGCCTCATTTAGAACATTGTATACAAGAGTGGAGGCCATATCGCAAGGACATAGATATGCTAAAAAGAGTACAGAGGAGAGCGACTAAGATGATACCAATACTGAGGGACCTTAGTTATGAAATTCGCTTAAAAGAAGATGGTTTAACAACATTAAAGACCAGGAGATTGAGAGGAGATCAGATAGAAGTGTTTAAAATACTGAATGGTTGTGAAAATATTGATAGACATATTTTTTCTCAGTTAAGAAAGAGAGAAGGACTAGAGAACATGAAGTTACATTAGCAAAAGAGCAATATAGATTAGATATTAGAAATATCTCATTTTCACAAAGAGCTGTAAATGAATGGACCAGATTATCTGCTGATTGTGTGGGTGCTAGTAGCGTGAATATGTTTAAAAATAAAATCGACACGTGCCTCAGAAGGGCGGGATACACATATATAAAAGTGTTGGACTCTCGATAAGCCAAAGGCTTCCTTGTCCACCTGCCAACTAGAGTTAATTCTCTGGGTGGCAATCTTGTTAAATTAGTTGAATAATATGTCGTACTGGGCGAAAGAATGCACAGTTGTCATTGCCAACAAAGTCGCCACCATGGCTTGTCAAATCGTGGTAACAATTCGATTAAGGTGCACGATTACCACGAACATTCTTATTGGCAGATTTTTGTCCCACTGTTTCAACTTGTGATCATCTGTCGGAAACCGGAAAAAAAACTCCGATGATTACAACCAAAAACAAAACATATCCCCATTATTTAAACTGGCGTAAATTGAGTCGATGTCGCCAGATGACTCCAGATTGATAACGAGGCGCGAGACTTACAGGGCCAATAGCAGCTCTACTGGAACAGAGTTTGGGTACTCTGGGATTTAATGTGGAGGAACCATAATTGTAAATAGGCCAGTTAGGAGTTCCGCTGCCGCAAAGCATAATGGGTAATGTCATAATCAATGATTGAGAGGTTCCATCTAGGAGAGGGCGCTCTCCGTCAATTTAAACAATGGTGCGGGCCCGAGTGACGTATATTATCCACAACTATTGGGGAAAATTGCCAAACAACGTTCTTGTGAAACAGTTTCTTCCAATGTTGTATTCCTATGTCCGCAGTTTCGAAACTTTGGCAATTTCGTTCACCTCACGTTGCCTGTGTCTTTCGGAAGAGACACCAAAAGCAGTTGGTCCCTTCTATCTGGTGTCTGTGTCCGGGGAAGTAAAAGATCACACGCAGGAGAAAATGTGTAACCTGTCGTGGACTCACTATTTCTAAAGACGGACAACCCTGAATACCAAGCTCGAAAATACTCTAGCCAGATGCATATGGCTAACATAGAATTAGAAGACTCATAAGACGAATATAGAAAACGGTAACATTATTGTGTTAAAATATTTATGTTAAGATACATAAGAGTAGTCAATACGTTAGCATAAAATAGGTTTATACAATATAAAACGGGTTTGATAAAAAACTATCAGATGTTGTATAGCGAACAAATATGGGTACCCTTGTAACAATTTAAAGCTGCTGTCACGATATTTACTCGGACCTCACTGTATGGATTTTGAATATACAGGCAGAATAGAGACGATAGTTCTACTAAACCAAACTTTAATAAACATGGCTGCCGCGACAAGGGAGCCGCCTGTTATTTAACTTTCTGGGGAGACATCATGAAATGATATTGCTACAGTTGCATTCTCAGTTCCTCCTTGTTTAAAATACAAATTTCCAGTGAGTCAACATGTCCCATCAGGCTCGTAGCCAGGGGGTTCACGTGAACCCCCATTTTTGTGAATCCCCTCCTAAATTGTGAAACCCCTACCCCCCTAAATAGCATCTTAACATCCCTCTAAATATAATGTGCCCCCATTGCATCTTAATTTCCCCTTTTTACAAAAGCGTGAACGTTTTAGGTCATAGATAAGCACGCTTTTTGTTCTCCATCAACAAATAAATGCAGCTTAAATCCTTACTTGACTGGTGACTAAAGTGTATTTCGTAACGATAAGGTGAACGTGTTTGGTGGTGTCATGTAGCGATTGAACTGTTCATTCTTCGCTTATCAGTTTTCATCACTCCCACAATTCTTCTTACCCAGTTGTTTTCACAAACCTGCACCCTCTCTTGTTGTTTCTCTGTCAGTGCTATCGTCTCTAGGGTAACACGTGAACAGAACACCCTTCCTTTGAATTTACGTGATATGCGCCTGTCTCCCATCACACCTTCAACTTTCCTCCAAGAGTTTGCCCCTGCTTTTATCCTCCTGCGAATTTCGGTGTCCGAGTTACCGCCCCGCTTATCGCTCCACCCATGTATACCAAACTGTCTCTTTGTTTTAGTTTCTTCCGCTCCAGGTGTATTTCCAGCTCTTTGTTTTGCTGCCCCACCCAAAGTCTTCTTCAAACTAACTTTCAGTCAATGTTTGCTGAACACATCTTTCCACTCTGTCAGTTGTTCGTAAAGATCTGCTTCTCCGTCCGTTACCACTGCCAGATCGTCTGTATACAGTTGCTTCCGGATGATATCTCTCGTACCAGTCTGTCTGCTAATCAGTTCCACAACTGCGATAAACAACAGCAACAAGCAACATGTACTTAACCAAAACGTACTAACGTATTAAAGTAACCAACTCATTTCGTCTGTGGATCAGCATCAGTGCTGATCAGTAGTGATATAAATAAAATAAACTTGCCAAACCCTGAATGCAACATAACTGTATCACAAAACGTTCTCGCTAACACTAAACACTACATAACACACTCTGTTTCACTATTGCAGCAACACTCCTGATGTCATGCTAAATCAAAATGGCATGGTCAACATGCAAGCGCTCAATTATGAGAATAGCATCAGACGACATGTCTTATTCATACAAACATGACAAACTTGAACATACGGAATATGATGGAGCATCCACAAATCAACAAACGTGTGAGTCCGCATCATTCAAGTCTGTACTCATCAATGTTCAGGTAAGTATCATCAACTGTTCATTTAGACACAACACAGTCCTTGTATTTGCTGGGTAGCTTAGACTTGTTGATTCTCTCGGACTTCCTTTATGGGTGTCGTTGAACGTACCGGAGAGTGTGGTTCTGTCTGGTTACTCTGGTGTTGTTGTTCAACCTGTGTGTTCGGCTGAATTTGAACCCGGTGTGTTGGCCCGAATTAGTTAAACTAATATGACCAGAGGATCATATTGGGATTGGATATCCATGGACTCTTCAACCAACACATGATGTGGTGTTTCGTATGTTCTTCGTAGGTGTACACGGTTGCGCCTGTACACTTTCATCCAGTCGTACCACTACCTTCGCTTTCTTCCATGACTTGACCCCAAACTTGAACGGCTTCATTTGGACGGTATCGCCTTGATACAGATATGGGAGATCTGTAGTAGGTTTGTCATAGTAATTGGCTTGACGGTGTTGTGTCCTTTTCAGCATATCTGTTTCATGTTGCTGACGGCCGCGACTCTAGAAGACTGAGCTGTTGGAAGAATTGTTTTTGTCCGCCTACAAAGCAGCCTCTATGCAGGACTACTATGCATTCCGTGAGTTGGGGTGTTGCGGATATTCAGCAGTGTTAAATATTGGTCATCACCAGCGCATTGTGCTTTTTTGATCATTGTCAAGATTGTGATTTTAAGAACTTAACATAGGTTGGTAACGTCGGTGAAAGACTGCATTTACGGTTACAATGTAAAGATATGGTTGGCTGACTCGTGTTATTGTTGCCCTGTAGGCCATTGATGGCTATCCAGTGGTTATGCAATAATGTGAAGGAACTGGAGTGCATGGTGGCCTAAGGTCAGATTTTAAAGAACCAGGCAAATATCATTATAGTTAGGGTAGACAGGGAGGATTGTCGAATACAACGTGTAATATTTATAACATGATAGGCCGTTCCATATGAATAGATATGGTGATACGGACGTAAGTTTAAACGTGATAATATTAAGGCGTATAGGGATGTAGTTATAATGATGATTATTATTATAGTTATCATTTATTGTAGTGTCGGGGCGGGGTGAAGTCTGACAAAGTACACTCGAGGGCGGTAGACGCCGAGTAACACCTCGTGTAACAACAGTGCGAGAGTAGACGACTTACGCGACAATGGAGAATTCACACCCGAAGAGGGAATTCCCGACGAACCGAGCAAGAACTACTTCGCACGACTACTGAGGGACAAATTATCCTCAAGTTGACGATGATGACGAAATGTGGTATCGTTCATTATAAACATTATGTTCTCGCATCTCTAAATTGCGAGTGCCACGCAGACAGCCGTAGGGTGTTGAACTTTTGTGCCTATATGGCGATTATGACACCAGCTGTGGACCACTGTCAGTAAATACAGTGTCCGGGATTTCCATCCTAGCAAAGTGAGCTTTGCGCTTTGTGATTACTGCCTTGGAGCCAGTGGTTGGTAGGTAGTCTATTTCCCAGAAGGTTGATCTGTAGTCAGTGGTGACTAGGTAGTCCTTTCCTTGGTAAGAGAACAAGTTGACACCGACCTTCTGCCATGGACGGTCCGGCACATCATGGCTCATCAGAGTTTCCTTAGTCTGAGAACGTTCGAACTCACGACAGCCTTCACACGTCTGGATGTGCTCTTTGATTTCTGCATTCATGCCAGGCCAGTACACCAACTCCCTTGCTCTTCTTAGGCATCCTTCAATGTCAACGTGGCCTAGGTGAACATCCTTCTTAATTTGTGATCTCATGGATTGTGGAATCACAAGTCTTTCACAGCGGAACACCAGCCCATCAGTGACGGCCAACTTATCTCTGAAGTATAAGACGCAGCAGGTGGCGGCACATCTGGTTTCTCGGGCCAGCCTTGTTGTAGGACAGCTGTCAGCACTTGTAGAGTGGCATCTTGCTCGGCGGCATTAAGAATGTCCTGGACAACATCTTCTCTCATGGGTATATAGTTCACAGCGTGGATAGCTTCGAACTCAGTGGTCGGTTGTTCCTGTCCAGGCAGGAAGGCACGTAACAGGGTGTCGGCGAGAGACATCTTCTTGCCCTCCAGGTACTTCACATCAATATCATATGCAAGTGTACGTAGGAGCATGCCCTGCAGACGCTTGGGTGCTCTGTCCAGAGGTTTCTTTTTTATTTCCTCAAGTGGTTTGTGGTCACTGTAGCCAAGAATGGGGCGACAATATGTGAACTGATGCAATTTCTCAAGAACAAAGACGCCGGCTAGCATATCTTTCTTTATAATGGCATGTCTGGTATCTGTGTCATCCAAAGCAAGACTAGCGTAAGCGATTGATCTTCCTTCCTGAAGTAGTGCACATTCCAGGCCATAGTTGCTAACATCACATTGAATGACCAGTTGCTCACTCGGGTCAAAGTAAGCCAGAGTGGTAACTCATCCAGAAGTTGTTTCATTGTTGTGAAAGCTTTCTTCTGTGCATCTCCCCACATCCAGGCAGCATCTCATTGTACAAGAGCAGCAATGGGACGGAATAGATCAGTCAACGTAGGTACCTATCTCGCCAGTTAAGTTACTGTAACTCTTAGCCTCTCCACAGCTTCCCTGTCACACGGACTCTCCATCTTCAGAAGAGCTTCGACCTTGGATGGGTCATGTTTCAGACCATCAGCTGTGAAAACATAGGCTACGAACTGGATTTCATTCTGATTGAAGCGAAATATCTCACGGTTCAGTTTGATCCCATGTTCCTTGCATCTTTGAAGCAGTTTCTGGATCTTGACACAGATATCAGAGTCATCAGATCCATGGATTATAATATCATCAGCAACACCGTGGACATTCTCCACCCTTTCCAGTGCTTCTTGCAAACACTTTTGGAAAATTTCACTGCTGACTTTCAAGTCGAAAGGTAGTCGTTGCCAACGATACCGCCGATACGATGTTGCGAAAGTAGTCAGTAAGCTAGATTCTTCATCCAGTTCGCAGTGTAGATATCCTTGTTGCAAATCACACACAGCAAATTTCTTGGAGCTCACAAGCTTCGGTAGAATGTCGTCCAGCATAGGAAGCTTGTAGTGTTCACGCTTCAGGGCTAGGTTGAGAGGTCTAGGATCAATGCAGATCCTGACAGCCCCAGAACATTTCTTGACCACATACATTTGGTTCATCCAATCAGAGAATTGATCCACTTTGACTATGGCACTAGTGTGTTCTAGTCAGTCTAGCTCATCTTTAACGGAACTGTTCAGTGATTCTGGTAGGGTACGCGGTGGTCTCACAACCGGTTCAGCATTTTTTCCAGAGTGAGACGAATTTCCCCACCAGGAAGCGAGCCCAGTTTACCGTCGAACACTTCAGAATAGTCTTCATTGCATGGAGTTTGAGCAACTCTACAGCCGGAGAGTGAATATAGAGTTTCAAAGTTCTCGTAGTTCACCGTGATGAGCTTCATGCATTCAGCACATTTACGGCTGAGTAGTGGTGTCAGTTCGTCATGATCCACTATGACATAGTCAATTTTGAACTTGTCTCTTGTAGCAGGATTTACGGTTTTAGCTCGGCACTTGCTGAGAGAGCTTCAGTCTTCACATTGTTCCATATCTTCAGGATGATTGGTTCTTGGAGGATATAATTCTCCTTCACATACTTCTTGGGCCGTATGCTGACAGTTGAACCACAGTCAATCTGCATCTTCCCTGATTGCTTTTCGACCAGGATGTTGCACAAAATGGGACCATCTTGTGAGGAGAGTGCGTGCACGCCGGTAGTAACGCAGCTGATATCGCCAAAGTTAGCACCGGAGCTATCTGAGTCTGACCCATCTTGTACGCTATGAACAGTCTTAGGGCATTGTGCGGAGCCTCTGAAATGGATTCGGCCCCTACACGCATCACACATCTTGCCCCATGCAGGACAGAGTTTTGTCTTCATGGGGTGCGTTTTACAGCATAATTTGCGGATCTTGTCTCTCTTTACACCGATGATTATCCTGTCGACAACCAGCTTGTCTTGCATGCAGTGGCAAAACCCACAAGTTTCTGCTAGATTTTATAATACTGAGTAGTACTGCTCAAACGACTCGTTCTCTTGATTCCGGGTGTTAAGCTTATACCTTTCAAAGAATTCTTTAACTTCGCCTATGGTATTTTCGTCACATTTTCTGATGATTTCAGCAGGTTTGACGCGTTCTTCTTCCGTCAAATCCATACCATTGGAGATGCGTAGTGCATCCTTCCCAATACAGCGTAGTAGAAGTGCCGTTAGTAACCTATGACCTGCCTACTATTCCGGATTATTCGGAATCATTCCGGAAACACACCTCAAATTACGGTATTACGGCGAGGGATGAAAATATTACGGATTCTTTCTTTATCACAATGATCGTCAATCACTTCGATGCTCTTCAAATTTAGCTTCCGCTATATTCAACAGGTGGCAGCATATATACGCGCTTGTTGTGACATGGTTTTTTATTCGTTGCTTCTGGTCGTAATCTGACGAATAGGAAACAGCGTTACGTTAAATTCACATTTCCGCGCTCAAACTAAAAGAAGTCACGCGACACGAAATGATGGCGGAGATCGAAAGGGCACCACTATCAGCCAAGAAGAAACGTGTGCTGCAAAAGTTTATAACAGCATACTGACGGCACTCTAACCAGATATGTCTCAACTAGAATTCGAATTCGCCATTATAACTTGAGTTTTGTCTAACTTTGATACATCAGGCTCAGTGCATTAGTTCTCTTATTCAACAATATCCCAGGCATATTTATTTTTAAGAATACTGCGTCATAAAGCATTTTTGAGGCGTAAATAGCGTCCCGGTTTTCACCAACATACGCCTCTATATCGCCTTTTTTACGAGTGCGCTGCGGTAACGCACGACTGCAGCAGTGCAGACTAGCGCAAACCGGGTCGCTATTTGGGCTTTAAAAATGCGGTAAGCCTAAGACACAATATTTTCGTAATGTACATAGGCCTGGGAAAATGTTGAATACAGGAACTACACAAGTGCCCTAGTCGCAAGTGACGCAACAGTGTGCAGTGTAAAGTTCGACATGCATTCAACTTGCACGTGTTGATTGTGAACTTAGAATTTGGAGACTACCATGCCCTGGCCATGCATTGTGCACTCTCATGATTGTGTTTCTCTCTATAGTAAAGTTTACAATGTAAATCGCTGAGTGGTATTTGTTATTTGGTGTTTGTTACATAATCTGGCTGTAATGTGGAATTTTTTCTGAGTCAGCATGCTGTTTTTGAAAGTTACATAAAATCAGAATTACAATGGTTAGTATTAAACACAAAAATATTGAGGTTCTTTCAGTTGCTTAAAGTTTGACTTGAAAACACAGTAAAACAGTTCTAGTCATTGTAAATTAGCTATGCCAATAGTGTATAAGCACATTTATATTAGAGTTACGCTTCGTCACTTTTGATTTCCACCAATGCTGGTTATGAACATCTACCTTACCTTGTTAACTGCACGCTTCAAAACACCTCACAGTTTATTAGAGACAATTATGTTTTGGGTACAACTATCATCATAGTCACAGTATTAAAGTATTACTGACAGTGGTGTTCTTTTCCTGACAATATCTGACACAGTTCTGAACTATTACTGACAGCATGCCTATATTCCTGAAAATGAGTGTAAATGGGAAGACTGATTACTGACGTGAAGTTTTTGGGGTAGGCAGGTCTGCGGCGTTACATATTTGTCTGGCTTAGCATCGAGTCTAGACACGATTAGATAATTTTCCCACATTTGTTTCCATAACTTCCAGTTATCGACCTGATTGGTTTCCAGTTCCATTGCAAGTGGAGGCGAGCCGCTGGGCATGTTCACTCAAATGTGATTCTGAGACCGAGAGTCTTCGAAATTTGGAGCAGCCACAGCAGGTGACCCGACAGCGGCCACGCCGGCTGTTACAGTTGAATTATCGTCAGCCATAGTTCACTCTTTAACACAAATGTCACTTTTGACAGGACTGCCTTGCCATATTCAGTTACATTCGATATCTCACCGACGCCACCATGTTACGATATTTACTCGCTCTATGGACTTTAGAATATACAGGCAGAATAGAGACGATATTCTACTAACTCAAACTTTATTAAACGTGGCTACCGTTATTTAACTTTCTGGGAAGACATAATAAATTGATTTTGTTAAAGTTGCATTCTGAGTTCCTCCAAATACAAATGTCCAGTGAGTTAACATGTCCCATCAGGCCCGTAGCCAAGGGAGGTTTACGTGAACCCCGTGAACCTCCATTTTGTGAACCCCCTCCTAAATTGTGAACCCCCTACCACGTAAGTTGCATTTTAACCCCCCTCAAAATAATGTGCCCCCATTGCATCTTAATTTCCCCCTTTCTCAAAAGCGTAAACGTATTAGGTCATAAATAGGCACGCTTTTTGTTCTCCATCTACAAATAAAGACGGCTGCACTGGCTGCCAATAGCAGTTAGAGTAGAGTACAAGATACTTCTACTCACGCACCGAGCACTGACTGGCTGTGCACCACAGTATATCACCAAATGTTTGAACAGACGCCATAAATGAAGATGTTGAACCAAAGTCCGGGTCATTTAGCATATAAACCAAACAAGAGCTTTATTTAACTAAAATGTTACATAAAATAACACATACTCGCTGGTGAACATTTCAGTTAGTTGAGAATTCATACTGAAAACAAATCAAACTACAAATCATAGATGAACCATTATTTTTCATGAGCAATTAAGGTAACTTTTAACAAATCAGCTAGTTGCCCAGATGCCGAAGTATAAATCAAAAACAAATATCTTCAAATTTCTTCTAAGCATAATCACATCTGTTCAACAAGTTAACCTTTTGCTCCGGTTTGCGTCTGTTTGTGCTGTTGTCAGTTTAAGTTTTTGGGTTAGCGCGGACCGCGGTTGAAATGAGCGATGAAACAGCACATGTTGGCGCGAACCGGAACCGTATTTGGCCCTTAGCAGTGCCCTAAATGCAATATTGTAGAACACTGGATGTGGAATGATGGAATAGATAATACTGATGGTGATGCATCAAATTTAGGCAAATATGTATATAGGACTAATATCGCGTTATCAGTGCATGCTCGCAGTTGCTCGATGGCGATGTCTTGTACATTGAACATATCTGTTACATTGGTGAACACAACAAGCATAATTAGTTTAACGTTGTTCCTGTTTATAATTTACATCTTGAACATTGATAACAAAAACGGCGTTGGATGTTCTAGCTCGCTGTTTAAATGGCTCGAAAAGGTATTTACAACTTCCATGCCACCTGGTGATCATTCTGATTAATGGTAATGAATTGACCAATCAGAAAATGCTACTATGAGTTGTTTCCACTGATTTCTATAAATAAACATATGCCAGCGGCAAACAGTTTCAGCGTCAGTCATGGATCTTGCGTTGAATATATTTTAGGAGTTTCAAAACACTAACACAGAAATTATGGATACTTCGTTACATTCTGAAAAAGTACACATTATTTGTACATCCTAACAAGTAAAAGTACTTCCAAAAACTGTACTTCGTTACTCAAGAAAAGTAAACTTTTCTACTTACGTAAAGTAACGACGTAAATGTATTTCGTTACATACCGGCTCTAGTCTGTATATGGTAATGTTTGGTGTGTTTCAACACTGTCTCGACAGTGTACTCGCCTTCTTGGTCTGGTGCCCTCGGTCATCTGTGAGAGACAACCAGCCATGGAAGAGATTGCAGAATTGTACAAGTATTATTTTTCCACAAAGTTCGATTCAGGAGCAAGAAGCCAAGCGAATGTCCTGACTCCTGCGCGAAAGCGATCAAGGTATGCCAGAAGGACATCATCCCCAACATGCATGTGCTACTGTAGGTAGCGTGTACCATCCCTGTGACCACGTGTGAGTGTGAGCGTACTCGGGCGACTGCACACGTACATGCGTGTCAGCAAGGGCCAGAGCTGATGGTCATCGCTAGCACTAATGCACATCCACTACGACATCGCAGCGGATGTGGACGAAACTGTGAACATGTTCTCTACCTTATACCCAAGGAAGCTAGAGTTAAAAAATTTGCTCTTCATGTTATGTGTGGTGGTGGTGGTGGTGGTGGTGGTAGTAGTAGGAGAGTGAAACAGTGTATGTGTGTGTGTGCGTTTATTGTGGTGGGAGTGTTAGTGGTGGCGGGAGTGTGATTGCGACTGTGTGTGTGTGTTGGTGTGTGTGTGTGCGTGCGTGTGTGTGTGTTTGTGTGTGTGTTTGTTTATGTTTGTGTGCGTGTATGTGTGTATGTTTGTGTGCGTGTTCACACCATAGTTTTGTGTGTTTTGTCTATAGCATTGTCTGATTGCACTGCACAATTAAAATAATTGCTCACTGTTTTACTTTTGTCTTAATTTAGACAACTACCCATGTGAACTAATGGCGCCACTTGGTGCCAGTATTATGAAACAGACTCCAGGGGGCGCCACAAGTTCATGTGGGGTTATATTTTTTACACGTAGAGGGCCCCACGTGTTCACGTGAGGGCCCATAAGGCAGAAAGTTACATTTCTAACTGGAAGAACAATGAAGTGGGTGTAAGATTGGTGGACCATGTGTTTTTTTCTTATATTCTTTCATCTTATATACAAACACCACATTAGCATCCCCAGCAGGCCCAAAACGAGGTCGTTTTGGGGGTGCGTTTTCAAACAAAGTGGGACTCATGTGGTCTGTTAAGATTGGTCCCATTTTGTTGCCTGATTAAGCCTAATTTACACCCAATTGTATTCATAAAACCCAACACGCAGTGATAGTATGTTGTTAATATAACTGAATTATTTACTTATTGCATATAATCACCCTACCCACAAATTGCTCTGACGTTGTCTAGTACCCACACACCAAATGATAAGTCGGGTGAAATTCAAGTGAATCGGCGAATTTATTCCTAATAATTATGTAACGGAGCCGATAACCTCCGTTTAATTGTCCAGCCTACCTCCAGTCCACCGATACTGTCCTGGAAGAGGAGAGTGATGGATCCGTAGTCGGAATGCTCCGCGCATCGGATCTGATTCGGCTTCACGTCTGCTCCAGAGAAACAAACATTAAAAGGAGGCCGTCTCTTCTTTACCAGTGCCCCGCCACGCGTCGCTAGTGTTCTTGTACCGTTGCATGCTTTGTGATAGCGTCCCACATGTCGCTCACGTGACCTGTTGCGAGTGCAGTTGTGAAATGCTTTGTGAGCTGTTTTGCAGGCATTAATTTGCTTAATTAAACGTTCTAACAGTTTCACGGCCAGAGTCGTCAATGCCGTATTGTTCTGTAAGGTATAATCTCACTGACTGAGTTCACAGGAGTCAGTAGCTTCGCTGAGTGTATATAACGTTACAGGCATTTGAAACACTCGTCTAGCTGCCCTTCACAGCTTCGTATAAACAGAATGTGTTTAATCTAAGAGTCAACAGAATGTCGCAAATTACACCAAGCCCTTCTCAGCACCAGCTTGTGTGTACAATAAATCACGCTTTGGAAGCAATTGTGCAATATTTGAAAGGTCAAGAATAACTAAAAAAAACAAATTGATAAGTTTGTCAACAAGTTTGTTATCATGCAAAGCTTTAAGAAAACAAACGTGAAGAACTTTGTTGTGAAAAATAAATAAATATATATAGTGACGCCAGAACAATAATCAACTAGAGCAGTTATGATAACATTACTAAACAGTACACATATCTGAAAATGTGAACCCAATAAAATGTATGCTGATTATGGCTTGGTGTAATAATAAAAAATGTCCACGTATTTTCCTGTCATTCTGTAAACATGCTCCGAGTATATGTGTTAGTAAAAGCCATAATCACGATTAAGTATACAAATAAAATATTTATTCATAAAAATGGCCTAGATTATCATGGTGAAAATGCAAAACTTAGAAAATTACAACAGCTTTGGACACAACAGTTTTAACTGCAACTGTTAAATACACATTGATGCCACGCAAATCAACGATGATTTTTCTCCCAAACGTTTATAATTATAGTCTTTCAACTCGCCAAGTTGTCACAACGGTAACGGTGGCGCCACCTTACAGCAACTGGAAAATCGAAGTTAAAATGTAACAAACTGTAATGAACACGACACAGCATCAGTATCAACAACTAAGGTAGCAGCAATAATGACAACAGTCTGTAAATGGATAGGCGGGACAACTTTATTAAATCATTACTTGTATTAATTAAATAACTATAAATACGTCGCTTGAAGAGGCACTTTAAACAACGCATACAGGCAACTGTGTAGCGCTAAGACGCAGACAGTTATGCTAACGTATCTCGTTTAGATCGAGTTATTTTCGGAAGCTACAATACGAAGGTGTCAATATACCGGAAGCTAGAATCCTAAGGTGTCAATTACCGGTAGCTAGAATACGAAATTGTCAATAAACCAAAAGATAGAATACGAAGGTTTCAATATACCGGAAACAAATATTCGACAGTATCAATATACCGGAAATTAGAAACCGACTTTGTCAATATACCGGAAGCTAGAATCCAAATCCATGAAGCTATTCGAAAGCAGCGATCTACCCGATACAAGTATTCGAAGGTACTGATATACCGGAAGCTAGTATGCTAAGGGTCGAAGACCGGAAGTTATTTTCCGGTGCTGTAGATCTACAGGAAGCTAGTATTCGAAGGCTTCGAGGCCCAGGGCGGTGCTGTAGTCGAGTGTTTTGATGGGCGGATATTTGTTTTTTCCGTCGAGACTCCGCACGATGCATTCCTTATCTGGGTGTGCGAAGTAGCCGACCGACATTCGTGCGTCCTGACAGTACTCCATCCCCTCCGGTACAATAACTCGGTGTTTCTGTGGCGACATAGAGGCAGGGATGGAAGTGGTATTAGGCTTTGTTAATATCGCATTCTTAAACTATCAATTTTACTGTCTTTAAATGGAAACAAACGGCAATTGTTTTGGTGTTATACACCTAAAAGAGGTAATCCAAACGTTGTACTGACTATGGGGGTATGAATATTGACATATCACAATATACATATAAAGCAATATAATTAAAAGTGGTCTGATAATCAGCTGAGGTCATATCATTGCAAATGCTAACAAAAGGTTGGCCGCAATAAATGGGTTAATTGAGTGTCGTGAACTATACCAGTATTCCCATTTTGGCGACTGGCTAACTGGGAAGAGTAGAAACTCATGATGTCGGCCTTTCTATGAAAATGGCGCTGTCCATACAACTTAATTTATGGACGATCTTGAAATGCAACTTTAAGTAATCCAGTCGGAACGGTTTAATAACAAAGTGCTCCACTTTTAACATCGTCGAAATAATTAACTGTACTAAATTCGCGAATGTTAATAGCATCGAAATGACACGCAGCGTCCAACTGTTGGCTTGTAGTTTACAGACATGATTTTCGCAAGATGAAAACTCCATCGTCAATTAATTTAGCTACCGTGAAATGGTTCGCTGATGCACATATATGTCATGCTTGAGTAGTGATCGGGTAAGTTCGTTTAACTAGCGAGAGAGAATAGTCTTAATGAAATTACAAAAGTGTGGCATCATTGGTGTTTTCTGAAGACTGTCGGTTCGAAATTGATTCAATAATCTGTTCTATGATCTAAACATAACGTGTTACCAAATATAAATAACAAAATTGCACAGCTGAGCTAGCGTCTTGTAGTAAATTCTATGCGGATTCGATTTTTTTTCGCTAAATGAAGGTGAGCGATATATGGAGGTGTGGGTACAGTGCGACACTCACCGTGGAAACGAGTTTGTCGGAAGTCCACCGCTGCATAAGGTCGGCGATGTTGACCAGCACCGTGTCAGGGACAGGCTTGGCTGGGATGTAATTGCCATTTCGGGTTCGAAGCTGCAATGACAAAGTGCGAATGCAGAATGAAGACGCGCCAGTCATTGTGGTGGGCGATAATATGTTCAGTAACTGATGTATATGTATAGTAGTTCCGGGTCATAGGCGGTGACTTTTACGGACAAATCTACTTACTTTCTGGCAGTATAGTTTTAGAGAGGTTCTTCAGCATTCCATTTTCCCAGGATGTTTTAAATGAGTTCTTGCTCGGTGAGTTACGACTCCTTAATTCTTGTAGATTGTTCGACCATTTTGTAAGCTGGTGGCGGTGTATTTACCGAAAGCAACGATCATATCATAGTAGCACCTAACCAATAACATATACAGGTGCAAAATACAGGCACTATGCTGATAAAATATTCAAACCAGCAATTTTAATAGCAAAGAACCAAATTACAAAAAACATCGGCGGACACAACAACCCCAAACAAGACACTCCCGGCAAGCTTATTCTAACAAAACGAAACGAAGCAGATTTAGCCATACGCTTGGAGACATTAAAGCGATGCTGTAAGTTCCTCATTTTTAATGTACTCTTCTTAAATCGAGAATACATATGTTGAATGAATACCTCCCGCCAAATTACATTAAATAAGCGTGAAATCAAGGTTCGCATTTTGAAAGTTGCGCCCTAAAAACAAAAATTTTAAACACACCATTTAAATATTATACAGTCGCAAGTGTGTGTAGTGGGGGCTTATTGCATATAATCACCCTACCCACAAATTGCTTTGACGTTGCCTAGTACCCACACACCAAATGATAAGTCGGGTGAAATTCAAGTGAATCGGCGAATTTCCTCCTAATAATTATGTAACGGAACCGATAACCTCCGTTTCATTGTCCAGCCTACCTCCAGTCCACCGATACTGTCCTGGAAGAGGAGCGTGATGGATCCGTAGTCGGAATGCTCCGCGCATCGGATCTGATTCGGCTTCACGTCTGCTCCAAAGAAACAAACATTAAAAGGAGGCCGTCTCTTCAAGTTTGTTAATTAATTAATTAATAATATAATGTTCTTAATACTGTAATAACTATGCTGATGGTGTGTTGCACACCAAACTGTTTTTAGTAAGCCAACAGAACAAAGTTCGTTATTTGGAAGATACGACCCCGGAGCATGCTCAAATAGTAAACAAAACATCCAGTTTCAAAACAAGCTTTATTGGCAACAATGCCGCAAAATATTGTTTTGTGCTAAAATCGATTATTACGCATATACGGAGAATGTTGTATACAAACCGTGCTCCAGTTCGTCGCACATTTACGAGGATTCATTTCTCGAACCAGCATTGATTATCGACATGACATAGTTCCGGTGCTGGCAGATCATATCTACATACACTGAGCGCGGACGCTTTTAAAACATCAATTTGTACTTCCATTCATAATTAATGTTAAGTCATCTGGATAACTCTGATCTGCCGGAAACACGCGGCAGGCAGTTTGTTGTTTATTGATTTGACACGACCATGGACACGACAAACATGCGACGGCGTGGTAAAACGGTACTGCCCTCTGGTGGTAAGTAAATTGGTATAACGGGTAGTTACCCATGTCGGGTGTGACGGGCGGGTAGTAGAGACATCTCAGAATGGAGCCGTTGTCCACAGTCAGCGTGTTATGGTGTCGTGTGAACGTTGTTGGATCCTTCAAACATAACCATACAATGAAGGTGATTTGACAAATTTTAACAAAATGGTCACAAAAAGCATAACGTCAGATGGCCATTAGACAAGGAAGCCTATAGAGTATCGAGAATCCAACCATTGTCATATATTCGGTTTAGTTCTACTTTCCTTAGGCTTTAGCGTGAACAAAACGTCTACTAATACTGTCATAATCATTCAATATCTTATATAACTTCTATTTTAGATGCTCTTAATCGTGCCAGTCTCTTACGCTTCAGTGATGTTAAAGTCGAATCGTAGTATTTATAAACGTCACATAGCTTGATGGCACTGCTCGTTATTTTAGTTCCGGCGGTGCCGGTGATACAGACTGAGGCAAGTGTTAATGTATCTGGTCATGGATCCGGCCGTAGCCAACTGAATCTTGTCATACTGGCTACGGTAGTTAGGGAAATTGTTTCAATGATTTCATTTGCGACTAGATCAGCAGTGCTAACATACAAATGCAAAGGAAGACGATAAATGTATTTATGAAAACAAAGGACATAAGTGAAAGGAGAACACGAGGCTGGCAACAACGCGAATGGCGTAGTTGCCAGAGGAAATTATACACAACAACAACGTTAATGACGGGAATTGATCTAAACAATTCTTTACTCGAAAACCATGTGGAAGATGAAACTGCTGAACCGAATACCAAGAAGGTGACATTTTTTACTACGTACGTCGAGGTCCATGCCGATAGCCATGAGAGTGAGCAGACATTGCGAAAGACGGAAACACGTCAACGAGAAGTCGTTGATCGCATCTCGGAATTCCGGAACTTCCGGGAAATGGCGCACCTGCAGACAAAACGTCGATGGGAAATTCTGTGCGATACTGTTAGCATAAACAAAAGTCACAACGAAAACTACAATAACAACAAGGTCATTATTAACGTCATTATTGATAGTTATGTTGATGTTACTCTTGCAATAATGTATCATTTGTCAATAATAGGGAAGTACTAGATCGGAGATTGCGCCGTATTGGTAAACTGAATGCTATGTTAGTGTTCTATGTTACAGAATTTTTTTTTCTAATAATCCGCAAGACAATATACACCGATGGACTACGGCTTGTGGATTTGCCTTTGGTTCCTGCAACATAAATTGCTGCCTGAACGGGAAATGTTCGATTAAAACTTCATTACTCACATTTTCTGGTTGCGTTGCGAAGTCAAACGATTCTTTCAAGCCGGGCGGGCGATCACGAGACAGTCTGGAACATGAAACTAGTAAATGTAGATGACTAGAACTGCTGATATCTAAATTACAATGATAAACGGAAGTCACCTCAATCGACCCTGTGAAAATACAAACAAGTCCCTTGGTATACGATGTCATGAGCGTGCTTCAGCAAATGTAGTTCTTACTTTTGCGTAACCATGTTGCAACGGTGTTTTATTTTCAATCTAATCTAATCACTTGTTGACAGTAAAAAATAATCGATGTTTTCCTTCTGTAATGTAAAAAGCGTATGTCTAATCACCTTTCCCGTTCAAAACATGACCAACCCAGGTTCCCATCCGCAGAACGATGAGCATATTTGTGTTTCACGTCTTGCGGCAACTCGAAGAAAGTTTTCGCCTCTGACAAGAGCTTGTCGAGCTGAAAGCAACACGTCATAAACTCTGTACATTCACAAAATTCACGGGAAGGATTGCGGACAGGAACGTTAATCGGAGTGCTTGAGGATTTTGTTACGTTTATTTTGAAGGAGTTAGATAGTTAGCGAAACGTTACTAAGTCTAAGCATGCGATTAAATTGCATTGATAATGTCTACAGCATGTCAGAGATAAATTATTATACACAATACAACTGTGTTAATATAAAACATCAATATATGTTAAAAGATTTCGTAAAATTATAAATAAACTCGTATGTTTATGTACTGATGTTGAAAGTTACACCTTATTCTGTGACAAATTGAATTGCATTGAATGTTTTGAGAAGGGGTGAATTTTATAATGTATAAGAATAAGGATACTAAGTACAGGACAAGACACACTGAACAATATGGGAGCCAATGTAAAGCAAGCAGCCGCACTATTTGCATGATCCTGGACCGTGTTCACGTGATGGCGTCATGCACCTGTTGTGACCAGCGATTTTCTACAAATATGGGCAGTCGGTTCCTACCTTCTCAGTCGCAACGCCGTGGTTCTTCAGGTAGACAAAACCGATGCTGGTGAAAGCCTTGTGTATCTGCGTTGCCAACCCCCGCTTCACGTCATCGCTAATATTGTCCAGCGTCGTTGAGATATTGTACTCGGCGAAATCGACGATCGGGATCTGTAGAGTCGTCCCCTCTTCGGATATCACAACGGGGCCGTTTCCGTCCATCTTGTTGTCCTGTGTCATAAATCACGTCAGAAGCGCCGGATACCTCCTGAGCTAAATGCAGTCGTATGTTGCGTTGAAGAGGTTATGACTCGCGATCCTGGACCTCTGCCAGCGGTGAGCAATTACTACCTAATCTCGAGAGCAGTGTAGCCGGAGCGCAACAGAGAGTAAACAATTAATTGAGTTGACGTGCTGACGCACACACAACTCTTCTGGTCTTAGAGGAGTCTGCTTTGGACTCCTGTATGGCGTGTTTTTTTAGAAATACACGCACTCTATGTGTTTATCAATTTACATATCTCTCATTTCGAGCAGAGCAGTGATCGTTATCCTGGAAATCATATTTATCGTGCGCTTATGAATAGTCAGACATTTTATAGAATAATAACTGCATAAGAATCCCGCAACACAGAAACAAAATGGGTAATCCGCGATACTATATTTAATAACATTTGTGTATACACGAGTACCAACATTTATGTATTCATGAAACTAAATGAACACAAATTATTAGTATCTCTTTGGGGCCAGCTGTGCCAGCCTGAGAACAGGATGCAAGACCAGGATATTTCACATGACCGGACGTGATCCTGGTTGGGGCCAGCTGCGACAGCCTGAGAACAGGATGCAAGACCAGGATATTTCAAATGACCGGATGTGATCCTGATCAAGCCGGGATATTTCACGTGACCGGACGTGATCCTGAGCCAGCTACTTGATCAATGGTCATGTGACTGTGGCCACATGACCAGAATCCTGGGTGTGAACCCATCTGGGTGTCAAGCCAACCCCTTGGAGATACTGACCCTCCTATAATTTACAAAGGTGGAGAAATGGGGCTGGTTGGTGGGTGACGTGCTTCTTTGTTCGTGCTAGAGACAAATATAGCATCTTCCTACAACCCTGGGCAAATGTCGATGATTGGATAGCTTTACTTCCCATGCCACAGGGTATGTTATGTTTGGGCAGCTACCCTCTGCATATAGGAGGCAGAGGGTGAGTTTCAGAGGGTGCCAATGTTGTGATTGGCTAGCCACCCCCTGCAGAGGAATGACCTTATGCAGCCTTCTGACACTGCAGTGACTTGTTGTGGTAAATGCCCTTAGGCGAACTCCTGACCGTGCAGTGACTTGTTGTTCTGGCATAAACGCTGCACAGTGATAAACAATATGCCTCAATTTATGACAGAACAACACAACTCATTTGATAAATGCATCAACTTTATTATTGCGAAATGGGACAGTCCGGCCAGATCTCTTTGGGGCCAGCTGTGACAGCCTGAAAACAGGATGCAAGACCAGGATATTTCACATGACCGGACGCAATCCTGGGTCAGTTACTTGATCGTGTGACTGCGGCCACATGACCAGAATCCTGGGTCTGGATCCCTCTGGGTGTCAAGCCGAGCCAAAAAGTGGTGTTGAGACCGAATGCCCCAAGGTATAAGGACGGGGTGAAAATTTAATTATAACAGCGCCAGTATTCTGGTATTGTAATTGTGGTCTGCCCCCAGGCATCATCCGGGCTTCGCCGGTTCACATGTGAGGTTTGTAATTGTGTTGCATTAAACCCTTCTTGTAGAACACGGGTCTTTGGTCATTGGCGTGGTAGCAGCGCTTTTACCCATGGCCAAAAGAGACCGATACACAGACAACTCAATATGTATATTACCCGTGAACTCTACGCATTCAAATATAGGTGTTTATATGCCCGCTTCACCTGATCAATAACATGAACTGTTGCTCGCAATAAAAAAGTGCGCAATACAGCTACAGTAGCTACAGCCTACGCACACCGAAACCATGGCAGCCACTCACCGAGCACCAAAACTGTGGTTGCTAACAAAGATCGAGCCTGTTACTTCATTCGAAAGCTGGAGACAACTTAATATATGTTCTATCTCTCGATGCAAATTTTGCTCAGTTCATGAGTGATGACGTCACGTGGGGACGAAAGCCCTACTAGAGGCTTTGTAGACATTAACGCTGTGCCAGAGGCCGCACGCCGTACTGCCACACAAAAATGTGTACATCTTGAGCTCATGTTGGGACAAATTGCGAACTTCTGCCCCATTATTTCTTGAAATTCAATTGTGAAGAACTCGACATCGCTAACTGACATTTGACAAAAGATTCGTCAACACTTTGGGTTTCAATCAACTGGAGCGCATTTCCTTGATTTAACTAACATTCGACTGGAACCAGGCGAGCGTCCTGAAGATCTGTTCCAACGGCTCACTGCTTTCTTCGAGGACAATCTACTCACCGTGGGTCGTGGCGTTACTCATCATGGAGTTGCTTCAGACGTCGATGAAGAAGTGACGCCGTCGCTTGAGAACACTATTATTTATCTGTGGTTGCAACTGATTAACCCCGGCCTTCCGCTACTCGTCAAGCAAAGATACGGCGCAGAGCTACGCAACCGATAGTTGGCCTCGCTAAAACCAGATATCTCTCAAGCACTGACGTCCCTTCTGGACGAGCTACGCACCATCGAGGACACTCGGGCTATGCGTATCGGGGGTGGCTTTGTCTATAACCGCAAACCTGTCTCATCAAATAGACGGCAGTCATTCCCGCACAAGTGGTGTGTTCTGTGCAAAACTGCAGGGCTGACGTCAACAACTCACAACCTGATCGAATGCCGCTACTTACCTGATAGTGACAAGAAATCCATGGGCTAATCAAGACTCGTGACCAACGATGCATGTGATGAAGACGAGGCCGACCTATGTGACGTTAAAGTGCCTGAGAACGTGACTAGTGACTTCTCAGCACGTCACGTACAGTGTGATCCCTCCTCTCGCCGAGTCAATATGGTACAATCACCTGTGTTGTACACATTCTACCAGCATCATCCTATGGCATTAACCCTTGATACTGGTGCTATGACGAACATGATACGTGCGTCCACAGCTCGTTTGTACCACCTGCCAATCACACCTGCATCCAAGATTGCTCGTCAGGCCGATGGTGTGACCCCTTTGGACGTTATTGGCGAAGTACACTGCAACGTCACCAGGGGTAGATTGTCGTTTCAACTCGATGCACTGGTTGTCAAGCAACTTGATGTCGACGTTTTGGCAGGACATCCCTTCCTTGCTCGCAACGATATAGGTATCCGCCCGTACAAGAAGCAGATCGTAATTGGCGATGCTGACATTGTCCACTATGGCACAGAGCGTAGTAACACCTGTGTGCCCTCTGTCAGGCGTACGCAAGCCTTCCTCCTGCGTAACCCCCGACAGACAGTGATTCTCCCGGGAGATTACCTGGAGCTGCACACACCTAGCGACGCCAATTCCGATACTATACGGGCTCTCGAACCTCGGACGGATAGCCGCTCAAACGTGTGGAGTAAACCAGAGCGGGCATGGCCTTCTTCCCGAGAGATCTTCTCCGTCGGTGGAGCTCTTCGCGTCCCCAACGATAAAGGGGTCCCTATTCTAGTCAACCGTGGTGAGCACATCTGCCAGGCCCGACTGATTGCCTCCGTCCCCGATATATTGGACCCTCACTTCCGGTCAGCCAATGCACCAGTCAGCGTGAGCAGTAACATTGCCAAGTTGCACTCCACCAATATCTCCATCGATCCTGACAAACGTCTGCGTAAGGAGATGACTGAAAAATTCAGAGCACTCCACCAGGACTTCAATGACGTGTTCGATGGTAAGCCTTCCTTGTACAACGGAGCTAGCGGGAAGTTACAGGCCTTCGTCAACATGGGCCTCACGTTGCCCCCACAACGAAAGGGAAGACTCCCCCAATATAATAGATCTATACCCTGAACGAGCTCCAGGACAAATTCGACGAGCTTGCGGCTGCCGGCGTCATCGCAAAACCTGAGCAGGTCGACGTTCGAATCGAATATCTGAACCCCTCATTCCTGGTTCGGAAGCCCCATGGCGGCAATAGGCTTGTCACCTCCTTCGGTAGCGTCGCACAGTATAGCAAGCCTCAACCATCCTTAATGCCATGTGTTGACGGTGTCCTCCGCCAGATAGCGAAGTGGGCGTACATTGATCGTCACCCATCTTTTAAAGGCATTCTGTCAGATCCCACGTGCCCACGACTTAATGAAATAATGCGGAGTGATCACTCCATTTAAAGGGGTTCGCGTCTACATCAGGTCAGCAATGGGCATGCCTGGCTCAGAGACACACCTGGAAGAGCTGATGTCACGAGTACTCGGTGATTTGATACAAGAAGGGTGTGTGATCAAGATCGCTGACGATCTCTAGATGAGGTTTACCACAACTGGAATCGTGTACTAGCTGCACTGAGGCACAACAACCTGCGTCTGTCGGCTCCAAAGACAATTGTCTGCCCCAGATCTGCAGTCATCTTGGGATGGATATGGCGCAGTGGTACCCTACAGGCCAGCCCGCATAAGATCGCCACATTATGTGCTATTGAGCCCCCGGTCACCGTCCAGGGCCTACGGTCCTTTGTGGGTGCATACAAGGTCCTCAGCCGAGTTCTACAAGGTTACGCCGACCTACTGGATCCTCTTGATCAAGCTACTGCCGGCAGAGAATCCAAAGAGAAGGTTATGTGGTCTAACTCTTAAGTGCGTTCAAGAAAGCCCAGTCAGCCCTGGGCACCTGCAAGTCTATCACAATCCCACAGGCCAGCGACGTGCTATGGATTGTCACAGATGGATCTGTAAAGAATAGAGGGATTGCAGCGACGCTATACGTTCGCAGAGGAAACAAACTGTTACTAGCAGGTTTCTTCAACTCGAAACTACGCAAGCATCAGGTCACATGGCTACCTTGCGAAGTCGAGGCATTGAGCATAGGTGCTGCGATCAGACACTTTGCTCCGTTCATCATACAGTCATTACACCCCACCGGGGTTCTAACCGACAATCGCCCATGTGTCCAGGCTTACGAGAAGCTCATGCGCGGCGAGTTTTCATCCAGTTCACGAGTTACTACCTTTCTCTCAACCGTAAGCCGCTACCGTGCTCACATCAGACACATTGATGGCGTTGCCAATTTACCGTCGGACTTTGGAAGCCGCAACCCATGTGAGTGCCAGAACTCCAGTTGTCAAATTTGCAAGTTCATTGAAGAGATGGAGAAGCGATGTCATCGACGGCTACGTCAAGATGCCATTCACGAACCGTGTTGCCTGGCACGCCACTCAGCTCGAATGCCCCGACCTCAGACGCACTCACGCTCACTTGACTCAAGGCACTCGCCCTTCCAAAAAGTTGACCAAAATTGGCGATGTCAAGAGATATCTAAAGACTGTCACCGTAGCCAGTGGCGGTGTTTTGATCGTCAGAGATAGTCAGCCTTTCCAACCACCACGCGAGCGCATCGTTGTCCCCCGTCCTGTTGTCGATGGTCTTTTAACTGCACTGCATGTCAAATTCTGCCACCCGCCAAGGACCCAACTCAAACGTGTCTTCGCACTAGACATCAATAAGGCTTCAGAAGCAGCTTCAGCCGCGTGTCACCAGTGTCAAGCCGTCAAGTCCATCCCAACGTACTTGCACCCACAGTCATCCACACAAGCTCCCGCTGTACTGGGTTCAACCTTCGCTGCAGACGTTATGCGCCGCTATCGTCGGTGCATCATCGTTCTTCACGAGACCGTATCTTCATACACTCTGTCGTCGCTTATTGACGGTGAGCGACATGACCAGCTTCGCGACGCCCTTCTCTCCATGTGTGCTGAACTACGATTACTTGGCGACAATTCGATCACAGTCCGCGTAGACCCCGCTCCAGGATTTGTTGCGTTGGTCAACGACTCAACCTTGGCATAACATGGCATCCAGCTGGAGGTTGGACACGTTAAAAACATCAACAAAAACCCAGTAGCCGAACACGCCATCAAAGAGTTGGGCATTGAGCTCCTGCAGCTTTCACCAGATGGTGGTCCCATATCACAGGTTACACTCGCGCTTGCCACAGGGAACTGGAACTCTCGCATTCGCAGAGATGGGTTATCAGCCCGTGAAGTATGGACACAGAGAGACCAAGTCACGGCTGAGCAGCTACCAATCACAGATAGGCAACTTATCTTAAACCAACACTCGAGCAGATAAGGAAATCATGCACACAGCTCCAAGTGAAAAGCGCACGGACACGACCTACCGCCCGCCATCAGTATCTCCGTTGGCGACCTCGTTTACATCAAAGGTGACAGAGACAAATGCAGAGCACGTGACAGATACATCGTTACACAGCTGCTCAACAGTGAGGGGTGGTGCCGACTTAGGTCGCAGTTCCGTAGCAAGACTTACGATGTTCTGATCTCCGATTGTTACAAGGTAATACCTGCTCTTGCTTCCCATCCCACCGAAGGCCACGTCCGTGGCCAAGATGAGCGCTCTGACCCGTCATCTGACTCGGAGTCGGAGTTGTCAAGACCAATCAGCCCTATTCACCATGGTACAACTCCAGAGCAACCGGTGTTACAGCCTATTCCCGCACTCCCACAAGCCATTGTGGTCCACCCTACGGTCAACGACCCGGTCACATCAGGTCCTCCTGGTCCTAAGAGATCTGGGCGCCGTCGCCAACAGCCTAGATGGCTGAACAATGACTGGATTTTGGACCATACTAATGACACCTAAGCACGATGTCGATAGACTAATTGTTAGTTCAAGAGTAGAGTTAAGGACTTTTACGTTCCCTTTACTGTTATGCTAAGCACGCATACCACTTCTTCTTAGTTGTTAGGCGGAGGAGAAAGATACAATCACGCTAGTATTCTGGTATTGTAATTGTGGTCTGCCCCCATGCATCATCCGGGCTTCGCCGGTTCACATGTGAGGTTTGTAATTGCGTTGCTTTGCATTAAACCCTTCTTGTAGAACACGGGTCTTATTCATTGGCGCAGGCTATCCACCGACGACCAATATGGTGCATTATAATAATGGCAATTATTCTAAATTGTGACCTATGAAACACTTGAACGATTCTACCTCCAATGTGCTACCTGTTGAATTACATAATACTTAGCTTCTCCTGCATTTATTGCAAAGAATATGCGTTATGAAGATGATATGCAGTCAGACTTGCAACAATGTGATTTACGTATATATATCATAATTATGAATGTATAACACACACACATATATATGTATATATATATAATACTTGTGAAGCAGCTTGTTCTGACAGTGGCTATGCCCCAATGTATGTGACATAATACAACTAAATGAAGTTCAACTATGCACATTGTATTGCAGTGTGTCCTAAGTACATCATTAGACATTCATATTGCATGTAATAGCATATTGTCAACACGTTAAACTAGTGAACATTATAAGTGTGTATTCCATGACTACAACTAATGTCTACTGCATTGTCCATATACATTCACATTGTGTTGATTACTAGACATTTGACTTACACCCTCTGTGGGAACAACTATATATTTCTGATAGCATCTGTATGTCATCAATCACCCTGCCGTTCGCAACACTACATAGGCTACATAATGTAACATTAATTGGTCCCGGTCCCACAAGTTGTAGGCAACTACCTTGGGTCCACTTGGTTAGCAACATATGTCAAAGGTTACTGGACATGGCTTGTTGTGTTAATGATTTGCGAGATGTTTGAATGTAACTGCAATAATAATCTGAATTCCATCTCCCATGGGTCTGTGATCTGAAATGTGTAAATCTGCAGCTGTGGTGGCAGCTTCTATCCGGAATGAGTGACCACTGTACAAAGCAGGATTGTATCCAAGACTGGATAGAAGCATCTTTAATTTATCAATTTCGAAAGAGCGAGTCAATGGAGCCTCCGGCCAAAGTGGTAAACAAGGGGTCATGTGACTATGCTAGCATCTCATTTCTCACTCTAAAAGCACACATATTCTGATCTGTTGCGAAATATTTGAGTGTTACCCCTTTACGAAATGGATCAGTCTTTGATCTTTTTAAATGATGTGTGAAAAACCTGTCCTGCACGTCCATCTGGATGTCTCCTACAATCAAATCTGCTGCAGGGTCAAACGTGTTGGACTGACTTGTGAATTCTCCGCATCTTAAAAACCCAAACAAGCCAAACAGAATGCAGTCTCCAGGACTAAATCTTCATAGGGGCCAAAATACCCCTGATCTTAGACCATTACACAGTTTGTTTCGAATGTTTGCTGTAATAGGCAACCTGGGTTCAACTACATTGTCTTTCGACTTCTTAACGGCTTTCAGGATAGTTTTCAGACGTTGGAAAGGCTGGCCATTTTGGAAACAGCATGGATCCTGAAAACCTGCTTTGGTATAAGCAAACCTAATACCTGCCATATAGATCTTAATGGTAGAATACTTTAACTGTAATAAACTAAAGCAGAGTGCTACAAAGTAGATAATTATTTCTTCTGATATAACTGGATATGTATGGCCCATAGCCATATTCCCACCCAGATACATATATGTGAATCTTCTAAATGCTCTAAAGCCTGCTTCATATACAGTTCTAGTAGACTCATTCAACGACAAGTCCCATAACTAATCGACTACATTATCTAATACCACATTACGTCTAAAGGCGTTGGACACTGGCAATGATTGAGTGCTGCCCCAGGTGCTAGCTGTCGGAATATGCCGATCTGGTAACGATACAATGTATCGGCATTATCATTATGAACACCAGGGATATGTTTTGCATTAATGATAACATTTCCTGGTGCTGCACACCATATCGGACGTCTCATAATGCATCGAATTTTGACCTACCCTTGTTAATAATGCGGACGGTAGCTTTATTGTCACAATAAAAGAGAATCTGTTTGCTATTCCACTCGGATCCTCATAGCATAGCGGAAACAACTATCGGGTACAACTCCAAAAATACAATGGACAGCTGTTCATTATCTTTAGCATTAATATATATATATATAATTCCGGAGGCCATCTACCCTGAAACCATATGTTGCGAAAGAAGCCACCATAATCGACTATGGCAGCTGCGTCGGTATATAATGCAAAGTCAGCTGCGTTCGTCACCTCTCTCAAGAAATAGGACCACCCCATTCCACTCTGCCAGACATCTACGTCACATAGCCATATTCAACCGACATTCTTTGTCGAGTCTGACATGGTGATGCAATTCCTTCACATATGCTGCCAAAGATAGGATATAGCCTACGAAAGGGCGACCAGGGTGTACAACTCGTGACGCAAATTGGAGATGACCTAATAAGCTAACATTTCCCTCTTTGAAATGCTGTGTTTACTTTCGAACCTATCCAGTATACTGATAATCCTGGTAATTTTTTCTTTAGGTAGTTTTAGGTAGAATCGAAATTCAGTCTATGAACGAATAACATTTTTGTGTGTTGCTTGTCGTATAGGCATATACTTTATTTGTTACATTGATGTTAGAATTGGTAGGATTATTGTTCATAATTGTATAGGAGCCATAAAATAAAACTAATATTCATATTTCTTGTCAGCCATCTTGATGATTGACATAAAGTTGCTCACGTATTCGCACAGTGGCTATTTTGCAGAACGCACCAATATTTCAAAATCCGTCACCAGATTGAGGCGAAATTGAGGGGTGTCAGGTTTGGGTGGATTTTTCTGAAAACTGAGGTATGAGAATTTTACGAGTTTTCCATAGCACTTGTGTCAATGGAGGTTAAATATGCTGTGAAATTTTCAAGAAAATTTTTCGTCAAATTTAGCAGGAAATGAAGGAAACGTTATAATGGCCGCCTATGTAAAATTTAAATGTGGTCTTACCCCAAATTAGAAATACGCCCGTTTTATCGCAAAAACTGCCAAAATGTGATTTGAGCGACGGGTGATGGTTTTTCGGCTGTATTTGGAAGCTGGTGTAGACCAGAATATCGTGCAGCTATTGCATACTGTTAGTATTACACCTAAAAGAAGTTTTAAAAGTAATTAATAAGCCAGTTATTATGTGATATGCATGGAAAATAAAGTGATAATTTTGGTGGCGTGAAAGTTAAAAAGTACATTCCAAGCATGTTCTATGATACTGAGTACCACGAAAGCTTGTGTAAAAAGTGTATATGTGTCAGGGTGTGGAGTTTCTTTTAAATCTACATCATGTGCCACGATATTGACATATTTCCAGTAGGATGAATTTCGCCTTAGTTATATCATTTATATTTTTGTAAGCGACATCTATAAATGCGTGTTTCATAACCCCAATACTAACGTGGGTGTTTCTGCTGTTCCAACTTGTCCTTCCTAATTATATGGCACTGATATATATCATACTTGGATCGCACAATAAGCAATAATGGGCAAGCAGGCAACATTTTGATTCCACCCCCCCCCCAACGCGGCCCTAATTTTAGTGAAATGTTGGCCACCATAGGAAGCAAGTTGTCCACACACTTCTACTAATCAGGCATCTAGCACCTATTTTTTATAGCAACATCCATACACTAACTGAGACAAGAAGAACAATTGAGAATCTACATAAATATACCACGAATGTAACAGAGAATATCATAACAGTGTGTGACTCTCCACATGTGCAGCGACCGCAATGATCCGAATTAGTTCATTTTTAGCCATAAAAATTAAAACTGGTCACCTAAGAGAAGGGTCATATGTTGAAATTGTGTACATGGACTGGCATGCTATCATTTTCAACGATCATGTGCTTTTCAGCTGTAATATAACCGAATCATACCGAAGTTTGCGCAAGGCAAGGCAGCTTAAACTAACTGTAGGCTGACGTCAACTACTCTGACAAGAAGCTGTTTTTTTCTACTGGTATTTTGTACGTTATATCCGTATATTTAACATCAGAAATGTTTGTTAGTACCCTTGTAAGAATTTGGCGATGTTTGAATAAAATATGATTAGGACAATGGACTCGTTGATGTACTTGGAGAGATACTGGGTGCCACAACTGTCAACAACCTTTATCACGTGTCTTGGATGTCCTTGTCAAACGTTTGTTTCTTTCTGAAATTAACTATTTTGCCAGTAGTATCTCTTGTTTCCAATAATGTATGCACATCAGCGAAATATATAGTGGCCAAGTAATTGACGTGTGACGATGTTTGGACACTCTGTATCAAGCAGAGATCTGCGCCTGTGTAAAAGTACGGCTATTTTAAGGGGGGTTAGGACAACAATTTGTGCGACGCAAGATACACGTTCCGCTGGGCATCCCAGTTTTGGTTTCATAATGTACTATGTATATACCTCAATTTACACCCAGCATTTTAGCCCGTTATCTACAAAATAATTGTAGTTACCATCAAAAGACGCCTCTGTGCCGTTCAATATTGTGAATATTGTTGAAATGCCTGGCTTGTGCTTTTGACACCTACTGGTGTCGTACACTCGTGACATATAGTTCATGTTTGCATCAGATTATTTAGCATAGTTTGTGGGCATTACGTAATACAAAAATTCGTGAAGATTTGCAACGTGCATGTCCAATAAAATGCTGCTTAAAATAATGATTTTGTGTATTTTTTGCAAAAGAATACATTTTATGAAAAATTACCAAAAAATATATTTCGTTAATATTCTATATATTTTATTCCCATATCGGTAAGATACTGTGTTGGCCTATATGCTGTGCTCAGTACCATTCATACCAGGCAAACGTCGTATGTAATATAAAGTACCGAATAAGCATGTTTAAACCAACTCAAGGCGCTGTTTAGCTTGGAGGTGTGCACAGTTTGATGACGCATATTTTAATTGTTACTGAGACAGTGTAAATTTCCCTTTGTGGTTAATCTAGTTATATGTATAGCTTGATATAAATCTAACTTTCGTGAAGATTTGCAAGATTCAGGAGATCTATTTGGGGTAAGACCACATTAAGGATTCGTCCGCCATTACCCACCGAAAGAGTGCCCTTGAAAATACCGTTTTGGTGGCATGTGTGAATTTTGTTCGAGCACTTTGGCATGGCACATGTCAGTCCAGTGAATACTAAATGTACTACTACATTAGATCTTTCACGAGGTAGCAATAAACATACGCTAGTCGCTCGCGTATTCGCACAGTGGCTATTTTGCAGAACGCACCAATATTTCAAAATCCGTCACCAGATTGGGGCAAAATTGAGGGGTGTCAGGTTTGGGTGGATTTTTCTGAAAACTGAGGTATGAGAATTTTACGAGTTTTCCATAGCACTTGTGTCAATGGAGGTTAAATATGCTGTGAAATGTTCAAGAAAATTGTTCGTCAAATTTAGCAGGAAATGAAGGAAACGTTATAATGGCCGCCTATGTAAAATTTAAATGTGGTCTTACCCCAAATTGGGGTAAGACCACATTAAGGATTCGTCCGCCATTACCCACCGAAAGAGTGCCCTTGAAAATACCGTTTTGGTGGCATGTGTGAATTTTGTTCGAGCACTTTGGCATGGCACATGTCAGTCCAGTGAATACTAAATGTACTACTACATTAGATCTTTCACGAGGTAGCAATAAACATACGCTAGTCGCTCGCGTATTCGCACAGTGGCTATTTTGCAGAACGCACCAATATTTCAAAATCCGTCACCAGATTGGGGCGAAATTGAGGGGTGTCAGGTTTGGGTGGATTTTTCTGAAAACTGAGGTATGAGAATTTTACGAGTTTTCCATAGCACTTGTGTCAATGGAGGTTAAATATGCTGTGAAATTTTCAAGAAAATTGTTTGTCAAATTTAGCAGGAAATGAAGGAAACGTTATAATGGCCGCCTATGTAAAATTTAAATGTGGTCTTACTTCAAATTGGGGTAAGACCACATTAAGGATTCGTCCGCCATTACCCACCGAAAGAGTGCCCTTGAAAATACCGTTTTGGTGGCATGTGTGAATTTTGTTCGAGCACTTTGGCATGGCACATGTCAGTCCAGTGAATACTAAATGTACTACTACATTAGATCTTTCACGAGGTAGCAATAAACATACGCTAGTCGCTCGCGTATTCGCACAGTGGCTATTTTGCAGAACGCACCAATATTTCAAAATCCGTCACCAGATTGGGGCAAATTTGAGGGGTGTCAGGTCTGGGTGGATTTTTCTGAAAACTGAGGTATGACAATTTTACGAGTTTTCCATAGCACTTGTGTCAATGGAGGTTAAATATGCTGTGAAATTTTCAAGAAAATTGTTCGTCAAATTTAGCAGGAAATGAAGGAAACGTTATATTGGCCGCCTATGTAAAATTTAAATGTGGTCTTACCCCAGCTCGCGCAGAATACAGCCGGCGTTCTAGTTGCATTATCCGGAGAATAGCTAGACGGAATTGCACAGGAACGTAAAATGTTCGCAAACACACAATACAGTTTATTTCAGCCCAAACGTCACTACCTCATAACCACACATATAACCACGCAACAAACCTCATAACCACACATATAACCATACTAATTAGTGCTAATTAGTGACTAATTAGTCGATCTCAGTCACTAGAGGTTAGTGACTAATTAGTGCTAATTAATGCATACTCTAATTAGTCACTAAATAATACTAATTAGCAGTTACTAATTAGTGCTAATTAGTGATTTGTTTATTCACTAGAGGTCAGCACATTCTAATTAGTACTAATTAATGCATACTCTAATTCGTCACTAATTAGCAGTTACTAATTAGTGAGTTGTTTATTCACTAGAGGTCAGCACATTATCGATTAATCGATTATCTCACTAGAGGCGCTACAGACCACAACATTTCACTAAGTGCTAATTAGACCAATTAGTCACTCTACTCTAAACTTCGAACCATTTAGGTTTACTGATGGTAAAGAATATTTTTTAACTGACAAGGCTGATCCAGATGACAACCTTTATCAACATTTGTCCACAAACAGTTGATATTACACAGAAGACCAATTTAAAGACTTTTTTGTTGTATCGAAGGAAGGCGTTGCAAACTTTTCTATAATACATTTCAATTAGTAACTTTAATAAACTAAACTAAAGGACATCATTAAAACGTTGTATTTGCAATTTGATGCGATTGCCCTATCTGAGACTTGGCTGTTGATACAACTCGCCCCGTAGAGTAACAGCACTTTGTAAACTTCACATATCTAACTAATTATGATGCATAATACATTTGACAATACATAAATTTTATTAATATGAATACTAAGTTAAATATATCCATTAAAAAATAGTGCATCTATCAAACTATTCATAAAAAGTTACTTTAACTGAAAATTGTACGGACTAGCCCTGGTCTCCCCTATACCATTACAAAGGTGCTCAGGACATAATGTGTCCTGTGTACAGCTATATAGAGCTCAGGTCATGTGTCCTGTGTACACATACAGAGGTGCTCAGGACATATGTATCCTGTGTACACATACAGAGGTACTCATGACATATGTGTCCTGTGTACACATACAGAGGTACTCATGACATATGTATCCTGTGTACACATACAGAGGTACTCATGACATATGTATCCTGTGTACACATACAGAGGTGCTCAGGACATATGTATCCTGTGTACACATACAGAGGTACTCATGACATATGTATCCTGTGTACACATACAGAGGTGCTCAGGACATATGTATCCTGTGTACACATACAGAGGTACTCATGACATATGTATCCTGTGTACACATACAGAGGTGCTCAGGACATATGTATCCTGTGTACACATACAGAGGTACTCATGACATATGTATCCTGTGTACACATACAGAGGTGCTCAGGACATATGTATCCTGTGTACACATACAGAGGTACTCATGACATATGTATCCTGTGTACACATACAGAGGTGCTCAGGACATATGTATCCTGTGTACACATACAGAGGTACTCATGACATATGTATCCTGTGTACACATACAGAGGTACTCATGACATATGTATCCTGTGTACACATACAGAGGTACTCATGACATATGTATCCTGTGTACACATACAGAGGTACTCATGACATATGTATCCTGTGTACACATACAGAGGTACTCATGACATATGTATCCTGTGTACACATACAGGACATATGTGTTCTGTGTAAAGCTACACAGTGCTAAGGACGTGTGTCCTGTATACACCTATAGAGGACTCAATCATAAAGGTGTCCTGTGTACACCTACAGAGGACTCAAGTCATGTGTCCCTTGTATACGTATACAGAGGGCTTAGGTCATATGTGCCATGTGTACACCTAGAGGACTCAAATCATGTGTCCATTGTATAGATAGACAGAGGGTTGGGGTCATATGTGTCCTGTGTACACATACGGAGGTGTTCAGTGTATACCTATGCAGAGGACTCATGTCCTATGTGTCATGTGTACACCTATACAGAGGACTCAGGACATATGTGACCTGTGTACACCTATGCAGATAACTCAGGTCGTCAACTATCACCTGACTTGTGGTGAAGTCAATTAAAACAAATTCCGATCACATGATATCTTATTTTATAAAAGTGAATTGTGATAGCAATCTCCCCGGTACAAAGAGATATATATAATCCTGCCCCTGGGCTCTACACTCAGACCAAACATGCCACTGGGCTCTATACAATGTGTTCATTCATGCGTGCCTGCCTCGTGGCCTGCATCCAATACATTAGTTATGACATTGATCGATTTAATACATCTGTCACACAATTTGTACTCGATCGTAATCTGGAAGAACAACAGAACTACAGTGACTGCGTAGTTTCAATAGTCTGTCGAACGTGTTGCTATTTATAAACCCAGCCCAATTCATGTAACCTATAATTTAACGACTGTCGCTGAAACGACCTCGATGAAGCGTGGCGCTGTCAGCTTCGCTTGACGGTCTGGCGTGGTCCCAAGGTAGGGCAAAACCAGGGACAAATTGGAACGGTTTGTCCTACGAGGGCTGGCATTTAGTGAAATGTTCTGTTTAAACTATGGCAAGGTACATTTACACCCAAATGTGGTTTGCGTGTGGAGAAACTGAGAGACAGAAACAGATAGAGAGCAAAGCAAACTCAAGCATTCTATTGTCCGAAATACATGTTTTTTTTCAAAGAGAAGCAAAAAATTGCATTATATGATGTTACGATTTTTCACAAATAAAATCAATATTGTTGCATTTACGCATAGAATTCACAACCTAGTAGTTGCTACTCCTCACTTTTTGTCTCTTGATGTATAATACGTTGATTTAGGATGAACGGTTCATCAATTAGAGCCGATTTATGAATAATGTGCCAGGTGGCATAACGTTGATATTTCTCAATGATAAGATTAATTTAAAGACGCTAAATTAGTTACTTTCTCCCATATACTATCAATTGTTTTTGCTTGGCAGAAGTTTGGGGTTTCTTTTGCAATTTTATCTAGGTTAGGAGATGATTAGAATTAAATTAATTGGCTAACGGTAGAAATAGTTACACAATTTGTTGAGAGAATTACATGAGTTTATGGCTTTTCGCAAATAACGTCAATTTGGCTGAACATTAATTTAGTCTTCACTAAGGCGACTACTGGATAATTATATAGCCGTAGGATGGGTGCGTTGAGCAAGGGAATTCTTTGATTTATTTTATCAATTAATAAACATCATCAGTGTCAACCGTGAATTATAACACAACCATGCTCAATTATATGTACCGTTTGGCAGCTTTTAAAAAGCGAAAAAACCTTTTCCGGGTGTTGTTTGCTAGAATTTGAACGATTCAGTGTTCTACACCAAGCGGTGCTATCACGCTATCGTGTAGTTCTCCTAGTTTGCTGCCAGAGGCCGCTGCTGCATGCCGGCTTCACTAAAAACAGCGAAGTGGTTCCTCTTGCCGTCTATCCTTTTTGGTATTAGTTCATCGTGCTGGTGTTAACCAGTGTTCACTGTCTGGTCCAGATCATTGATTGCATTTCAAGAAGATGAGCAGTTCAAAAGGATAATCCCAGTTGTCACTTAACCAGCATCTTTCTGCACTGAACCAGCAACACCAAACAGCACCAGACTCCATATATACCCTTTGTACTGCATGTCACTGGTAGGTAGGAACAGTTACAACCAGACATTCTAATGAAGTGCTACACGTGAAACCAACACTGTAAGTCACCTTATGACACTATAATACAGTATTTTGTAATATATATAAATTAACGTAGGAGGTCACGTACCGTGTCAGAAGAATTCAATATGTCAGTTAGCACAGAACACCCAACTCTGACGACACCAAGGATAGTGCAGTCCGTATTATGATAGTTATGGGGCGGACGTACGGTCACATTAGCATATATATACATAATGACCATATATGGGAAACTACGAAACATTGTTATCTTCAACTATCACCTGACTCGCGGTTACGGAAAAATTCCAATCACGTGATATATTTTTATAGTTTTAAAAGTATATACAAGTTTGCCTGATATTTGCATGCTGGTGAGTTAGTGATAGCAATCTCCCTGGTACAAAGAGAGAGACAGAGTCAATCCTCAACTACACAAGTCACTGGCTCTATACGGTGTGTTCATTCATGCGTGTCTGCCTGGCGGCCTGTACACAATATATTATTCACCGAGCGCAGTTAGTAGACGTAACCATTTCAATACACAATACCGCTAAGCGGCTCGTGAGAATGGTCGAATGGATAATTATATTGCGGTTCCTGGAAATTGGGCGGACGAGTGTCCGCACTGACCTCACGGGTCAAGTCAATTATGAGTTTGATCCGGCTAACTTCCATACAACGTGTAAGAGATCTACCGGGGGTAGTGTACATAGTCACACCCCTGGCTTGAGAGGATGACTTACGATAAAAGGTTTATCAGTCAGAGCCAATTTATGAATGATTGAATATAACAATGTTGATATATCTCTGACTTTATAGCAATAAAGATGCAAACATTTTTCCCATGTAGTATCAATTGTTTTTTGCTTGGCAGGGGTTTGGGGTTTCTTTTTTTGCAACGTTATCTAGGTTACATGTTTAAAGTAAAATTGATTAGCTAATGGTGGAAATTGTTAGGACAATTGTCGAGAGAATTACATTATTTTATGGGTTTTACCAAATAAGGTCAATTTGACTGCCTCTACAAAACATTGCATAATAATTTTTAAAGGTGCTACTCCCAATTTTGAATTCATAGATACATAACACAAAGATGTAGGATGAACGGTTCAGGAGTTAGATCCGTTTCAAAATTGTTGCTTAAAGGTGCCCCCACACCCCTCAGGGGGGATGATTGTTGTACACTCAGACCAAACATGTTACTTATGCTCCAACCTATCAGGTGGTATCAAAAAGTAAGATTTTACAACAACTTGAAATGACAATAACATTTTACACAGGGCTAATTCTCCACTACAGGGAGAACATTCCGGAGCCTGGACACCGTGGAAATGAGAAAAGCCAAGAGAAAGATCCGCAGCCAGGACACAGTGAAAACAAGAAAAGCCAGGAGAAGGATCCAGAGCTTGGACACAGTAGTATCAGGAAAACACAGGAACAAATACGTCCGTTTCCAAAGGACTGTCCAACAGAGAACTGTTGCCACAATCTGCAGGAGCAGCGGGACTGTCAGGCTCCAAGTACACTCGGTCGAGTCACCTACAGTACTAGTAACTCCAGCTGAATCCGAGCTGGATTCGGACTGTGACACACTGTCCGAGTCCAGCTCAGATTGGAATTTGGGCATCCTCGCATCAGATGTATTCCACAGGTGGATAGTTGATATGGGTTCAAAGTCAGCCATGTCGGGTGAATGCAGCTGGATGGTAATGATAGCTGACACTGTGACAGTGGGTGGCTTCATGCAGTTTCAAAACTCAGTCTTGAACTCTTCACTTGTTTCACTGTGCTGAAGCCTCTTTCACATTCAGCGGAACTTGCTGAATGTGCCAGCACTACGAAACTCAATTGATCAGCTCGACATTTTATAGTTTTTCCAACTTCTTTTTGTACCACGCCTAAATTCCCTGTTCGGAAATGTCACCATTATTGGCACTTGTCTAGTATCCGGGCCCACCTCAACTTCGCTCTTATAACAACATTTTTGCCTAATTTTGATACCTCATGTTTTATTGTCATCATTCAATAGCATTCCATGCGGTACAAACATATTGTGTCTTAGTGCAGTTTTGAACCCCAAGAGTGAGCTGGTTTGCATCAGTTTGCGTCAGTCTGCGCCGCTGCGGCTGTGCGTTACCGCAGTGAGTGATATAGCAGCATATGTTATTGCAAACTGGGTCGCTCTTTAAACTAAACCACTGAGATATCAAATTTAGGCAAACGTGTAGTCATAATGGCGAAATCGATCGAGGCTGGCTTGGTCTTGCGGGCCTGCACTTTTTCAAAGTTACCGGCCTGCCGAAATATTTGACGGTTTCGGGCCTCCAGGTTGGCAGTAATTTCAAACACTGCTTGTGCACGTCTGTGCAACCAGTCAGTACGTCAACACTAGAATCAAGTTATCTCAGACATATTTCTTTATTCTTCAGCATATGCAATAAACATCAATCGACTATCCAAATACGTTAAAGGAAAACAAAAGGCAACGTTAAAGGAAAACAAAAGGCAACGTTGTGGTGTTTAGCACCTAAAAGAGTTAGCACAAACTAACCATTTGCATCTACAATCAAAATTTTCAGTTCAGTGGTTTACTCGGAATGTAGTCTTAAAGTGGAAGATTCTAACGAAATCTGCGATAACATGTAGACTGCCATCTTACTGATGACGCGTTCATTTGGCCGAAAGCAACCAATAAACGAGCAGCATTATTTTTGCCGTGTACGACACACTGTCTTGTGTAATTCGCGTAGTTGGTTCATGTTCATGGGATGCGGTTCGTTATATTAGTATAAGTTGAGCTTACAGTGAAAACGTGACTTGCAATATGCCACACTGCTTTACATACGGTTGTAACAATAGTACAGCGAAGGATAATGAGCTGTCTTTTTTGTTTCCCTTTGATAGGTACATTACAAAAAAATTCAAAATTGATATGTAATCATTTAATCACTTCTATGTGATAGTGTATGCTATGTAGTTTACAACCCTTTTTGAAATTTTGAATTATCTCTAATATTAACAAAGTAAATCCACTTTTAGTGTCTGAAAAAAGGGTCATTGTGTCTGTAGGATTCATGTCCATTTCTTGTGATCTGGAGCTTGTGCAGACTGTGCTGCCACCATGTGGCACTGAATATAGGCAAAACATTACATAATCTGTATATTATTGTAAGATATTGAAGTAAAGTAAAATGTTATGACCCAAAAATGTTGACCTTGTACTGTGACCTTGACATGACCTAGTTATTTGACCTTTAATGACCGTTGACCTATAAATGTTGACAAGTGACCTAATTAAATGATTCTGTGTGACACATGGGCTTGGTATGTTTATAAAGTGTTGGAATGGAACATTTATGTACACATTGACTATAAAGTAGCACATTAAAGCATGAACAATAGTGAGGTAACTTGCTAAAAAAAATGACCTTTGACCTAATTGCATGTACGAATGTGCAATTTATTTTTAACTAATAATTATGGTATGTTGTGCTAGCAAATTAAAAGTAACTAAATGTTTAACCTTGACCATAATAGCATATGACCTTGATACGACCTAGATAATTGACCTTGAATGAGCACCGATTTAATTATGTTGACAAATTATTTACTTAAATTATTTAGTGTAACACATGGACTTAGTAACTTTATAAATCCTTGTAATTTATCACATCTACATATTAACCATAATTTTGGGGATAAAATGGCATATTAAAGTGTGAACCATTAATAATTAATTTATAAAAAAATTGACCTCTAACCATGTTGTCTATATTATTAATGTCCAATTTATTTTTACTTAATAATTATGGTATGTTGATCAAAATGAAAGTTCAACTACTAACTGTTGACCATTGGGCATTATTTGACTTGTTCGTAAACATTGAGGTGTCCCTGACATAACCATTGTTGTGAAGAAACACAACAGCATTGCTTGAATTTAACATAATTTATTATGCATTCCAAGATCTGTATAATTTCCTGTATAGTTCAATGTCATGAAATGTTCACAGTACAATGCAAAGGTCAGTACTACAACAATGATACTTAATTGTTTTGTTCATTAATGTCTCACACATCAACATGAAGTAATGTTAACATGTTGTTCACAGTATGCAGCCGACAAGTAGACATTGAAAACAACTGAAACAGCAGAAGTACAATAACTATTGTCAACTTCACTGCACATACAGGGAACTATAGAAGGAGGAACAGAGTACATTGCCGACTAGTGTAGATATAATCGATTCACTGTTTCATATATCCATGCAAGTAAAGTGTACCAATGTTCACAGGACACTGTTGGTTGAGTGTAAATAAAATCCGTTCAGTGCATAATACAGCAATGCAAGTGAAGTGTACCAATGTTCACAGGACACTGTTAGTCGAGTGTAGATAAAATCCATTCAATGCATCATACAACAATGCAAGTAAAGTGTACCAATGTTCACAGGACACTGTTGGTCGAGTGTAAATAAAATCCGTTCAATGCATCATACAGCAATGCAAGTATTATATATATATCAATGTACTGTTGCTCTTCATACATTTGCAGCAGAATCCTTCAACATGAAATAGGGGAAAACTGTATTAATGTATGTGTGTGAGTGTATTCCAAAAATAAAATAATTAAATTGGTGTCACTGGACTTTGTTTTTGTGTAAGTAATCTTACACTAAAAATTATTAAGACAACTATTAAAAAGCTGGCATTGAGTACTGTTGTATTACAATAATTAAAATATCATGGCAACATTTTAATTACTATTTCTTATTTTAAACAATAATAAATGTTAAATTAAATGGACACAATTATAAAATGGCTGATGGCACTGGATTTAATATTAAATGTTTTAATCTTGCAGTAGGTGGTAATTTCAAAGATTCCAAGATGGAGTCAAAGCCATTGATCCTAGCCCATCCCTCACAACAGCCAATTACGAGGCAGGTCAGTGCCCACGTGGCACAAGTAACCCAATCACGAATACGTTTCCATTTAAATGCCAGATATATGCAATAATACATTTTTGCCTGCCGTGCCTGGCCTTAAATTAGAAAACTAATATTTTCACAGTTATTTGGAAAAAATTCATAATGAATACCATGCAACACTTACATATCAATAGTTACTTTTGTGCACAGAACATGTTAGGATTTAGGTGCAAACAGTTTGGATTGCGTGGATGTTGCATCGTAGGAAATGGCGTGATCAACACATTCTTCTTCTTCTGGTAATCCACTACCGTCATTACTGACGACTTCGTGGATGGTGTGGTGTTTGTTGCGTGCGCCAGGTGTGCATATGTGCAGTGCTGGTTGTAACTGTTTATAAAATCATGTGCGAGTGCAAGTTAAAACAACAGAGGTCACTCTTAGTTAGACTTTGTTTGTGCCAGTGTTGGCAAGGCACTGCTTGAAAGCATCTAGGGAGGGAGATTGAACTGATTGGGCGGTTAGGTTATTCCAGGGTACTATTGTGGCTATAAAAAAGGAATGTTGGAAAGCCTGTGTTCGGGAACGTTGAACCATTAATTGGAACGGATGTCCTCTGCGCCCCTCAGCTAAGAGTTCTGTGGCGCAGTGGGTACGGGCTGGCTTTGTGTAAAGGCTGGCATGGATGTCGACTAGGCCGTTTTGAATTTTGTACATCATGTTAAGCCTCGCAAGACATCTGCGCTGTTCTAGGGACTGCCATTGCAATTGGTGGAGCATGGAGGTTGGGCTGCTGTGGCGCCGCCAGTCACCATAGACGTATCTGGCAGCACGCCTCTGTACCATCTCTAGTTTGTCGATGTTTCGCTTGGTGGCAGGGTCCCAGACGGCAGAAGCGTACTCTATTGTTGGTCTGACGTATGTCTGATAACAGTATGATTTAACTGGTCTAGGGCAGTTGCTGGTGTTTCGGTTAAGGAAGGCAAGGGTGCTATTGGCTTTCTTAGTGATGGCGTCCACATGGTGGTTCCAGGACAGTTTGCTATTGATGTTAACGCCTAGGTACTTTGCAGTGTTTTGTAGGTGTTCTCCTGTAGACGCTGCCACTTGCCTAGCTTTCTGCTGTTTTGATTTGGGGATGTGGTCTATGGCTAAGGCTAATTTGTGGTCATGAATGAAGTATTCTGAGAGGATAGGTTTAGTTTTGTTGGTGATTCTTAAGATTTCACATTTGTCTGGGTGGAAGCTCATGAGCCATGTCTTCTCCCATTCCTGGAGCCTATTGAGGTCCTCCTGCAGGCGCACTGAGTCTTCCACGCTGCTGATTCTGCGATACAGTAGACTGTCATCTGCATACAGTTTGATGTTTGATGTCACGCAGTTTGGTATGTCGTTGATATAAACTAGGAACAGCAGCGGTCCTAACACAGTGCCCTGCGGGACGCCTGATAGCACGGGGGTCTCTTTGGAAGAGCTTCCATTCACTAGTACTCTCTGTGTCCGGTTGTGTAAGAATGATTCGATCCATTCTAGGATGTTGCCCCGGACCCCGTAGTATTTTAGTTTTAGTATAAGTCTGCGATGAGGCACTTTGTCGAACGCCTTGCTGAAATCAAGGAGTATACATAATACAATCCATTTGCCCCCCCTCATCGAGTCATCGAGTGTGTGAGCTAAATCATGTAGGGTTCCTAGAAGCACATCATGCAGTCTACGCTCACATTCTCAGGCCCAGTGCTACATTTGTAAATCAATTTAAAACTATGATTTTATTTCACGATTGCTTGAAACGTATACATTTTAACCCGTACAGCAAAACTGTTATGATTTGTATAGCGCGTGCCAGTCCATCATAATTATGCAACGCCAGCGTGGCGTACGTGCCGCTGAACCGGTCGCGCGCAGGCTACAAACTACGCATTTCAACTTTGAACGCCAAACAGCGTGCGACAGTGCTGCTTTTCCATGGGCGATTGCACGCTCCCACGGGGGTCCACAACCATAAAATGCATATCATATGAAGGCATATATATTTTAAAATGGCTAACACAGGCTACTAACGGGATGGAGATATATTATACCATATTTTTAAACGATTGTTCACGATATCAAAGTTTAAATTCACCTACCTCGTTCGTTGTGCTTGAAAAACTCCCGCGAAACTGGCTATGACGTAGATCAGTCTTTCATTGGTTCATGTGATCATCAAAATGCGACGTAAATTCATTTGCATAATGTTGCCAAGCGATGTTGGGGAATCCCCCAATCTCGGCGGGAGCCGTAGCAATGGCGTCCAAAAGCGTCACAGGTTTCAGGTCTAGAATGCGGGACAAATTTACGGTGATGCCCCTAGCGGAATGTGATGTACCTACCTTTGAAACAACCAGAAGTGAAATAGTGGATTCACAACTGTGAACGGGCTGTTTGGAAGCCTTCGAAATACAACGCACTATGTTCAGATCATTTTGAAGAAACGTGCTTCGAAGGAAATCCATATCGTCAGTTAATGACACAAGATCCGACAAAACGTCGCCGACGTCGATGTTTGAAGCCAGGTGCAGTGCCTACGATATTTAGTCACGGACCTCAGCCGTCGAAGCGACGCATATTTTAGGTCAAACGCGCCGCCGCCGAGTAATCGATCGCAAGGTTAGTACCGAGTTACTTGGTATCCAATTAAAATCTGTTGACATTTGATATGCAAGATATGATGGAGGCAAGCCAGAACAGTACCAAAAGTACTATATTGCACTACAAAGAGTTTAGACTTTAGAAGATAGCCGAATAGCAAAAGTTAACTGCAATCAAGTCGCGTGAGCGATATTACAGTAACGGATTAACATGGGCTGGAATGATTGTCGTTTATAATAACATTGCAAAACTTACTGTATTTTGTGTTAAATGAACAAAAATACGTTCTGCATTCAATAATATTGCATTAGACATTGTTATATATCGAAATGTTTGGCCTTTTATTTATGTCATGATGTTATATAATTGGACTTCGTATATCATTGTGTGACTATTGTTTATGTGACGAAGAATATAACTATATACTCTATTGTAAAACGTTTAAAATGGCTTCATTTGTATTTAGTAAAATTACATAATGTTACACTCAATTTTAGTTAAGGGGATACAACCCAGGTGAGTGTTTTTTTTGAGAAAAAAATCCTAAAATGTTTTTTATGCCAGATTATGATAGCTTATTATGTTTACTGTGAATAAATAAATTTTACAACAATTACATACCTTTAAACCACTCTTATCCAATGGAATAAGGGTGTCAATATCAAGTAATTTTGTATCCATTATGCCACATTTGATGGCCATTTTCTATAAAAAAAAAATTCTGCATTTGGAAGGATATCTCTGGGAGTAATTATGTGATCCAAATATAGTTATCAATGAGCTCACCAGATACACCATGTTTGTATTATAAAAATACTGGCATCACTCAATAATCATAATTATATTGTAGAAATATCTTTAATAATATACCATGTGCACACATCTTCACTAACTTGTTTTTTTTGCACACTAACAGCAAAAACAGGTAACAGCTGTTGTGAAAATATATTGAATTTGGATCAAAAATATAAATAATTGTAATTTGTATTTCAGCTCGATCACCAACATGATGTGCACATGGGGAAAGGCATCATCCGCAAGTTTACTGCGAAAGTCCGAGGCAAGGGATGCGAGGACCTCCTTCATTAGATACAGAATGTATCAAACCATCTGTGGTGGTGTTGTGCAACATGCAACAGTGACGCACAGTTGCTGGAGTAAGTACCAAACTTGATATGTATTCATTTTATACCTGAGGCATGTCCAAAGCAACAAGTAACCTTTAGATTTGCAATCAGTAGATGATGAGTAGGGACCACGACCCAAGTAGTGTAAGGTGAATTCCAGTCACTGACTTGAATCCCAAATACACTAAATTAGCTCCTATGCATAACTAACATTATAATAAGTTTTCGAAATTACTGCATTTCATAGGCATCCAACTCGTTTTTTCAGGATTGCTACTCAAAAGTACCAGCCAGCATGACTACTACCTTATCAGTAAATGTGTTTATTCAGACTTCCAAAACTGATAATGTAAATGCTGTTTACATGTTATGTGTTAATATGTGGACCACCGACTTATGTATGGGACCAAAAACGTTACATAGTCAAAGTTCCTGATGACCAACTTTTCAGTAGCTTAGTTACTCAGATGTGAGGGGGCGAATACTCCACAGATGGATAGTGCCCATTCTGTATCAACCTACCTATTCCTTGTAATCAGTTTCTGTGTACATTTATGAGTAGTTACTTGAGTGTAATAAATTACATCTCCGTGTAATAATTACATTCCAGAATGCAATTGTCTGTAATGAAATAAATAAGGGCACTTGTGTCATTATCACCAATTTTATTAAAGAAATATGATATCAAAATACAGTGACTGTATATACAGTAGATACAGAAATTAAGAAGACAAAAAAAGTTATAATAAATTATGCGAAGGAATGTAATGATGGAATACCTTATTTGTAAGGATCAGTATCGGTTTACTAATGTACCAGTATGATTACCATGATTGGCCATTGTATTGTTACTAAAAACAACCAACACTTTACACAGGAAAAACACTTTAAAGTTCACTGAATGCTACAGTCATAAGGTAAATAACAGCAGCTTACTAACAACATATAGACTGGTGTGTTACACCAGTTGTTTGCAGACATTTTATTAGAATACTGCATGCACTATTCTTCACTGTAGGAATGAAAGCTAGATTGATGCAGTCTGCTCTGGCATGGAACTACCGACCACGTCCCAGCCCAGACAAACCTGTTGAGACTGGTGTCATGTGGTCCAAAAGACGCAAGCAATGGGTTCTGCATAACAGACCACAGCAGGTGAACCCACGTACCCACCTACAAATGCTCGTGGATTGAGTGACAGATGTGTTTATAAAGAAATATCACACTGCATGCGACCACAGTCACTGGGGCAGATGTCCCAAAACCAGAGAAGGAGGATCTGCTGGCAGCAAGTCAGTCAATTTGTAAAGAAACAGTAAATACTGCCACCACCAACCTACACCTTCATAGGTCACATGTACATTGTCTAGTTTAGTTTTCAAGTCCAGCGTGGTATCCCCCATCGGGGGCAGGAAACCTTGATCGTATTCCATAGCTGGCACATGCTGGTAGAACTCTCTGTACCCTTCGTCCCAGCTTGCCATGGATCCACCAGGTAAACTGTCTGTATGCAGCCCACCTGAGAGACCTGAAATAAATTAGGCTCAAATAAACATCTGACATTGTAGATAAATGACATATAAAAATCGGTTCTATAACGACACCATTCCTTTATATAAATTGTTTACCATTAAACGTGTTCATCTGGAATAAGGCAAATATTGATAATTTTGCACTACAGAACAAATTATGATGGTACAACAAACATTGTATCTATACGTTATGATAATTTAAGTGGAACCATTATAGTTTGTTCTGTAGTGAGATAGTATCACTTTATTCATACAGTAGGATACAATAAAGTGTGAAACGATAACCCAAGTACATGTGTGAATACAGCAAATAACTATGTATAGTAGTATATTGTAGCAGGTTAAAGTAAGTCATATTGAAAATGAACACATATATGTAGGATTACTTGCTGTTGAGGGGAATTTTATTTTGTAATTATTGTCATATTAGGGTGATGGTCATATTTAAATCAGTCTTGGGTCAAACCAGTGTGGTTCGTCTTTACATTTAGAAAGGGTGAATGGCGTTAGCAGGGCTAGTTTAGACAAGCATATGATTGAATTAGTTGTTTTGTTGGTGGTTTTATTCCAAGAGATTTTAAGGAGGTTGTCTTATATTTGTTGGGTTCAGATACATAGCCTCTGCAACCTATTTCAATGCATGTTATTCTGATTTTATTCCATTATTGTTTACATCATGGATTAGTGCGACATACTTGTTAGTTTTGAATACATGATCTTTCTTGATGTTAGGTTCAAATGGTAGTCAGTTCAATGATGTGAATTTGCTTAGCATGTGGATGGTAGATGACGTATGGTAAGTCCACTAAGTAATTTCCCTGGAAGATTGTTAATAATTTGGGCATCAGGCATGAGATTGCTGATAAAATGATCTATATATATTTGTACTGCTAGTGCTACTATGATGTTGTATTGTGTTCATTATTAATACATTTGAATAAATATTTAACAGTACATACTGGTCTTGTAACAATGCATGCACATATATACATACTTGTTTGTTGGACGACATAATTCCCATTCTGCAGCATCACCTGCTCCAAACAAAGAATTCTAAATCCCCTGCTGTTTGTAATTCACAGCAGTCCACCTGTAACAAAGAATTAAGCTTTTAAATAATAGTTTTACACGGATGGTAAGTAAACATGGATTATTATTCTGAAAAAAAATCACAAAGAATGCATCACGATCCTCTAACTGTATTCATCCAAGTATTATACCTGGGTCCATAGAAATATCATGCAGATTAAGGAAGGCCGTTTTGAAATGTGTCAATATTTGCACAAAATGGTGGTCATTTTCTTTGTCACCAAAACAAATGGGGGCTCTGGCTGAAAAATGTTCAAGGTATATTTTATTCATAAGAGCCAATGTAAACTTTGGGCAGAAAAATTGCAGTATGCATAAAGTTAAAAATAATCTATCTACATGCCATGTGTTTAAAAAGTAGTACTGCCACATATTGTTCATACTCTATCATAGCTCTGCCCTGTACAATTTTGGTTCACATGAATCATGGAACCATTCAACTACATTTCTTTTAAAAAGTGAAGGTACAGCCATGGGTGGTATTCGAAAGTGGACATGTCAAAAGTTCAAACACTGAGTCCAGTGGCACTGAGAGTGAGATCTAACTAAGTTAAACGTCAACCAATCCCAAATATATATGGATATATATTAAGCAATATTCTTTGTTAAAAGTTAGCTAGAGGGAGTAATCTAGGGTAGATTAAAAGTAGGCGATTTGCGAGCGATAATTGGGGACGTTAATGTAATCGGAACGTTGTTTACAAAGTAGGTCACTGGCGAAGTTAGCGTACCGTGAACGACAATAGAATAGCGTTATTTGAGATAATCGGTGTAGTTAGATGAGTAATTAAAACCTGAAATAACAATCTTTTAAAGTGTATAATAGTACACAGGAAACAGTCTTTGTAAAGACTACCTTGTATCTAAGCCTAACTTGAATACATTGTCATCGACATCAAGATTTAACAAGATTGCCACCCAGAGAATTAACTCTAGGTGGCAGGTGGACAAGGAAGCCCTTGGCTTTGGCTTATCGAGAGTCCGACCCTTTTATCTATGTGTATCCCGCCCGTCTGAGGTATGTGTCGATTTTATTTTTAAACATATTCACGCTACTAGCACCCACACAATCAGCAGGTAATCTGTTCCATTCATTTACAGTCCTTTGTGAAAATGAAAACTTTCTTATATCCAATCTACTCTGCTCCTTTGCCAATGTAAGTTCATGTCCTCTAGTCCTTCTATCTTTCTTAACTGAGAAAAAAATATTTATATCAATATTTTCATTACCCTTCAATATTTTAAACACTTCTATCTGATCTCCTCTCAATCTCCTGGTCTCTAGTGTTGTTAAACCGCATTTTTTTAGGCGTATTTCGTAACTAAGATCCCTCAGTTTTGGTATCATTTTAGTTGCTCTCCTCTGCACTCTTTCTAGCATATCTATGTCCTTCCTGCGATATGGCCTCCACGCTTGAATACAATATTCTAAATGAGGCCTAACTATTGTTTTGTACAGCGGTATTATTAGCTCTTTTTCCTTATAAGTTATGTTTCGCCTAATTAATCCAAGGATTTGATTTCCCTTTGAAGCTGCAATTCCGCACTGCTCTGAAACCTTCATATCAGCACTAATGGTTAACCCTAAGTCCTTTTCTTTTACAGTAGTACTTAGTACAGTATATTCTACCTCTTCGGTCCCATGTCCTGTGTGGAGGCATTTACATTTCCCAAAATTGAACAGCATTTGCCACTTTTCAGATCATTTGATCAACCTGTCAAGGTCATCTTGTAAATGCTGTCTATCTCCATCACTTTTAATCCTTCTAAGCACTTTTGTATCATCCGCAAATTTCAATACCTTGATTGTTATTTCATCATCCAAATCGTTGATATATATTAAGAATAATATAGGTCCTAATACTGATCCCTGTGGTACCCCACTCAATACCGATTTCCAGTTTGAAGCCTCCCCATCAACTACTACGCGTTGTCTTCTGTCAATCAGCCATTGTTCTATCCAGTTTATTATACCATTTCCTATGCCATTGGCCTTTAGTTTAAGCAGTAATCTTTGATGTGGTACTTTGTCGAAAGCTTTTTGAAAATCTAAGTAGACGATATCTACTGGTGATCCCTCATCTACCCACTTAGTGATGTCTTCCAAAAAACATAACATATTTGTTAAGCATGACCTCGCTTTAAAAAAACCATGTTGAGATGGGTTAATCAAGTTTTGTTTAACAAGAAAATCCACCATGTGATCTTTAATTAGTCTTTCTAATAATTTACAAGTCACTGATGTTAAACTCACTGGTCTATAATTCTCTGACTTGTTTCTCGAACCTTTTTTGAATAACGGTATAATGTTTGCTTCTTTCCATTCTAAAGGAACCACTCCCTCTTCTAATGACAAGTTGAAAACTGTTGCAAGCGGTATGCTAATTTGTTCTACAATTTCCAATAGTAGTTTGGGTGGAATACCATCCACTCCAGGTGATTTATTATCCTTCATAGCCCTTATTTTCTTAGCTACCATTTCCGGGGTTACAATTAATTGTCCTAAATAGTCTGAATCTGCCCCCTTGAACTTAGCCTCTGGTACTGGCAGTGAACTAATATCTTCCCTGGTAAACACTGAACTAAAGTACTCATTCAGGTCTTCTGCCATTAAGAATCCCTCTGATATTATATTTCCAGCACTATCTTCTAGAGGACCGACCTTATCTCGAACTTTCTGTTTGCTTCGAACATACGCATACAAACTCTTGCTGTCATGTTTTATATTACTAGCTAATTGTTGTTCATAGCTTCTCTTTGACTTTCTAATTTCAGCTGTAGCTTGGTTAAATGCTTCTTTATAACTGTTGTAGTCTTCATCATTTCCAGTACATCTATATGACTTCCACATCATTTGTTTATACTTAATTTTTCTAATGGCTTCTTTCGATCGTAACTAGGTAAGGCACGGTGTGTCACTGTGTGTTAAAAAATATAACTAACTATAACCTAAACAATCTGGTGTAAATTCTACACAGAAAAGTCTTTTGAAAGACTACATAAAAACTACTTTGAACATAAATAAATTCTGATATGGCACCTTGCAAGCGGCAACTCAGGGTAAAACGATTCACATTTCGGTGTATGGGGTGTTTGAGGGTGGAATGTCTGATGAAGGAGGTGTGTAAGTTGACGGATATAGTGAAGGAGATGGAGGCGAGACTCAACATAGAAATAGATGGAGCAGAGAGGGATGGCGCGGACAGAGTTGAGAATTCTACAACACAGAAGGAGCAGAGTTGTGACACGGAGACTGAAGAAAGGAGACTGAGAGGAAGGAAGGTGACCGGTGTGAAGAAACAAGACATTGAGAAAACAGAGGGACGGAGGAAAAGTGTTCGGCAGAGGAAAAGAAAACGGGCCAGTGGGGATAGATCAGCAGGTAGTCAGACTGTAGAGAACGAGGAGAGACACGACAGCGATACAGGTGGTGAAGAGGTAGATACCACAGAGGCAGTTGGTAAGACTGTGAGACAGAAGACTGATGGAAGAAGACAGAGCGTTCAGCAAAAAACAGAAAACATGACAGGCGTGATGGTGACAGGGGAGAAAGTGACCGTAGTGAAGGAGGTAGCCGGGGAAAAGGGACGGGAGAGGAGAGAAGAAAATGTGATGGGAGGAAAGAAGAAGGGACGAAAGGAAGTGAGAGTAAATGTGCTAAAAGAGAAGATGACAGGAGGAAAGGGGACAGGAGAGAAGGGAATGGAAGAGAATGTGACAGGAGAGAAGACGACAAGAGGAAAAGACAACAACCAGACATATGCAAACCGCAGGAGCTACTCCGAGGCAGTGATTGAGGGGGCAAGGAGAAAAGAGAGAATGTTTATGGGCGATTCAATTCTGAGAAAAACAGACAAGACTATATGCGAGGGGAAGGACGTTGTTGTATGTCTACCGGGGGCTAGGATAGAGCATGTGACCGAAAGGGTAGAGGAGGTATTGGGGCATGGCAAGGGAGGGTCTATACTAGTACACGTTGGGACAAACAATGCAGACAAGGAGGGAACAACTGGGATAGTTAAGAAGTACAGACATCTAGTGAGGAAGCTAAAGAAAACAAGAGTGGAACAGGTTATTCTCTCAGGAATTTTGCCAGTAGTGGGAGGAAGGGGGGCAATATACAGAAACTGTAAGAGGATGGCGATCAACGCACTAGTTGAGCAGATGTGTGAGGAAGAGGGCGTGGGATTCCTAGATTTATGGGGGTACTTTGTTGGGAGAGAAGATATGTACATGAGAGATGGCCTCCATCTAAGTATTCTCAGAGAATCTGCTGCGATCTGTTGACAGTGGGACAGGTTGCATCTATTTAAACTAAATTCGCAGGGGGGACTCGCAGAGAAGCCTGAAACTGGAGGCATACATAAAGGCAGCAAAAATAATTCAGCAAAGAACAGCCTGGAAAACTGTTCTGAAGTTGGGTATAAATGTGTTTGTTTAAATGCAAGGAGTATAGTAAACAAAATAAATGAACTAAACATTATGGTAGAAGATATTGACCCTCACATAATAGGTATAACCGAATCATGGGCAACCACCGATATATCAGATGCCGAATTGGGACTGACAAGATATGTAATGTTTAGGAAAGATAGAATAGGAAGAAGGGGAGGTGGAGTTATTTTATATATTAAAGAATCTATCCAGGCTTATGAAATAAAATTAGACAGAGAAACAGATTGCGAAGAAGCTGTTTGGTGTAACATAGTTACAGGAAACTCAACGTTAACGGTTGGATTAGTTTATCGAAGTCCAAACATAAGCATAGAAGAGAATGAAAAAATACAAAACGCTATAAAGGAAGTGAGCAAACGGGACTGTGTTATTATGGGGGATTTTAACCATGGGCATATAAAATGGAAATCTCTACAGAGTATGGGTAGTGAGGACCACAAGTTTTTAGTTTTAGTACAAGATAGTTTCCTTTCTCAACATGTGCTAGAACCAACCAGGGGAGAGAATGAGTTAGACATAGTTTTGTCCTCACAGAATGAATTAGTTGACAATGTTAAATTATGTGAGCCTCTGGGAAGTAGTGATCACAATCAGATACATTTTACCATCAAAGTAAAATCAGAAAGAAATAATAAAAAGCAGTTCAGGAGAAATTTCCACAAAGGAAGATATAAGGAAATATTTAGCAAAGATAGACTGGAATAATACACTGAAGAATAAGACAGCAACAGAATGTTGGAATATCTTAAATAATGAAATAGAGTGCATCGTAGATAAATTTGTTCCCTTCAAAAAACAAGGGAAACGGACCAAAAAGAAATACTTATCGAAAGAAGCGATTAGAAAAATTAAGTATAAACAAATGATGTGGAAGTCATATAGACATACTGGAAATGACGAAGACTACAACATTTATAAAGAAGCACTAAACCAAGCTGAAATTAGAAATTCAAAGAGAAGCTATGAACATAAATTAGCTTGTAATATAAAACATGACAGCAAGAGTTTTTATGCGTATGTTCGAAGCAAACAGAAAGTTCAGGATAAGGTCGGTCCTCTAGAAGATAGTGCTGGAAATATAATATCAGAAGGATTCTTAATGGCAGCAGACCTAAATGAGTATTTTAGTTCAGTGTTTACCATAGAAGACACTAGTTCACAGCCAGTACCAGAGGCTAAGTTCAAGGGGGCAGAATCAGACTATTTAAGACAGTTAATTGTAACCCCAGAAATGGTAGCTAAGAAAATTAGGGCTATGAAGGAAAATAAATCACCTGGAGTGGATGGTATTCCACCTAAACTACTAGTGGAAATTGTAGAACAAATTAGCATACCGCTTGCAACAGTTTTCAACTTGTCATTAGAAGAGGGAGTGGTTCCTTTAGAATGGAAAGAAGCAAACATTATACCGTTATTTAAAAAAGGTTCGAGAAACAAGTAAAATAATTATAGACCAGTTAGTTTAACATCGGTGATTTGTAAATTATTAGAAAGACTAATTAAAGATCACATGGTGGATTTTCTTGTTAAACATAACTTGATAAACCCATCTCAACATGGGTTTCTAAAAGCGAGGTCATGCTTAACAAATATGTTATGTTTTTTGGAAGATATCACTAAGTGGGTAGATGATGGATCACCAGTAGATATCATCTACTTAGATTTTCAAAAAGCTTTCGACAAAGTGCCACATCAGAGATTACTGCTTAAACTAAAAGCCCATGGCATAGGAAATGGTATAATTAACTGGATAGAAAAATGGCTGATTGACAGAAGACAACGGGTAGTTGTTGATGGGGAGGCTTCAAACTGGAAATCAGTTTTGAGTGGGGTTCCACAGGGATCAGTACTGGGACCTATATTATTCTTAATATATATAAACGATTTGGACGATGATATAGCTAGCAAGGTGTTGACATTTGCAGATGATACAAAAGTGTTTAGAAAGATTAAAAGTGATGGGGATAGACAGCATTTATAAGATGATCTTGACAGGTTGATCAAATGGTCTGAAAAGTGGCAAATGTTGTTCAATTTTGGGAAATGTAAATGCCTTCATACAGGACATGGGAACGAATATGTAGAATATACAATGGGGGGAACTGTACTAAGTACTACTGTAAAAGAAAAAGACTTAGGGCTGACAATTAATGCTGACATGAAGGTTTCAGAGCAGTGTGGAATTGCAGCTTCAAAGGGAAATCAAATCCTTGGATTGATTAGGCGAAATATAGCATATAAAGAAAAAGAACTAATAATACCGCTGTACAAAACAATAGTTAGGCCTCATTTAGAATATTGTATACAAGCGTGGAGCATACCGCAAGAAGGACATAGATATGCTAGAAAGAGTACAGAGGAGAGCGACTAAAATGATACCAAAACTGAGGGATCTTAGTTATGAAAAACGCCTAAAAGAATGTGGTTTAACAACACTAGAGACCAGGAGACTGAGAGGAGATCAGATAGAAGTGTTTAAAATATTGAATGGTTATGAAAATATTGATAGAAATATGTTTTTTTCAGTTAAGAAAGATAGAAAGACTAGAGGACATGAAGTTACATGGTAGTAAAGGAGCAGTGTAGATTAGACGTAAGAAAGTTCTCATTTTCACAAAGGACTGTGAATGAATGGAACAGATTATTTGATGATTGTGTGGATGCTAGTAGTGTGAATATGTTTAAAAATAAAATCGACACAGACCTCAGAAGGGCTGGATATATGTAGATAAAAGGGTTGGACTCTCGATAAGCCAAAGGGCTTCCTTGTTCACCTGCCATCTAGAGTTAATTCTCTGGATGGCAATCTTGTTAAATCTTGTTAAATGTAAGACAAGTGACTTGTCCCGGCCCGAGCGACCATACGCAGCCCGGAACTTAGGCTCATCGGTTATTTAAACAATAAACTAAACAGATTAATAACTAACTTCACCAACAGCATTGCTGTCGAGTAGCAACCGCCTCCTGGCAGCAGACATATTCAGTTCTTGTTCCTGAACAAGGAGATCGCTGCGGCATTTTCCACACCGACACCAGTCAATTTCATCTCGGCATGGTATGCGCCTCGACATTTCTACTGCCCGTGGGCCTTCCTGTTCGTGCCCACCGGCACCCGCCTCTGCCCTATCTTCCAATACAGGCCCTTGTTTTTGTGGTTCAAACCGGTAACCAGCTGGCAGCTGCTTCGAAATCCATTTAGTTTTCGTTGTCTTCGGAAGAATTGGAAAGCCATCTTATTTACACAGTCACAGCGCATGCGCACATAGTTTAATTGAATAGAATAGAATATAATTTTATTCACTCTAACCACATACTGTGGTACATAGAGGATCACAATTTCACAAATACATATATCAAACAGGAATCATTATACAAAATATAAATATTAACAGTCTGGATAATAATTACCCATCAGTCTAAACTACTAACCATGTAAAGTCAGGTTTATACACGTTCCTGGATAAAATACACTTGGCAGAACATTGAACATACAGTTTTAAACCATGCAAGATGAATTTTGCCAGGCTGTGAATTATGTCTGGATCATTGGTCTGTAGCATATGTATAAAATTATATACATTAGGACTCAATCTATTACATGAAGACATATATTTAATTCTCAAGTCGTCCAATTTGGTACATTCATATAAAAGTGAATTTCATCGCCTATTACACCTCTTTCACAAAGTTTACACAATCTCTCATTCCTAGGTATATTAAAGTTTCTTCGGTTATTAACAGGCAATTTATATGTTCCTATCCTGAATTGAAATAATGCTTTTTTTAGGTGTTCGGGTAGGATTTCGATATATCTTTCTTTTCCATGGGAGATTTAAAAAAGTTGATACATCACATTATCATCATTTACAATTCTGCATTTGTGTATGATCTTGGCATCTATTTTATGATCCTGTGTTAACCATATATAATTAATACCATTACTTTGAAAGATGTTACTAACACATTTAATCTAAGGTGATGAATGTACATTGTTACAATGGAAATTATATAAAATTGTGTACATGACCTTATTAAGTTTTTCCTCACTACTTTTTAGTATTCTTGTCCAATAACAGACCATTCTTTGTTTTATAGTAACTGACAGTGGATATCTTCCTAGCTCTCCATATAGTTGCATATTATGAGAGAATTTAGTCATTCCAAAAATGAATTTACAGAATTTAGTATGCACTTTCTCCAATATATCAACATTTTCGTAGCCCCACACTTCACAACCATACAATAAAATTGGTTCTATGCACCTGTCAAATAATTTAAGCATAACATCAGTTGGTAGATTCAGTCGCCTGCCCTTTTGTACGAGTGAATACTTAGCCTTTGAAGCTTTATCATGTAGCAGTTTTTTGGCTTTAACAAAGGATCCATTCCAATTAAAGCAAATACCCAAATAAATATAATCCTCCACTTGATCAAGATCCACATTACCAAATTTAAATGTAGGAATGTTACGTATCCTTGTCTTAGACCTGGCAAAGACCATAATTTTTGTTTTACCGATATTAACTTTCAGTCTATTACAGCTACAGTATTCATTCAGTAGGTTTAGATTCCTCTGCATGTCACGCTCATTTTCAGCCATTATAACAGTGTCATCTGCATACAGGAGAACAAATAGATTTAACATTCCATTAATGCCATCATTACTGTCATTATACAGTTTGTCTATAAATGTTAGTGTATTCCATTTCTGTGCTGTGAAGAATGTTTCCATATCATTGAGAAATAGTGAAAATAAGAGTGGCGATAAGTTCTCCCCTTGTCTTAGTCCTACATGTGATTCGAAGAACTCTGACTGCACGCCATTGTTCACAACACATGATTTGATTGATTTGTACATATTCAATATAACGTTAAGCACTTTTTCCGATATACCGTACGATATTAGTTTTTTCCATAATGTTGCTCTGTTGATCGAGTCAAAAGCTTTACTATAATCCACAAAAGTGCAGAACAATCTTCTACCTTGACATAAAAATAATTCAACAATACATTTGAGTGTAAATATTTGGTCGGTAGTAGAATAACCTTTCCTGAAGCCAGCTTGGGCTTCACTCATAATTTGGTGTGAGTTTATAAAGACTGTCAGTCTTTCATTTATAACTGAGGTAAATAATTTTCCTAAGCAGCTAAGAAGGGTTATCCCTCTGTAGTTATCTGGATCATTAATGTCGCCTTTATTTTTATATATTGGTTTTATTATACCAGTGACCCACTCATGTGGTATATGACCACTCAGTAAAACAACATTAAAGACTTTTGTTAACACACCCAGATGATTTTCTGAGAAAGCTTTAATCATTTCATTAATTATATTATCTTCCCCACATGCCTTCCCATTTTTCAATCGTTTTACAGCTTTTTTCACTTCTACCTCACAAATTGGTGAATTTAATATCTCGGACTCAGAGTATTCGTTACTTACACTGCTCGGTTTTTTAGTTACATTTATGTTACATTGGAATCCAGCTTCGTTTTCTTTAGTAGAGTTTAATTCGGAGAAATGTTCAAGAAACTCGTCAATAGTTACATTTCCTGTATTTGCTTGCATGGCACTCTTATTTATTATCTTCCAGAAAGCTTTGGGATCATTAGATTCCTTTGCTTTTAGGTCCTCTACAAATTTTTGTCTATGCACTGCCTTAGATTTATTGATAATAGTTTTATATTCCTTTCCAGTTAATTTCATTAGTTTTAAGTTGTCCTCATTTTTATTGTCCTTATATCGCCTTCTTGCTCTGTTAAATGCATTTCTTTTATCACTGCAGTCTGCGTCAAACCAATCTTTATATTTATTTGTTTTTGTTATATTTATTTTGGCATATGGCTTAGTTTTGAGCATGCTGCATTCTTTAGCACCATTTAAAAGTAGATCATTAAAGCTTCCAACCAAATCATTAACACTTTCCTTAGTTGCCATGCTGATGTTTTTTAATATATCATCTAGTAAAATGTTAACTCTCTCAAATTCATTAGTGTTGTTATTAATGGCACATTGAAATTCGGTTTTCTTGTTATCCTCCCATCTTACTACTGTCCTTTTGACACATGGTTTGATATAGCACGATGTATTCTTTGTCGCTATTAGCACTATGTCAAGCACCAGTTCTAGCACACTATGGCCATCAGAAAATACTGGATTTCCATCATGTACAAAAAAGTTATTGATATGTTTAAATAGCAACGGACAACTTAAGAAATGATCAATAGTACTGATATTCCTAAAGGTGGGATTACCACTTGAGTCATTAGTCGTCCTCCCATTTACAATAAGCACATTAGCAGTTTTACATAGATCTACTAATAGTGGCCCATATTTATTACATAGGGTGTCCTTAGTTTGTCTTTTATAGTGAGCTTTCGTGCCAGTACTCAAACCTGCAGCACCATCATACCCAGTCATTAAAAATACCGTCTTCTACAAAATCACCAGTCCTAGCATTAAAATTTAACAAGACAAGATTTAACAAGATTGCCATCCAGAGAATTAACTCTAGATGGCAGGTGGACAAGGAAGCCCTTTGGCTTATCGAGAGTCCAACCCTTTTATCTACATATATCCAGCCCTTCTGAGGTATGTGTCGATTTTATTTTTAAACATATTCACACTACTAGCACCCACACAATCATCAGATAATCTGTTCCATTCATTCACAGTCCTTTGTGAAAATGAGAACTTTCTCACGTCTAATCTACACTGCTCCTTTACTAATGTAACTTCATGTCCTCTAGTCTTTCTATCTTTCTTAACTGAAAAAAACATATTTCTATCAATATTTTCATAACTACAGCGGTATTATTAGTTCTTTTTCTTTATATGCTATATTTCGCCTAATCAATCCAAGGATTTGATTTCCCTTTGAAGCTGCAATTCCACACTGCTCTGAAACCTTCATGTCAGCAGTAATTGTCAGCCCTAAGTCTTTTTCTTTTACAGTAGTACTTAGTACAGTTCCCCCCATTGTATATTCTACATATTCGTTCCCATGTCCTGTTTGAAGGCATTTACATTTCCCAAAATTGAACAACATTTGCCACTTTTCAGACCATTTGATCAACCTGTTTAGATCATCTTGTAAATGCTGTCTATCCCCATCACTTTTAATCCTTCTAAACACTTTTGTATCATCTGCAAATGTCAACACCTTGCTAGCTATATCATCGTCCAAATCGTTTATATATATTAAGAATAATATAGGTCCCAGTACTGATCCCTGTGGAACCCCACTCAAAACTGATTTCCAGTTTGAAGCCTCCCCACCAACAACTACCCGTTGTCTTCTGTCAATCAGCCATTTTTCTATCCAGTTAATTATACCATTTCCTATGCCATGGGCTTTTAGTTTAAGCAGTAATCTCTGATGTGGCACTTTGTCGAAAGCTTTTTGAAAATCCAAGTAGATGATATCTACTGGTGATCCATCATCTACCCACTTAGTGATATCTTCCAAAAAACATAACATATTTATTAAGCATGACCTCGCTTTTAGAAACCCATGTTGAGATGGGTTTATCAAGTTATGTTTAACAAGAAAATCCACCATGTGATCTTTAATTAGTCTTTCAAATAATTCTATAACTTCACCGGATGTTAAAACTAACTGGCCCATAATTATTTAACTGCTCTAACCTTTTAAATAACGGCATAATGTTTGTTTCTTCCATTCTCCCAAAGGAAATCCACTTCTAATGATGTTGAAAAACTGCTGCAAGCGCATGCTAATTTGTTCTACAATTCCACTAGTAGTTTGGGTGGAATACCATCCACTCCAGGTGATTTATTTTCCTTCATAGCCCTAATTTTCTCGGGGTTACAATTAACTGTCTTAAATAGTCTGATTCTGCCCCCCTTGAACTTCTAAATAGCCTCTGGTAATTGGCTGTGAACTAGTGTCTTCTCTGGTAAACACTGAACTAAAATACTTAGGTCTGCTGCCATTAAAGAATCCTCTGATATTATATTTCCAGCACTCATCTCTCTAGAGGACCTGACCTTTATCCTGAACTTTGCTCTGTTTCAACATACGCATAAAAACTTTGCTGTCATGTTTTATAATATAAAGCTAATTTATGTTCATAGCTTCTCTTTGAATTTCTAATTTCAGATGTAGCTTGGTTTAGTGCTTCTTTATAAATGTTGTAGTCTTCGTCATTTCCAGTACGTCTATATGACTTCCACATCATTTGTTTATACTTAATTTTTCTAATGGCTTCTTTCGATAAGTATTTCTTTCTGGTCCGTTTCCCTTGTTTTTTGAAGGAAACAAATTTATCTACGATGCACTCTATTTCATTCTTTAAGATATTCCAGCATTCTGTTGCTGTCTTATTCTTCAGTGTATTATTCCAGTCTATCTTTGCTAAATATTTCCCCATTTCCTTATATCTTCCTTTGTGGAAATTTCTCCTGAACTGCTTTTTATTATTTCTTTCTGAGTTTACTTTGATGGTAAAATGTATCTGGTTGTGATCACTACTTCCCAGAGGCTCACATAATTTAACATTGTCAACTAATTCATTCTGTGAGGACAAAACTAAGTCTAACACATTCTCTCCTCTGGTTGGTTCTAGCATGTGTTGAGAAAGGAAACTATCTTGTACTAAAACTAAAAACTTGTGGTCCTCACTACCCATACTCTGTAGAGATTTCCATTTTATATGCCCATGGTTAAAATCCCCCATAATAACACAGTCCCGTTTGCTCACTTCCCTTATAGCGTTTTGTATTTTTTCATTCTTTTCTATGCTTATGTTTGGACTTCGATAAACTAATCCAACCGTTAACGTTGAGTTTCCTGTAACTGTGTTACACCAAACAGCTTCTTCGCAATCTGCTTCTCTTTCTAATTTTATTTCATAAGCCTGGATAGATTCTTTAATATATAAAATAACTCCACCTCCCCTTCTTCCTATTCTATCTTTCCTAAACATTACATATCCTGTCAGTCCCGATTCGGCATCTGATATATCGGTGGTTGCCCATGATTCGGTTATACCTATTATGTGAGGGTCAATATCTTCTACCATAATGTTTAGTTCATTTCATTTCAATGTTTAGTTATTTCATTTCAAAATCGCCAAACATACAAACAAATGCATCATTACAAGACAAAAGTTCTAATAATTCTATTTCACACTCTTCAAAAGCTTCTGGTTTAGTGTATTTGGACCCTTCTGGGGGGATATAAACAACTCCCAACAATAAATCTTTAGTTAATCCAATACTGGCTCTGTCTACTTTGTACCATGACACGAAATCACTGTCAGTTTTTATTTCTGTTATAAATTCTTCTAATATTTCCTTATATATTATGCCTATTCCTCCGGATTTTACTTTTGAGCAGTACTTTCTGCATTTAAATTTCCCCTTGTATCCCACAGGTATAGAATTAGTAATATTATCAACATCTATGTCATTAATTTTGGTTTCCACAAAGCAATTAATAGTATGAGACTCTATAAATTCAATAAAATCAGGTAAGTCCAATTTCGATGGTAGGCTACAAACATTTAACATGGCTATATTGATCGTCTTTAACTGTTTTGCATGCATATTAGCATTACGTTTGCATTCAATCATTTCAGACCCATTGTCTTTATTGCACACTGTCCCGCCGGTCACACCTGTCGCACAGCAACCGTCATTGCACACATAGTCGTGTAGATGGGTGTAATCCCCCGGTCTGTCCTATGCGTGGTGATGAGGCGTCTCCACGGTGACGAAATGTCCTTCCACGAGTAGCCTGTCGCCAACAAACCGTGCTCTCTTCCCCTGCTTTTTTGCCTCTTTGTAGAGTGGCAGCAGCGGTTTCCTTTTGTCTTGCCACTCTTTCGGGATCTGCTCACTCACCCCGAATCTTTTTCCGGCCAGTCTCGGTCCAGCCATTCGCACTTTCTCACGCTGCTGGTATCGTTCGAATTTGGCAACGATTGGGCTTGTTTTTCCCGGCTCGTGTTTCCCCATCCGGTGGGCTCTCGCCAACGCGATGTCTTCGGTAACGCCAAGTTCTTCCACGAAGAACTTTTTCAATGTAGCGTCGCAGTCCTCGTTCACTTTTTCGGGTATGGCGTAGAACACGAGATTGTCTCTCATACTCCGCCACTGCAGGTCGATCAAAGCATCATGGTCGATCTTCGCATCATGGTCGATCTTCGCTTGTCGTCGTCGCTCGTCGGTATCGCTCGCGATTGTTACCATCTGCGCTTTCAGCGTATCGTTCTCCGTCTTCAGGTCGGCTATTGTAGCGTGGCAGTACTCGAGCGACCTAGTCAAGTTGGCCACCTGTACTACTAGCTGATCAAGTATCTCCAGTTTCTGGAGCCGCTCCATGATGACATCGAGTTTTGATGTCATCGCTGCTAGGTCGTTGGACGACCGGTCCTTTTCGTTGCCGTTCGGCACCAGCTGCTCCAACACTGGTGCAGGTTTCGATTTTGTTGCTCTCTTCTCTCCTCTAGTTTTCACGCATGGCGAAGTTGACATAGTTGCTGAATGTTCTCCTCTTCCTTAATGTTATAATATCACTATGAGCTATATCAGGTAAAATGCCGCAGAAGACAGTCTTGAACTCACAGACCGATCTTCTCGTGGCCGTCTTCTTTCCTGATGTCAGCCATCGGTAAACTTACTGATGTCAGCCATTGGTGAACTTACTATAGCGCCACCTAACGGAGTTGGGAACAAATAGTACGCACAAACTTTACTGAAGTGAGTTCCGACAGTGTGACGTCACTTTCTTCTAACAATGGCGTAGTCCATAGAAATTCGGTAGTTGTGTGTTCAAAAATGTTTTCCTGGTAAACCGCTGACGTTAAAAAATTGATTGTAGTTGTAAATTGTTAGTTTGTATTAACTCTTTTAGATGCTTAACACCAAAACGTTGCCTTTTGTTTTCCTTTAAAATGACTAAAAGTGGTCGAGCGCACAAATGTAAGCCAGTTTAAATGCCAAATTAACATAACTTTTTGTCAACGGATTAATATGACAATTTCAACTTCATTTTTCTTCAATATTCTTCTTGACCTCCAACATTTCAAGGTGGAAGATCTCATTATGGTAATTTCGCAAATCGATGAGACAGATGGGGCCTATCTTTATTTTTTGTATGCGTTTTGTGGATTTTACTTGGACCTATGCTGCATTGGTTATTGAATTACTGTGTGCGGCCGTGCCTGACATTTCGTAACTCAAATCACTGGCCACTGGATAGCAATGGCAGTGCCAAATGCCGATAAAGGCCAAGTTAAAAAAATTATTTAAATATACTGTGACGCAGCGCTCTTCAAATCATGGTGTCAAGCACTGTAAAGGTATGTTCTTATATTTAGGATATGGTTGTTCAAGCGTTTCATCCCCCGTTTAATATAATAGTGACATGTTTTAGATATATTATGATTATCTAGCAGGCCCCTAGCACTTGGCCTGGGGCCTGTATTTGTTAACTAATTAATTATTTATAACTAATTTAAAATAGAAACAGACAAACTATTTCTCCATAACAATGATTGCTAGTTTGGTAATGTGTATGAGTAATTACTACGTGCAAAAACTTGATGATGTTGAAATAATGTAATTTCTTTTACGAAAATAAAAAAAATGTAATGAACTCGCACTGTAATCCGTGGATATAGCAAATTATTCAGGAGCGGTCAATTTATTTTTTATATATCAGAAACTTGTCAGATCTGAAATGTAAGGTATATTAAAGCTGCAATATCAGTTCGATTTTTATGCTCTTCGCTTTTCTGACTAATTTCCCGAAAAAGCAAAGCTATCAAGTATCAACTATAATATCCTAGTTCATTGGTGCACTTGTGCTACTTCATTTTGTTGAAATTAATAAACAAATTGCGAACTATTTCGAATTTGGTTTCGAACACTTACTTGAACTTAGACATGCATCTGGAAGTGGAAACTACATATAATAGTATCGTGTTCGCGAATGTGGACGAAACTGACCTCCGACCCTCAAGATTGGTGCTTCGATCAAGCCGTTTTTGTTTATAGTACAGTGTTCGCAAGTGTTTATATAACACGTTCTTATTTTATGGCATTTACGCCGGCGATGGGACGTCCTCGGACATATGCCATCGACTCAGCGAAAAAGAGCCAAATTACGCAGACAACGACAATATTCGCGCCAGACGGTTTATTTGGAATAAACCAGTATTAACCAACAACTGATATTTGCATATGTTTATTTACATAGACGTTCAAGAGCCACAACGACGCCTGGCCACGCACTGAGGTTGTCATGACAGACAAAGACATGTGTGAACGCAACGTCTTCTCCCTCACCTTCCCCGATGCGACACTCCAGCTGTGTCTTTTCCATACGTTGCGGAGTTTCTCCAGAGAAGTCAGGTTGGACAAGATGGGAATCCGTGCTGGCCAGCGTGACGCTCTGCTGGGTGTGTTCAATGCCACGGCTGTTGCAAGTTGTGAGCAACTGTTCGATGAACAGTGCGCTTTGCTTGATGAGATGGCAGTTCCTGCTGCATCTGCATACTTCCGTCGCAACTGGCTCCCCATCAAGCACGAGTGGGTGCTGTGTTTCAAGGCGCGGCATTTCATGCTGGGGGAACACACGAACAACCGCTTAGAAAGTTTCAATGGCAAGATCAAGAGCGTCTGTTCTGGCTTTGCATCCCTCGACACCTTCTTTAGTGACTTCTTTGCTGTTTTGCGTGTTCTGCGTGGTGAGCGTGATCACGCTAAGATCATCAACAGTGTCAGCAAGTCGACAAGCAGTGGAACAGATGTGACCAGCGAAGATCGCCGCTGACGTCTCACGCCTATGGCCTTGTTCTGGCACAGATCACCAAACGCAACACAGTGCAGCTGCCAGAAGACAGCGAAACCCCAGTGATGTCATCAGAAGGTCTGCTGACCGTCACAGAGTCATCCTGTAAATGTGCGTTCCGTTGTATGTTTCGTTTGCCCTGCCGTCACATATTTGCCCGTAGGCAGATGAGCAGAAAGTCCTCATTCGATGCTGCACTGGCAGATAA